>JAOXXN010000150.1:1042375-1070350 GCA_026770055.1 Myrmophylax atrothorax
GCCAGGCTTCTTTCCCAGCCAGCTGCCAGGCTGAGGGCTCAGGTGTGCCCTGGGCAGCTGCTGCCAATGGGCCATTGTTACCAGTTGCTGGGCAATGGGACAGAGGGTGTAGAATGCACAGCTTTGGTCAGACCCACACAGGGATAAACTGGTCCCACCTGCTGAACTGGGACAGGCACTCAGAGACACACCAGGGGCTGGGCTGCTGCAGTTTGCATCGGGACTGCATTCCAGCAATCCCTGCAGAGCTCTGCCTCCTGGGTGTGATGTCTGTGAGGCTGTGAGGTCTCCATTGTTGTTTCCCAAACAACAATTCCAAGACACCACACTATCCCTGAGAAGCTTTGAAAATTAGAACCAGCTTAATACCTTGAGTGTCTGAATGTTCAGCATCTCTTTATATTCTGCCTTAACATCTTCCATAGTCTTCATTATCCTCTTTCTATGTAGAATCTCAGGTTTAGTGTCTACTTCATCAAACTCCCAAAATCAGAAATACTGTGCAGAATGTCCTGCTTGGAGCCCTGGATCAGCACAAACATGTTTGTAAATGCTATTTTCAGATTTTACCTACTGTCAACTCCAAACTGCCACCCAAGTCCCTTATAAAAATCTTAGCTCAAAGCAGTATGTGGTTAAAAATTAGATGAAACTTCCATTCTAATGAATGACGAAATTTGAGGTGATTAATACAGACTTTTTTTAAAGTAAATCAGACTTTTCAGCAGTTTCCACTACAGAACAGATGCACATGGTACATTCTGCTGCCAAACAGTTTAATTACTGGGGGGAAAAAAAACCTTCTGGAAATGTACTCTTGGCCTTATCAAACAGCAAACCTGATTTTTAGCCTCTCAGAGCAGGGCTGGGCAGGAGCTGCAGTGGCTGTTGGGGAACAGTTGCACCTGAGCCTCAGTATTGACTCTGCTGACTTTCTGACTGGAGCCCTGCGCAAAGATAAGATGAAAAGCCCTGTTCAAAGAGCAAGAAAGTGGAGATAAAAAGGCCCTGCAGGTTTCCAAAGCATCCTGACAACAGTCTCACCCCTTTGCCCACTGCAAATGCTTCTGTTTGGCACAAGGGTACCGATATCACTGTTTGGTAGGGGAAATTTTGGGAAGTTCAAGGTGGTTTCAGTAGGTGGCATTAGAGTAGTTAGTAGCATAACAACATCCAGTGATTTTGCCCCCTCTCCCTCTGCCCCACAGAGTTCCCTCCCAGGCTCAGCCTTTCCAGACTTTGTAAAATTAAGGCCACTCACATCAAAATCTTAACCCAGTTACGAGATACAGCATTTCAGGACTGGAGGCCGTGTTGTCTTCCTCTAGTTAGAGGATAGGGTAATAAATATTCTCCCTCTTCTAGAGCCCTGTAAAGCCTGACTGCCCCTGCAGCAAACAGCCCCCTCTGGGCATGCCCCAGTCCCACCAGTGCCTGTGAGCAGTGCCCCAAAGCAAGGGGCTGCCCCTTGATGAGCTGCTTCATCAGAGCCAGGGCTGCCTCACAGCAGCTAATCCTGACAGCTCATCAAAATACCTGAACTAGAGACCTGGTGCTGGCTCTTCTGCAGCCACGGGGGAGGGACAGTCACCCTCAGCACAGGGCGAGCTGCCCATGCTGGTGGCACTGATGGCACTGATGGCATCAGGGAGCATCCCTGGGGAGGGCACTGAGCTGCACTGGTGCTGCTGGGCAGGGTGGGTGCAGGCACAGGGCCCACAGGGCTCCATCTCATAATTGGCTTTGTGGTTGGAGGCCACACTGAGAATTAAAGAAAGCAGCCCATCATTTTGGGAGGACCAAACCACACTCGATGCATCTTTATGAACCCCACCAGCAGCAAAGATGTTGGTTTCGAAACACGGCTGTAACTTGGGAATAGTAACAGGAAACATTTAATATTAGAAAGACTGAGATGAAACAGTCTTTAGAATCTTTTTTTCTTTTTTTGCATACAGATCAAGTGGTATGACTGGTGCCCTGCCCTCAAAATACATTCTTTTTCAGAGAATTTTCTCTTCTGGAAGAAAGCTTTGCTCCTTCCTCCTCTGCAAGTGAATCCCCACATTTCTCCTTCTCCCTCTCTCACGTGGTGATACTTTTCTCCTGCTACACCTCTTGCCCTGCAGACTCTTGTTTGGCCTCCTCTGCTTTCACTTCATTGTCCCTACCACAGTCTCTGCACATTCCCTGTCTTCTTCAGGCCCCCTGGAAGGAAACCTGCCAGTTCTCCAAAACACCAGCTGCAAATTGAGAGAGTGCAGGTAACTGAGCCCTCTGAGCAGCTCCCTGTGCCCCTGGAGCTCAGGGAGGGTGGGAGACTTTCCCACTGCCACATGATCTGCCCAGGGGACTGTGCTGCAGGACCAGCAGGGAAACAGCAACACCCAGGAGCAACATGAACTAGTTGTAGCTGTGTAAGTCCTGATGTGCTCTTGGTGGGGAAGGACACCCTTTTTTGTTTGTTTTTATTTTCCTTTTTTTCCCTACCCTCTGAAAATGCCAGTACTTAAAAACACGTTTAAGAATGCTTGAAGCATCCTAAGGAAGTGAACAGAGGCAACCCTACCTGTAGGACAGGTATTTTGGAGAGGGTTTTGGAAGCATCTGAGGTGTTACCCTGCGATCAGGTGTTTGCCACTGTGTTATCTCAGCTGAAGGAGCTGATCTGGGGACCTGCCTCAAATCCCTGTGCCAGAGGGTGCTGGGTGTGGTGCTGGGTGCTGCCCCTTCACAGGGCTCTGAGGCTTCACCTCAAGTCCTGGTGCTAACAAACTCTCAGCTCTAATTTTTTTCAAGACTTTGGATTTCACTTCTAAATTTCACATGTCTTGCATATTCATACAAACATTTACATGAGGGAATGCAAATCAGGAGTGTTCTCTATATTGACATCCAGGTATCTAAATGTGTGCAGACACCTGCATACTTCTCAGGGTTCTTAATTTAACCAGAGTCTTGAAAAGCCTTTTCAGTTGCAAAATGCAACTCTGAGCTCCACTTCCCATGTGCAAATGCAGGGCCTCTGCCAGCCCCACAAGGTGCTGCACAAACGGGGCATGTACTTTCCTTTTGCTTCTTTTTCTTTGCAAGACCACAGTGTTAGATGATAGTTTGGCTGTAATTTCCTCCACAGCTTATCTGTTTGTATTGTACTGGTTTCCTTTGCATTTTAATTGCTCCCTTTCCTCTTGTAGCTGATCAAATCATATCACTGAATTTACTGCATTTCCCCCCCTATTTTTTTTCTCTCTGCTCACATGCACCCATGGCAAGCAGCAGCCTGACACAATTTGACATCTCCTTGGCTTCCTCATTTCAATATTAACTGTTTACCAGAAGAGAAACAGGTTTGGGGTTGGGGTGCTGAGCACACGCATGAGTGTGTGTGTGAGCAACAGCTTCTCTGTCCTGTGTCCCTTTGCAGCCACAGGTCGGTCCCGGAGCAGCTGGGACTGCCCCGTGCCCCTGGCACCAGCCTGGCTTCAGGAGGGACAGGTCTGTGGGTGAGCTGCACTCTCTGCGTGGGCTGGGCAGTGCCAGGGCTCAGGGCTGTGCCTGCTGCTCTCAGCCCAGAACGGACCTGCTGAAGGATCCTACCCCTCCTCAGAGCAACAGCAATGACACAGCTGCAGTTTAAAGATGCTTTTTGGGTAAGTGAGCATTTCCTATGTGTTTCCTATATTCAGTGTATCTGTATTTAAAAATATTTTAAAATACAGCTTGGTTCTCTACATAGTTTAAAACTAATTTAATGCTGTTCTGTGTTCTAAATTTAGTTTAGTAAAAACCCAATTTTGTTTCCAAGCAAAATACTGTGTGTTTGACCCTGGGCAGAGGAGGTGCACTGTAAAGAATATATCCAGCCCCCATGCAATGCCTGACATTCCCAGTTCCTGCGTTAGGTCCAGAAACTGCTTTTGAAAGGGACCTGGATTGTCTGTCTCAGTCCCAAGGAACTGTGTGCAGTGAGTGCCCCCAGCCCAGGAGTGGCTCCCTGAGCAGCTGAGCCCCTGCTGATGCCAGGCTGGGCTCTGCTGGTGGTGCAGAGCACAGGCAGCAGCTGCACAGAATCCCCTGCTCAGTCCCTGCAGAGCCCACCCCGAGGGGCAGGAGGGCAGCCCTGGAGGGCAGTGCCCACCCAGCAGCACAGGCAGGAGGAACCAGCAGTGGCACTGCCCCAACACTCCCAGCTGCACTGAAACCAGTGGACACTAAAACAAGGAGACACGTTCTGGACTTGTTACTTGACTCTTGGTTAAAACCCTTTTGGTCACTTCTTTGCACGCTCTCTCCCCGCAGTTAGAAGGTGAAAAGACCCAAGTTATTTCTCTCTCAGGGGTAATCTGGGATTCTCTTGCAGTTGAAAAATGAAAGCTCAAACCCAAAATTCTAACATTGCAAAGCTGGGTTAAGAGGATGTTCTGTGGTTGCCTATTGTCTGGGTGCTCATGTACCCATTTATCTAGGACTGCTTTAAAGAAAGACATGAAGGTATATGAATTCTTCCTGCCATTTCAAGACTGTTCTTTTTGCTTGTGCTCTCTTTCTCTCCACCCACGCTTCAGGGTAAAGCCTCTCTTGGTAGCAAACAGAAGGGCAGAGGCAAAAGCACATTTCAGGGAACCACTGTCCTCTGGGCACTTCCAGGGAGTTGTCCCCACTCCCTCTCCAGCACCAGATTTGAAAAGTTAAAAAAATAAAAATGCAATGAGGAAATGCAAAAGTCAGTGTTATTTTAATGCCTGACCACAGGTCCATGAGAGCTTTTACCCAGCTCTGACCTGCACAGGGCAGTGCAGGGGGGACTCAGCCCTGAGCCAGGGGCACCCTGGCAGCTTCAGCTCCTGCACTGATGAGCTTGGGAAATGTGCCACGGGACTGTTAGAGCTGGTACATTTGGGGTATTTACTTTTCAAGGTCTTGGTCTTTAAGCAGAATGAATCAGGCTATGGGAGTAGTGGAGGGTGATTAATGGCAGCTGACAATCTGGCCAGGCCAGTTCTTGGTGGTTCTTCTTCCCTAAACTTCTGTCCTGGGCTAAGTCACGTTACTGTGACTCAAATCCTTGCTTAGCTTTGAAGTGAACACCTTCCTCAAAGGAAAGCATCTCTGGGTTTAATCCTTTTTGGCTGGAAATGTCGTTATTGCCCAGCTTGATTTAGAGGGCAGGATGTATCTGTTTGCAGGATATGCAATAATAAGTCTTTTACAATGAAAACTTACAGGATATTGCACAACACAGCACAAGCACGCAGCTTGCGCCCCAGATCACAAGATCAGCAATTATTTTTGCATTCATAAGGCTCTGTTATGCCCATTAGTGAGAGGAAAACGTGTTTGTGTGGTTTGCTTCAGTGAGCAATTATCTCCTCTGTTTGATCTGTACCCTGAATGGAAACGTCTTTGTGACTGAAAACCAAAAAGTGTGTTTGCACCATGGGGGGTGACTCAGAACAGATCCCCAAGCTGGAATTGCTGCCCAAGGACCCCCCTGCACCCCCTTTCTGTACCTCACCCTGGCCAGGTACCCTGAGCAGCAACTCCCTGCTCTGCCACCAGCAAACTTTCGGATATACAGGAGTTTCTTCAGTGCCTACCTCAGTATAAAAAATGTAAAGAAACCCTAAAATCAGGAGATCTTCCCCAGCTAGCAGAGAAAGAGCACCACTGACTCCTCCCTAAGGGTCTTCAGACTTCCTAAGAACAGGGTGTCCTGTCTTTCAGGAAAATGCAAATTGTTCCTCACCTCAGGTTTAAATTTTATCCTCTCTCCCGCCTTGTTAAATGTAGCAGTGATAGCACTATGGTAAAACTTTCACACTTGTGTCTCTGCTTAATTTTATTTCCTTCATAGCATGGCCTGGGCTAAAACCTGTGCATTTTTTAATTACAATTTTTATTTCTATTCTCAATCCAAAATGGTTTAAGGGAAAGTTGCTCAAAGCCTGAACTAAAATGTGAGTTTTCTATCCTCTGATAGTACTTTTTGGAAGATATTAGTGAGGTGAAAATTCAGATTGGGTTGATAATCAGTGCAGGGCTAATGGATTCATACTGTGCTGGGCTGCTTACAGGCAGAGCAGATGTTGCCTGTCTTCTGCACCATCACCTGGGACAGGAGGGGAAGCTCCCACGTTCATGGGGAGCAGGTCTGTGATCCCAGCCCAGGTCTGTGCTGACAGGGCTGTGTTAACAGCAGAGTTCTGAGCAACAGCAATTGCTTTTGTTACAAAAACCACTACCCAAGAAAATCTTTCCTTCTCAGTCACAAACACTGGGTGTCTTCCTCGGCCTCACTCAGTGTTCCTGCACTCATCCTTTGCTTTTCCTCTGCCATTCCCATCACTGCCTTTCCCTTCTGTGTTGTTTCTCTCCAACGAGCTGCTCAGTGCCCCAGTCACAGCCCAGGAGATGCAGCTCCTCCTGGCCAAGAGGATGTGCTGGCATCATGTCCAGGCTTTGCTGCACCCACCTGGGAAGGGACAATGAGGGAGACTGTCAAAGGCTTCCAGAGGAGCTCCCAGGTTTTGGGGCAGGCTCCAAAGCCCCGGAGCTGAGTGGGACAGTCTGTTCTCTTGGACAGTTTGAATCACACTGAAGAGACCAAGTCAATTCCCAAAATGTGTTGTGGACTCCTAAGGTACTTAGGATTTAAAAGTACATGCTGGAAGTGTGAAATGCTTGTTCCTTCTCAGCTGTGGGATGAGCTTGGCCATTGAGGATTCTCATAGCTCAGGTTTCAGAGTGTGAGTGAGAGATGGGCTGGCAGAGCCAAAGCTGAACACTGAGCTGGCACAATCCCCCTCCCTGCCCCACTGCAGAAGGGCCTCAGCACATCCTGCTGTGCAGCAGTGGGGATGGGCTCACACTGCAGCCAGGGGAGCCATGGAGGGGCTTCAGGAGAACCTCTTACAAAGATGCTCAATCTCTCCTGCTTTGACTTCAGGCTGTGTTCTACCTCAGGTTCAGTGCAAAGTTGACTTTGTAGGTGAGCCTCTCAACTCTTACTGTAGCTTTTCCAAACAATGGTCTATTACAGAGGGCAAAAAAAGATATAATCAGCTTCACAAATAATTTAACTTCTAATGAGACTCTTAACTGTGGAACCAGAGTGCCAAGAGGAGGATAAAAGTCACAGTAAAACCACTTTCTAGACTCACTGGGCAAGGTACTGAAGAAATACCCCACTGACTGACTCAAAATAGGAAGGTTTTTTCATCCTGGGAGTGGCCCTGCTTTCCTGTGGAGGTTGAGCTTTGCAGGGCCCCTTGTTTTGCAGCAGGTCTGCGAGGGGGAAGTGAGAGTGGGCAGGTTTGTGGGGCCAGATCCTGCCAGCTCTGGCACCTGAGGCAGGGCTGGGCTTGGGCAGGCAGGGCTGGGGCTGGCAGACCTTCCAGCCTGGCATTCCAGCTTTGCCAGTGGTTCCCATAGAGTTTGATTTGAATTAGAAGCACCAGTTGCCTCTGCCCCTGCTGACACGAGGCCAATGAACACAAATGGTCTCGGGGCACTCGGGTGTGCCAGGCTGTGCTGGCAGCTCTCCCTGCCCTGCTCTGGGCTCCAGCAGTGGGACAGGGACAGGGGGGTGGCCACGGCCCTGCCCACCCCCAGGCCAGGCCACCCCTGAGGGACGTGTGTGGGAATGGGCACTGAGGGGGAACCAGCCTGGAGAGGCTGAGAGGGCTGCCAGCTGCTGGCTGTGTGTGCTGTGGGGTCACTGCAGCTCCACACGAGGGGCTGCTCGGCCCCTTTGGAACATCATTCCTCCCCCATCCCCCCAGTGCCCTGGGAAGGACACTGGGCTCACTGGGACAGTGGGAAGCACTTGGGAGTGGGGGCAAGGACAACAGGCACTGAAACCACAGGAAGTCACAGGTACAAAACCTGGTCAGTTGTTGTGGCTTTGGAAACACTGATGCTTCTCAGGTTACTTTTGAACAGAGCACAACAGCTAAAAGGAAGCTCAAATGAACTAACATTAGATGAATTGGTTTACAGAAAGTTCATTTTGGGTCAGTGACTGAAATAATTAGACAATTACATAGGTTTTATTACAATTTTCTGATGACGATGCTGCAGATGAGGAGTTTTGACTATTTAAATTGGTTGATTGATGAAATGAGTCACTGTGACAAATTGTTAATATCTTTACACAGTTGTATCTGGTTTCTTTGGATCCCTCCTGCTCTACAAAAGTTACTTGGTTTTGCTTGGGCTCAGAGAAAAGGAGGATTCTTATTTATGCCAACTCCGAGTGTGCCATGAGTATGTATTTTAAATATGGAGTAGGTGAGTCATCGACTCCCTCTTCACCCACAAGGACACAGACACATACCACCACCACCAGCTACACGAGCACCTGTCACACACAGCTTGAAGTGGAGCCTCAAACACATCAAAGAGGGTGTCCTCTGGCTTGCTGAAGCAGCTGTTGAGGTGCATTTTCTGGTGGCAGAGACACAGCATAGCCGAGGTTGGAAGGGCCTGAGGAGATCCCCAGGCAGCAGGGCCAGTCTCAGCACCCTGTGCAGCACCAGCTTTGGGTGTCTCCCCTGACAGAGACTCCACAACCTGCCAGGGCAAACCACTACAGGGTCTCACCACCCCTACATCAAAAAACCTTCTGATGCTTAAACAGGACTTCTTGAATTTCAGCAGGTGCCCATTGCCTCTGGCCCTGGCACAGGGCACCCCTGAGAAGCCCTGGTTCCATCCCCCCTCCTCCCTCCTCAGTGCCTTGAGCCACTTCTTCTGCAGGCTGAGCAGTCCCAGCTCTCTCAGCCTCTGCTCCCATGACAGATTTTCCAGGGTGAATCTCAGAGTCTCCCTGTGAACCTTCTTTCCACACATTTTTTCCTGCCTGCACTGGGTGATTCCCAGCCCTTCCCTTTCCCCAACAAGGCTCCCACTTTGCTCCTCTTCCTTCAGTGGGTGCTGCCTGGGGACACTGACCTTGGGCTGCTTTGCAGGCACAGGGCAAGGCCTGGAACTTCAATCCTGTTCCACTCATTGCATGTTGTATGAAAGGCAAGTCAGGCTGTTAAGTTACATTTCAGCTCCCTTTACCTCAAAACCACCTTTTTCTGAGTTTGTTTTCATGCCATACTGGTGGTGATGCAGATTCTGGCTGGCAGATGGCACAGAGAACACTGGTTTCAGCTCCAGTTTAATCCAGGGTTTGTAATAAAACTTCTCTCAGCAGCCACAGTCCAACAGTGCACAAAGTTCCAGGTGGTGCTCTGTGGGAGTTTGGGATTTGAGGTGGGGATGAAGCTCTGCACAGGCATCACTTGTGCTGCTCAGAGAGCCAAGGTGAAGATACAAAATCAGGTGGAAAATACACATCTAGATCCCAACAGCTTTTCAGTTCTCCAAAGAATTGCTCTCTTACTGTAAATGGAGTTCAGTGCTTCTTCAGAGTGGTGCAGAAATGTCATTGAACAAGACTGAGGAAATGAAAAGTTCCCTAGCTCTTGGTACAACTTTATCTTTGCTTGAAATGCAAGGCAACAATCTTGAGAATAAAGTGAAAATGTAGCAGCTCAGTCTACCCTGGAGATACCACCTCCTGTTGTTCCATTCAAGCAAATAAATAAATAAATACAGGCTTTTTTTTCTTTAAAGTAAGAGCTTCTCAAATCAAGAAGCTATTCAGTGCTGCTCTCAATTTGTCCAAGCCTAATCTATCCTTAAAATGAAATAAAAATAAAAGGTGGGGATAAAGCAAAAAGGAAAATAGATGGTCAGCAGGCCTGAGGTCTGAGTCTCATCACTTCATGCTATTTGCAGTAGGTGCTGTAATTACTGAAAGGTTATTAACAAGTCAGGGCTGACAAACAGCCCTGGGGCTGCTGCAAAGCACAGTGGAAATCCTCTTTTTTGGATGAAAAATTTCCTGTCTGGTGAAGGTTTTCTCTGGAGATGGAGGATTTAATGCAGTTTCAAAGCAAAAAGGAGGAGACTGGATTCATAAACCCCCTCTGTGGTTCTGAGAGCTCTGCAGGGAGGACACAGTGAGGAACAGGAGCTGGAGCTCTCCCTGCCCACTGCCCCCTGCCCCCTGCCTGCAGCCTGGGCTCTGGGCTCTGGGCTCTGGGCTCTGGGCTCTGGAATCTGGGCATCCCTTCCCTCCTGCCTCCAGATCCAGCCACAAGGAAAACAACTGCAGAGAGGAGAGATCAAAATGCAGTTCCTGTTCCCTGATGGGCAGCAGGTGGGGGATGGTGTCCAGCTGAAGCAGGGCATGTCTCAATCAGACCTGGCTGATCCAGAGCAGATTTCTTCATTATATCAACATGAATGTGCATTTTTGGTGTTTTCTGTTGCTGCTGTTTTCAAGAGATGAAATGTGGACTTTTAAAATCCTATATAATAATTTGCAGGACAAGAAAATTGTGTCTCACTCTGCTCTAGAAGTGACAACAGTTAATTTTTTAAGAGAAGCTGCTGAGTTTTGCTGGTTAATGGACAGGGCAGTTTGGAGGGACTGGACACCTCGTGTGTGGCAGTTGGGCTGATGAACAGTTTAACAGCCCCGAGGGCTCAATGCAGCTGTGCTGGGGCACTGCTCAGTGAGCACCCACTTAGGGAGATCTTGCCCACTTCCCAAACCTGAAGAGCTTGCAGGAGGAAGGGGGTACATCCAGCTCACTGACTCAGCAAGTCTTAAAAATACCAGCATTAATCCACTTTTAATTATTTTTGTATAAGGCAGGAGAGACAGTTCTGCTGGTAGGAGCAAGCACAGAGAAATGCCTCCCATGGTTGTCCCACCTGGACAAACTCTACTTACACAAAACCCTCATCTTTTAAGAGTTTCTGAAACCTTAAGTTGGTTTTGCTCTATTGGATTGCACAACTCCCCAGGTCTTTGTCCACGCTGATGGCGTGTGAGAATGTGTTGCATCATATTGAGTAATTGGATGGGTTGAAAATGATTATTTAGGTGGTGAAGATCTCCTGTAAAAGGGAAATGATAACACCGTAACAATCCTCACTAAGAAGTGAAGTGAACCTTTAATTCATTCCCCTTGTACAGCAAGACTCTGGAAATATTTGCTCAAGTTTTACCCTTCTCCCTGGCCAGGAAGACCACTAATCAAATGCCTGGCCCGTGGGGGAGCAGAGAGTGCAGGTGCAGAGGGGTGTTGGATTTAGTGCCTTTCTCAGGTCTAACAGGAAACAAGTCGAAGCTTTCCAAGACAAAGAGGAAAAAGACACATAGTTTTTAAAATAATGTAGCAACTAATCAGCAGGTCTGTTCCCAGTGGCTCTGCAGGACCTGGTGAACAGTTGCCTCTTCCCTGAGCAAGTCAGGGGTTGTTCCAGGTTGCCTCACCCCGGGATCTGGGACTGAGCCCACAGCGCAGGAGGAGGAGAAGAGCTCTCTTATAACACAGAAGGGACCTGGAAGTGGATGAACTAAAGAGGAATAGAAACAAAAGTAATCTCTGACCATTATTTTGTATAAACCAGAAGTATCCTCTACTTGTAAGATTCTATTTCTCCTTATTTTACTTCCAGTTTCTCTTGTGCAGCTCATGTTCTTCAGTAGGAGGCTGAAGCAACACGTGATTGCAGCAGTGCCAGGTTTATCTGTCCTGCTCCGGAAGGACATGGCACAACAGTGGGCAAGGCAAGGGCAAGTGCCCACCTCTGGCTGCTCTGTTGGCTTCCAGGAAGAAGCCACCTCCATTTATGGGTTTAGCTGTAGTCTGAAGTCACCACATGGAGAAATACAAAGGGCTGCTGCCACCTCAGGCCTGAGTCACAGCCACATCCAGCTCCCATTTCAAAAGGGAGGGATTCTGCTTCTTCCTGTCCCATTTCTTGCCATCCCCGTCACAAGGGTGTTCCAGACATTTGTTCTATCTGGATTTTCTGAATGGATTCCTAGCTCTTTGTCACACTTCATAGCTGTGTCCTGGCTCCCTTCTCCTCCTGGCACAGGAGCCCCAGAGGGCTGAACTCTGCAGGAGGATGCCATGGCCTGGAGGTGGCCAGAAACCCCCACCTGCAAGAACTTCAGGTCAAGGATGAAGCCAGCAACAACTCATGGAAATGGGCAAATAAAAGCATGATCTCAGCCTGGTAGAACATGTGCAATTCAAGACAAGGTGCATTGTTTTCCCTGGCTGCTTTATGATACTTGGAATGAAACAGTAAATGGCACCATATCAAAATGAGAAGAGATGCTCTTCTCCTGCTCAGTACAAAGAAGGGGTTCTTGCTAAACAGCACAGTGCAAGGTTTCCATTTCCTGACTTTGCTCATGCCTTTTGTGAAAGCTTCCCACACTGAGACATTATGAGAGCCAGGCAGCTGAAAGGAGGGAATTCTGTCACCTCTGCAAAGCTCCATTTCTGCCTTCCAAAAGGCAAAGCTCCTTCTATGAAATGTTTGAAAGAAGCTGAGAGTTCAAAGGTCACTGTTACATTCTCCAGTCCTCTGGCTAAAGTTTGAAGGACTGAAATTGTGCTTAATCATGCTGTGAGATGTAAAGATGCTGCTGTGCAGAGGGAAACAGAACACTTGTCCTCTTTACAAAGAGACAAAAACTAAACTACAGTTTTTCTTCCCTAGGAAACATCGTGCATTCCTAGAATATTATTTAACCAACTTATTAAGAAGGGGTGCTAAAATGGGAGTAAAAAGCACAAGCAGAGTCCTTTTCTTAGGCTGGAATTGAGACTTTCCAAGGCTGTTCCCTGAGTGCCATTAGTCTGCCAGCAGCAAAGCACCTGCAAAAGGGAAAAAGGCTTTTGTGCAGCCATCACTTTGTAGCTGTGCAAATCCTGGGGTGATTAAAACATGAAGAGAGCCAAACAACATGCTGTGACTGTAAGAGCACCTAATACATAACCCATGAGCAGTGCAGGATGCCAGGGAGGAGGGTGAGGGCTCAGGAAGCTGAGGAGCAAATTCCTCTGTCAGCAGAACTCCAAACCAGCCATTTCCTTCAGAGAAAACAGCAACGTCAAGAGCAGAAGACCACTGGGAAGCTGCTTGTTTGCTCAATGTTACCAGTTTTGCAATGCTGGCCTGTAATTTGTGAAATCTCAATTTTAATGTTATTTCTGGGTGTCCCAGCAGCTGCAGGTTTCGAGTCTGGCAAGAATCTTTGCCTTCCTTTGAAGCTGAAGCTGCCTGGCCACAGGGACAGTGGGGGTGGCAGTCAAACAGCTCAGCAGCTGGGATGGTACAGAGGCAAAGCTTTTTCCCTTCTGATTTTTGAAGGTCCCATTCAAGGTTCACCTCTATGCTACATCTGGCAACAAATACCATTTGCTCCCACGAAAGGTACTGCATCTCACATTTGGGTAAGAGACTTAAGAGTTGGACTTGATGATCCTTGTGGGTCCCTTCCAACTCAGAATAGGCTGTGATTCTGAAAGGCTGCAGTGAAACTGCAAACTCAGCCTCATGTGGAAAATGTCCAGGTCAACTCCTGAAACGATCACAAGAAGTCCCAAGGTAGCCACCTACGTCCTGAGCAAACAATGATGTTTCTGAAGTGCAAAAAGTGAATTTCAAGAAGTGACAGAGGTGTTATAGAACCAGCTCCATCCCACCTGCTCTTTCTTGCTTTTTCTGCTTATGTGGGAAAAGAATCATATACTTGTAAACAAAGTATTGTGTTTTCAAGCTTGTATAAATTCTGTAGTTGGTTCAGTCTTGCAGAGCATGGGCAGCCATCACATTCCCACCCCTTCCAAACAGGTTCAACCAGCAGGAAAAAGGAGCTCTTGCACAGTAGAGCAGTGCACAGCATGGCCAAATGCTTTGAAACTCATTGACCACGTGTCCCATGAACATTTACAGAAAAGGACTCGTGTCACACCCAGCACTGGTCAGGGGAGATGCCCCAGTTGGGGTTTCTGCTCCTGCTGTTCTGGGCACCATGAGCTTCCCCCAGGTGTGTGCTCAGCTCCTCATTTGGGTGCTCAGCCCTTCTCAACTGCTGACACATTTCCAGGACAAGGCAGTGAGGGAGGGTCAGGCTGAGGACCTGGGGGTGGGTTTTGCAAAAAGGCTCTTTGATGTCTCAGTGGTGCAGAGCAGAGCTGGGACAGCATCTCCTGTCTCAGGAGGCACTAAATACCAACTGCTTCTCATGCACCAGGGCCACATCAGGCCCTGCACCCTCCTCTGGAGAGGGCATTTAAACACTCACTTGGGCATCAGAGACATGCACAGTGGTTCTTACTGCCATCCCATGGTATTGCACTGTTGATTTCAGGACAGCCTGAACAGCACAGAAAGAGAACAGCAAAAGTCCCAAGACACTTTGTATCATGAATATATTTCTAGAAATACCAGGAAATTTTAAAGTACTCTGAGGAAAACAATCACAAACCATAAAACATAAAGTAAGTGATTCAATGACAGTGAAAGGCCGTGGCATGACAGCAAATGTGCTGTGAATGTGCTGCCCAGTCCAATGGACTTGGAGATTATAAATGAGGGTTAACTGTTGAATATTGGATCTGTTTGTTGCTCACCTGCAGGATGTACAAAGCCCTTGGCAGAGCACTTGGCAAGGAGACTGGCAGATCAAGAGAACAAGGTCTAGAAACACTCTTTTTAAGCAAGGCTGACACTGGTATGATGCAATGATATAATTAATTGATACGACTCAGAACAACTCACTTTCAGTCCAGGATGAGACATCACGTGTGACACCACTGTGCATAGAAAGGATTTCTTTCTGACAGTTGAAAAACATGTTGGCAGATTGATGCTTGTTCAAAATTCCCTGTTCTCTGTTCTCTCTAAACTTCCTCCTCACACCAGTAGTTATTTCCTTTTTGATTCTGGAAAAGTGAATCTTAAGTTTTTACCTTACTAGAATTGTTATGAGTGTACCCAAATGAAACAAGATATGATGCAAAAAAAGAATTTCAAAGGTACCCATAACAGATTTAGTTTCAAATTTTTTTCTCTTTTGAAAATTTGTATGGACCCTTCATTTGGATGGTTAACAACATACAGCATTTTTAGTCCAAACCCACTTGAGAACACCTTTGATACAAGCCTTGGAAAAATATCATTAAGAGCAAAGACAAGGAATGAACTTCGATAGCTGAATACTTTCAAATTTAAGAGAACATGTGGGGGTTTTAAAAGAATTTTTGAATATGAGCAAATAGTACATTTTGAATAATTCCTAAATGAAGGCTCATTAGTGTAAAAGAGCTCTGGGAGCTCTGGGGTAACAGTCAGTGCTTGTACCAGTGTGGCCCCTCTGGGAGCTGCAAACCAGGGAACTGTGGATTTCAATACTGTTTTTATCACCACAGTGGCTCAGCTCTGCCCTGCCACGTGCCAAGCAATGCACCCACTGCCTGCTGCCCAGGTAGTCCTTTTCCAGCCCTTCTTCCCCAGAGGGTGGTGGCACTGCCTGCTGTGCCTGGGCCTCGCTCTCCCAGTTCCTCCCAGAGGGGCAGGTTTGCAGGGGAGATGGTGGCACCTTTCCTGCTGACAGCAGAGCTGCAGCTGCCAGAGCACTGCCCAGGCCAGGGGGGGGTGGGGGCACTCCCCAGACAGGACACACAACTCCAGCTGCCAGGGCTGCCCTGGGGGAGATGCCACATCCTGCCAAGCCCGCTTATCCTGCAGGAGCAGGCAGAGCTGTGAGTTGTGGTATGGAAACCACCTCTAAATAAACCCTGGATGGGCAAGTGTGGTGCCAGGATGAGTAGAAATGCTCCACAAAATCCAGCCCCAGCAGAAAAGCCACAGTTCCCAAGCACAGCCACAAAGGCTTCATCAGTTCACATCACTTTAGACTATTCCCAGGTGGACATACAAGGTGGGCCTTTCATGAGTGCTTTGCACACAACCTTGGCTAGTTTGGCTTCAGTTCAGTCCATTGTAAAAGCTGTGCAGTAAAACCCTGCTTCAGTGACCAGCACAGCATTTTAGTCTCTCCTCCTTGCTATTATTGCAATAGTAACCTTTAGTCACTTCAGAATGTAGACATTTGCACTTCAAAAAGCCTTGCAGTTCCCTCTGAGCACCAGCAGCCAAGGCTGATTCTCAGTGAGTTCAAGACACAAGACTTGGCACAAGGTCACTCAGCTTGGTGCCACCAGAAGGGAGGAAGAAACGATGTCATCCCCTGGCAGTCTCAGTACTGAACTTTGTCCCCTCTGGGTGGGGAACCACCACCATCATCTCCCCTGGCAGGTTCATTCCAAACCAGAATCCTGGGAGCCTTTCCCTGGTGGCTGCAGGAACAGCTCAGAGCCAGCCCTGAACAGGCTGTTCCCCACTGAATTCCCGATGTTTACCTGCGTCACTACCCATGGAAAAACTCCTCCCAGGCAGTCCCAAGGCACAGATCTCTTAGGAAAGTGCTAAGGGGAGGGAGCAGCATCATTAGACCTCTAAGGGAAAAAGAAGTGGAAAGAGGAAAGCTATCCCAGTGTGCTGACTGCCAGCTCCTCTGCTTGCAGTCTCCCACAGCTCCTTTCAAGTATTCCAGGAAAAGCTGCTCTGGCTGAACCAAAGCAGAGAAGTTGTGTTTTTCAGTCATACACCTCCTTTGGTACTTCTTTTGTCTCTGGGGGAACAGTGATGCTCATTGCACTGGAGGGAAGGGACATTTGGGCACGGGAGAGGAGGTGCTGCCTCTCCTTTAGATGTGATTTTCCCCATGAGAAGAAAACCCCCAGGCTGAGGTACAGAGACACCTGCACAGTATTAATGATGAACCTCAGGACAACAGGACTCCATCTGTCACAGTGGAATCCCTGGGTCATGCACTTTCTTATGAGTGAGTATAGGTCTGTTGGACAACAAGGAGTAACTAACCTTTTTATTAAACAAAGATTTAAATTTTTTATTAACATAGATTAAATCCTCTTTCATGGCCACACACTTTGGCTAGAGAGAAATTACTGATGGTGAGACAAATCACTCGCTTTCAAGCAATAATCTAGATTTTGGTATAAGCAAATGATGTTTTACACATTTAATGACTGTATTTATTGTCTAATGAAAGCATTTTTCTAATTTCTAAAAAAGAAAAATAGTTCTTTGACTATTCATTAGCCTTTACAATCATCACAAAGTCCCAGCTGAGAGGTACCAACCACTCTCTGCAGCTTGAGAGCCTTTGCAAACCATTCAGTGCCAAGTGCAACACAAAATGGTAAATGTAAAACAGAACAGCAGTGAGACAGCTTAGTGAGGCTGATGGTTGTTTAATGAGATACAATCTTGCTGTCTGGTTGTCTTGACAAAGAAACTGTGGGTCTGTTATGGTGCTACACAGGAAACCCTTAAGAAACTAGAGAAGAAAAAACAGGACTGAACAGACAGAGCAGCAGAACCATAAAGTGGGCAAAGCCACCGCTCTGGGGGAGATGCTGGTGGTTTGTGCCAAAAGGGAAATGCCTGAGCTGGAGGAAGGGATCTTGAGAGTTTGTCTCAGGAACATTTCTATTCCACATGTTCATTGGATACTGGTGAAGACATTAAGAATGGGCTGGAAATAGCTGTGGTTGAAACCAACAGGTAGAATGAAATATTGTACAAGAGGTATCTGATAACCTTCAAGCCTGGGGTAACAGAAAGCAGTTAAAAATCAAAGTTTCAAAGTGTAAAGTGAGAGTAAGAGATCAGTAGCAAAAAAGTCCAATGCAGTCTGGGATCTTGTTAAATAAAATAGCAGGAGAGGAGAGAATTGCAGGCAAATCCATAGATCATGGCTCAGTTAGATGTCACTGCTATGATTTGATAGTGGAAGAAGGTAAATGCAATCCTCTGATGTACCAGAAGCATTTCTCAGAGAGCAGACATTAATGCCATGGTACAAAGCATCAGTTAGTCTTTGCTGGAGTGGAAAAGCATCATCTTTGTCCGACAGGGATTTATTCAGCCTTGAACAGGTGCTATAACAACACAATGGGAATCAATGGAATGAGAAAACAGTATGTCAGGAAAGGGCAAAGAAGGTTTGTTTGGATGCAAGAAGAGGTTGAGAGGGAATGCAGTTGTACAACACATGAAAGAAGAAATAGAGCTGTTGAAATGAAAGGGAAATGTTTGTGTAAGTAAACTTAGGCCTAAATGGTTTGTGGCCCTGTTGTGGTTGGAAATTCAGAAGCAATGTTGCAGGGTCAGTGACCATGGCAGCTTACACTGGTCTGAACGTGGGCTGAGGCATTTCCTCTCCCCTCTGCAGCCTGTGACACACCAGAGGTGTGTGCTGTCCTCACTACAGCCACACCAACAGCCTGTGACACACCAGAGGTGTGTGCTGCTCTCACCACAGCCACACCAACAGCCTGTGACACACCAGAGGTGTGTGCTGTTCCCACCACAGCCACATCTGCAGCCTGTGACACACCAGAGGTGTGTGCTGTTCTTACCACAGCCACATCTGCAGCCTGTGACACACCAGAGGTGTGTGCTGTTCTTACCACAGCCACACAAGCAGCCTGTGACACACCAGAGGTGTGTGCTGTTCTCACCACAGCCACATCTGCAGCCTGTGACACACCAGAGGTGTGTGCTGTTCTCACCACAGCCACATCTGTAGCCTGTGACATACCAGAGGTGTGTGCTGTTCCCATTACAGCCTAGGAGACTTGGAGTTGCTGCCTGGGAGGCTTGGAGTTCACATCCTTTGGTTCCTGACACAGGGGCTCCACATTCTTCAGGAACACAGAGTGAGGACAATAAAGCAAATCCTGGATGGATCCTGCTCCAAAATGAAGAGAGATAAATGAGTGCCTGTGGTAGGAAGTCCTTTTGAGACCTGTGTGTGGCTGGAGCCAAATCCCTCTACAGGGGCCAGCCAGTGGGCCAAATCCCAGTAAATCTGGCAGGCAGGAACTGATGCCTCCATCAGAGTTGATTCCAGCTCTCCTCTGGGCAAGGCTGCAGTGGCTCCACAAGTTCAAATCTTCCTCGTTTTAGCAGGCAAGGGGCAGAAAGCAAAACTGTTGAGTGAGGTGCTGGCTGCGTTTAATATTGCACTGCTTCTTCCCCTCGCATTTCATGGCTAAGAGCAGCATGTCCCAAAGGCTGGGTCGGGTCCATGAGGTGCTTTTGTCAGGCCCTGGAAGGGTCCCTGGTCAGCAGGTCAACCCCAGCAGGCTGTGTGTTTGTGTGAGTAGTTTTGGGTTGATCATGAGTTGGTGCTGCATTCTCTGTTCAGAAAATTGAGTAAGGGATCTCTCAGAGGTACAGAATTTACATTTGCATTTACAACAGCTGTGCCAGTTTAAAAGAGCTGGGGGAAGACACCAAGTGAGTTTGAGCATTTACTGCAAAGAGAGATGTTGACCAGAAAGGGCAGAGTGACTTCACATTGTGGTTCTGGCTGTCCCGTTGTTGCCTGTGGCAGTGGCTGAGTGCTGGGCTGATACCAACCCATATACTTTCACTTACCTGTGGGCAGCATTTCTGGGACAAGGATGCTGTGTGTTCAGCCAGGAAAGTAGCTGAGTGGCCCTGGAAACACCCAGTGAGAAAGCTGGGACTGTGGGTTGGTTGTGGAGCACCTGATCAGAGCTCCTGCCAGGCAGAGGAAGCCATTTGTAAGAATTATTTTTTTTTTCAGCAGTGATGTCTTCTGCCATGGGAATGTTCCCCCAAAAAAGAGAGGGGGGAAGTGATGAGTCCATTGCCAGGATATTACCAAGGACCTTTCCTGCTTTACTCTATGAAAGGGAAAACTTGCTGCTTCTCATTTATTTCACAGGGAGGATCCCTCCCTGGGATGTCTGTGTGTAACTTGCCCTTGGAAACATTAGGAAAACTGATGGTTTGGGGCTGAGATCCTCTTTGCTAAGGGGTGATCATATGCATCAGGCAGACATATGTGATCATGTCATTGTTTTGTGGTTGCTACAGTGGTAACAGTGAGCCCGTTGCACCCTCTCCTTATGCTTTTATCTACCTCATTATCTCTCCTGGCTCTGCAGTGCAGACACTTTGCTGGTAGAGACATTTGTCTGTGTCTCCTCTGGACCATTATCCAACTGTCTTTCCTTCCTTCCCACTGCTCCTGATAAGAATGTCCATTAGGGAAGAAGGAATTACTGCTGTCAAGAAACTGTAGCACCAGAAATGGTACTACAACCTGTAGGTTTACAGAGATTATCTGCAGAAATTTATCCTGGCTCTTGAAGAAGGAAGAAAAGCCATTCCCAGGTCTGCAAACCTCGCCAGAAGCCCCAGGGCCACCAACCACCACCATCCATCCCCAGAGTTCCCCTTTCCTCTCCAGGCCCAGCAATAAGGAAGCAAAGCTCAAGTGCCCAGCAGTTGCTTGCCAGAGGATCTTTTCCAAGTCCCAAAACTTAAACAGTTCTCTTCTTCCCAGTCATGGTGGAAAGCAATAAAGTAACCCATTTATTAAACGATAACTGCTATGGGGATGGTGGATGGATGTATAAACTGCATCAGTTCATCCAGCAGCAATTGCATTGTAGACAAACTGCTCGAGGGAAGGAACACACTCATTCCCTTTATGGTTGCACAGCCCATGATTTTACCATAATGCTGCAACATAAAGCTCAGACAACATTCACCACTACATTTTCAATAACATTATCACTTTGTACTGGTTAACTGAGGCACTCAAAGGAAAAATGGCTTGTCCTGATCCTGTTGTGAGTCAGTGGGAGGAGCAGGAGCACGGCAGAAATCCTGTGTCCCTGTGTTACAAATCCTGCCATGCAAACACTCCCCTGCCCAGGTGGCACAAACACTGCCCCACAGAGAGATATTTGTATGGAGTTCACTCTGACCATTCCTTTTAGAAAACATGGAAAGAGGAGCTGTTGTGTCTAACAGCAACTATACATCTCTGCTCTACAAAGGTCCCACACCCAAGGCTGAACACAACTTCCCAAAAATGACAGCAAAATTTGTGACCCTCTTCATGTTTTCAGTATTAAAATATAAAGTTGATTTGAGAAAAACTTTTACAGAAGCCTCACCTATTGGGATTCATACATTTTCAAGCTAGCAAACCAAAGACAAATTTGCAGGTGCCAGTTTCTAAGATGAGAATGGAATTTGTCTGGAGACCTTGAGCTGGTGCAGAAGCAAGAAACAAAGCCTGCAGAAATTCTGCAGAGTAACATTAATAGAGCTCTTTTATAAAGTTAAAATGAGCTCCATTGGGACTGTTTGGATCTAGCAACTTCTTGGGAAATATGTGTTACTTAATAATTAGCTATAACTGTGTGATGTTGGATCGTTTGCATGGTGTGTGTGGGTTTTAAGATTGTGTGTCACTGTGTGAAAAAATAGTTCTAAATACAGTCCCTCCTGAAACCTGAATATTCTTGTGCAAGAATAGTTTAAGATTGTTAATGTAAACATAGTTGCCCCTTCTCTTCTGCTCTGCTTCCCTTTTTCCACAACTACCCAGTAACTGTAACCCATGATGAAGAGGACTGAGAAATAAAATACCAAAAAGGAAATCCATAAATACTAGATGCAGTCAGGTGATTTATTTAACGATAGGAGTTGAAGCCCCTGAAAGCCCCTAAAAGGCTCAATTGAAAACTGTGTCTCTGGGGTTCAGGCATCGTGACACTCACCCACCTGCACCCTTAGTCCTGGGCTAATCTAAGGGGCTGTTTGGATTCTCCAGGAAGTTAATTTGCTCCATATTGCAACGTGTTAAACCTGCAAACTCTGTGCACAAATCAGCTCAAGTCTTTTTCTTTCTGTCTTCAGTGCAAGGAGTTCACCTCCCACACTGGCTATGACGTGCTTGTGCAGCGCCTGCTGGAGGGGAAGAAGATGTGCAAAGATGTGGAGGATTTGCTCAAGCAGAGGTATGAAAATCAGAGTGAAAAAAGTGTGACCAGCCTCCTGTTTCTGTCCTGTTTGGCAGCTGGAAAGGAGCACTAGGCTGTTTCTGAATTAGGTGGTGACATGAGTTTACACAGAAAAGCCTGATTTGAACCCCAGCCCTGTGATGTGCTTTGAGAAAGTAGATAACAAATAGAAATAATCAAAGACTTGAGAAGAGAAAAGGAGGTTGAAAGAATGAGAAGCCCAGAGCTCCATGAAGGCCCCAGTCATTGCTGGTCTGGAATCACCCAGCAGCACATACAGCCACAAGCAGCATTTCTGAGTTTCCCCTTTTACAGGAAAAAATGACTTGCACATTTCTGTTTCTCTTTGAATGTTCTGTTGCCACAGGCACTGTTTCAGTTTCCTGCCACTACCAAAAATGAGCCATTTTTCAAATACAAAGCTACATGGAATGCTGCCTAAAGCCTTCCCCAGACCCCCAAGCCAGCCCACATAGTTTGCCAACCTTACCAGGCCCTGAGTAACAATGGTGTGGTTTATGTTTCTCCTTTACCTGCTTCTTGGTGCTGCCCAACAGCAGCTGTGGACAGCTGACAGTTTGGTGTGGGAGAAAATACATTGCAGGACTGCTCTGGTTCCTTTGCCATTCATTTTTGTACTTCTGACTTAGAAAAACAAGTCTGAAATGTGGTTCTTTTTGAAGTGGCTTCACTGTTTGCAGCACAAGGCACATCCACGCTCGTGCCTGACGTGTGGGAAGGACCCCACAGTATGGATTATACATCAAGCAGGCAGTCCTGGAGCAGCTCATCCCAGCACGGTCTCCTCAGGAATATTGCTCTGCCTTCCTCAGTCACAGCTGCTCTTTCTCCCTGTGCTGTCCACATGTAGGTTTTTGTTCAGGGTGGTGTTCTGAAGGCTGTTTTTCAAGCTCTGGGATTTTGGAGGGGTGTGAGCAGTGAGACTGAAAGGTGTTTCACAACCTGTGAGGAGTCTCCCATCAAAACCTGAGGCTATTTGAGCTGCTTTTCTTGACCACCAGTGGAAACCTTTTCTCTTGGGGCTTGTCCTGAGGTCACATATGCCTGATGGCAGCTCAGCTGCCACTGCTCGAAACAGCTCCTTTGTGCCTCGTAGCTCACAGAGGCCAGAACTGCAGCTCAGGCAGTGGAATTCTGTCCTTCAGTTCTGCCCTGGGAGCTGCACATCCTGTGCTTCTGTCCAAAACATTGCAGAGGCCTCTACAAGTTGCAGGATAGGGTTTTTCCTGGTTTGTAGTGGAGGCACAAAGGACTTAGAAAAAAATACATGTACAGTCATTTTGCAAATGTTTCCATGAGCTTTTTTACACTCCCAAACATTCCAGTGAGTGTGTCTATGTGTGTGTTCATGGGAAGGAGCAAAAGGAGCAGAGAAGTGGGCACTGAGCTAAGGAAGAAGGTACGATTTTCAGTTAATTTCTTGTAGATGTTTCTTTGAGCGTGTCCTCATATCATTCGTGGGAATGACCCAGGAGAAGATCAAAGACTGGGATTAATCTCAGTTCCCAGAGGCTGCCCATACCATGGGCTTCATGCTGGAATTGCAACAAGACCTCCTGCAGCAGCTGCCCTGAGTCCTGAAACAGCTGCCCCAGCCACATTAACATGGGACCAGTTTCCCACCAACCATCCCCTTGCCTGGCCTGGAGAAGGGACTAGGAGGTGTGAGAGTGAGAAAGCCGTTGTGTTCCAGAACAAAGGCCTGGATCGAAAATAAAAAATACCTTCCAGGTCTGGACAGCTGCAGAGAAACCTGGAATCTGTGTGTGAGAGTACTGGAAAGTGGGAAAGGCAGCACCAAGATGTGAAGGGATGGTGTCAGCCTCCTGCCAAATTCCTCTGACACTGGGCTGGTCCAGTCCCATGCCTGAGGTTTCAGGAATTTTTGGCCCAAGGGTTTTACAGGATCCGGCACTGGCTTAAGAGCTGCCCATGCTCTTTGAAATTAATGTTGTGTTCTGAGCAAGCAAAGTGGGACTGCAGCACTGAAGTCATTCTCATTGCTGTGTGTGCACTGGCACTAGGCAAAGCCTCCGACACAAAAGTGCTTCTTGTTACTGAAATGAGAAGAAAATCATTCTACATTGTTATATGTCTCTGGAGTATATTTCCATTTGGGTGATATTTCATTCATCTCCCATGAGACCAGAGTGGCTGGTGCCTCTGTGTGGCTGTCACCACCTTCTGCACCCTGTTCCTGCACAGGGAACCCCAAAGCAGTGATGTGGGAACAGCCCACTAAATCACAGCAATTCCTGGGTGGGACAACAGCACTGAACTAAGAGCAACTGTAGGTGCTCTGTGACTGTGGGTTGCTCTGCCTGTAGGTGCTCAGTGACTGTGGGTGCCCTGTGCCTGTAGGTGCTCTGTGCCTGTAGGTGCTCTGTGCCTGTAGGGTGCTCTGTGCCTGTAGGTGCTCTGTGACTGTAGTTCTCCGTGACTGTAGGGTGCTCTGTGCCTGTAGGGTGCTCTGTGCCCAGCCTGACTGATCTCCCTGGGCTGGGGGAAGCCCATCCCTCCCCCCATGCCAGCAGCAGCCTATCTGCCATTGTTAATTGTTGACCATTTGGGAGTTTGAAGCAGCTGCTCAAAGACTGCAAACTCGGTTCCACCCTGATCTTGCACCCAGGAGAAAGGAAGTAACATATTTAGTACAAATACTTCTTTTAAACAGAAAACAGAAATTTCCTCCAGAGTTGGGGGAGAGGAAAACAGCAAAGAAACATTTGTACTTCTTTATTAACCATAGAAACAGAACCACTGTCCTGAGTCACCAGTTACAGTTCCCCCTTAGGTGAGACACTGCATTGTCCCTTTTGTGGAGCCGCCCCAGGTCTGCCCTACAACCAGCAGGGCTCCCTCCCCTCCACATCCACTGCAGCCCTTCAGGCAGCACCTCACGTGTCTAGTGGTTAGAAACATTCCTGCTGCTCCTGGTTCCCATTTATTCTCAGCCTCTTTTAAATGGATCTCGTGGACCCTCCTGTCTGCTGCCCTCCCAGCTGGTGTTTCAGTGGGTGGAGTCGCCGTCACTGGCAGGTCCTTTGGCGAAGGAGCCCTTTGTTGGGAGCACCTTCAGCTCTGCTCCCTCTTCTTCTGATTGAACCCACATCTGGGGGCAGAGCTGGACATGGCACCCCACTGCAATCAAAGTCAGGACCATGGGCTTCATTTCCCCCTCCTTCCTTCCAGAAATAGCTTACCCCAAATATTTAAGAGGTTAACTAAGAGCACTAGGACTGAAGTGATGGAGAAATAAAAGAAATTGCACTTCTCATGTTTTCGTACCTCAGATACAATTACAGGATTTGTAAATGTGATCCTGATGCCACTGAAGAAGAATTGAGTAAGTTTTTCTTTTAACAGAGCACAAGCAGAAGAGAGATATGGGAAAGAGCTGATTCAAATTGCCCGAAAAGCAGGAGGACAAACAGAAATCAAGTAAGGAACTCTTCCATTACTAGTGCAAACTAAATGATTTTGGAGGAAATATCAGACTCCTGTGTTTTGCCTGTGAATGGGGTCACAAGCTGCTCCCTTCAGTGTGCCACACAGCACTTCCCAATGTACAGGAAAAGTGGGGAAACACCACAGTCCTTCACAAAAGGATTCACTAAATCTTTATTTGGAAACTGCCAGTAGGTCCTTTCATAAGATTTTTTTAATTTGAAGATTTTTAATATTTAATATTTGCTTCCAAAAGCAAACCAAGTGATGGGGGAAAAAGAGAAAGAAAAAGGCTGTGAGATGTTTAGGAGAGTGGCTTGGCAATTCTGGGGAGCTGATGGACCCTGAGAGACAGTAACAGAACAAATGCAAAGTGCAGAGACCCCAAAAATGAGCTTCTGCAGCAGGAAAAAATGCTTATCTTAGGAATACAAAATTTAAATCTCTTTGACAGGACTTAATTTGAAGTAAATCAATGGAGCTACTGAAATACACTAAGATGACACATATTTTTCTCTGTCTCCTCCACTACTATCTTAAATCACATATAAATTGTGTTGGGAGGGGAAGATATATGTTGGCATGGAATTTAACTTAATAAACACTGCTGATAAACTGCTGCTATTATTGATGGCAGCAGCAGTAATGAGACATTTTGTCATTATTGCAACAAGTAATAACGCAGTAATAAGGTGGCAGAGGGTGAAGATGTGGGGTCACAGAAGAGAAGCCTGAAGAGAAGACCTCGATCTGAACACCAACTAGCTCTATTGATCCCTGGGGCTGCTGCCCTCAGCCCTCCCATAGCTCATTCCTTAATTGCAGGCTCTTTTCAAGTCCATTCATCACTCTCAGTGCAAACTTGGTTTCCTGTTCATGTTTTATGGGAAAACTTGACCTCAAAGCCTTGCAGAGCCATGGCAGGGAGTGCCAGGGCCTCACTGACTCTGGGTTTGGTGGTGGCACACCCAGGGACAGGGACAGGGAAATGGAGCTCTGAGGTGTCTCCAGAGAACATGCCAACCTCTCCCTGTGCCAGTGCTTCATCTCTGCTGTGTCCCCAGCAGTGCTCAGGGACAGCCACATTCCTGGATCTGCTCCTGCCCTCCTGGGGCCTCAGTTACTGACCTGACAGGAGAAGAGGAAGGAGAAGTGTTGAAATTAGAACATCAGATTAAGGATGGATGGCTTCTTCCCAAACCAAGGGCTAAGGTCAGCATTCCAGGAGTAAAGAAAGGCTCCACCTAAACTGCTTCACTGGCAGTGAAGGTCAGGCAGAGGCAGCACTGGCTGCCATTCAGTGACTTAGTGGAGAATTCATGGATCTGACTTTTCCTAAGAGATTACGAGAGCTTGATTTAGAGGCAGAGCCAAGTCTCAGAGTTGGGATATGGATCCAAGTTGCTGAAGTTTGGACTTGGGCCCAGCTCCACTTTGATGTAACAATTTTATAGCCTGGCATAGAGGGAAGGCTGAACACCCCGACCAAGCACAGGGCAGAGCTGATTTGCTGTGTTTGCACAACCCAGCCTGGTGTGGGCAGTGCCCAGCTTTGCTCTGATTTCTGTCAGAGCAAGTTCTCACTGTAGCTGTCCCAAAGCACGGAGGGCACTTGGCTTTCTCTCATCCAGATTCCTCTGGTTGTATAAGGAGTGAGACAGGCAGTGAAGGGCATTTGTCCAGAGCAAATACAAATCAGAGAAAAGTGACTCTGTTCAGAACTGGAACAACTCAAGAAAATGAAATGTTTGGTTTTAATGCCTTAGAATTGTTGACATGGTGTGAAGTCTGTGTTCAGGTGTATGACATCGATTCCCAGGGCAGTCCTTCAGGGACACTTGGAGGAGGCAATCTATGTGCTACCTATAATAAGAGAAGCTTGAAGAGATTGTGCTACATCATCTCAGTGCCTTTTCTCCCCTTTATAGGACTCCCTACTACCATCTAGCACTGAGTGCTCATAGTAATACAAGTACTTGACAGGCTGAACAGGGCTGTTCACGTCTTCAAATACAGCTCTGGGTAAAAGTATTTCTCAAATGCAATATTTGTACCCAGAACTTCCATTTGACAACCACAAGAAAGGAAAGTAGCTCCCAGGATTTTTTGCAGAACATTTTCCAGACCTTCCCGTGCCATGCTGTGTATGGCAGAGAAGCAGCAATTACCAATTTTAGATCACTCAGTCACCTTCTTGCTAATGCAAAATTATTATCCTCTGGTCTTAAATTCAGCCATCTTTTAAATATCTCAGATACTGAGGCTTTCTGTCATTTCTCCTGAGGAATTACTTCACACCCCAGTAGTTCTCAATATCAGGAAGGTACCTGATACCCTTTCAAAAAGTCGATTAACGGACCATAAAAAATCCATCCACAACAACCACCCAAAACCTTCCAGTATGAGAAAATACCCAGAAGATCTTAAGAGGAACAACTGCAAGGCCCAGGCTGATATTTCAGCACAGTCAGGACAGGCACAACAAGGCACAGAGAATAAGCATGATGAGTGAATACAGGGAGAAGCCCAGAGGAGTCCATGGCACAGCACACCATTGCAGAAAACAATTCTCTCCCAAGCCCCTCCCATATTTTAAAAGCTTTTAGTTTGGAATCAAATTAAAAAACAATTTCAACATTTTTTCAGGCTCGTCTCTTCTCCCCCCAAATTGTGTTTCAGTTGGAGCAAATTGCTG
>JAOXXN010000150.1:1091157-1108444 GCA_026770055.1 Myrmophylax atrothorax
GGAGCCAATCTCATGTTTCACAGGGCCAAACACAACCACAGCCCTATACTGCAACAAGCAGGACAAGATAGTACAGACTGGGGCACAAAACAATGCTCACAGCACTGGGAAAAGGAGAGAAAAATCCCCTTTTCATCTCTTCATTAGCAGATGACACAGATCTCTGCTGGCAAGAGCTCCTGCTCTATTTCTGTGAAGTCTGTGCACAGATATGTTCCAGTTCCAGTGTCTGCTCTAACACCACCCTGCCCTGGCAAAGAGAAAACCCCCTCAGAGGGCCCAGGCTGTGCCCACTGAGCTCGGTGCCTTCCAGCCAGAGCAGGGAATAAACCATACTGGCACAAAACAATTTTATCCTGATAAAACCCTCCTGTGCTAGGAGTTGTATGGGTAGAATATCAGCACCATCAAGGCCCTTCCAAAAGGACAATTCTCTCATACAAGAACAACTTACACCCCTTTGATTTCATGCACAGCTCAGGGCTGGAAGCAGTGACACCTCAGGCCCTTCCACAGCAGAGCTGGATGCTGAACTAACCCAGCACTGAGCTGTCTGAGGCCTGTTTTTCACTCAGCCTTTATGTCACTACACTAATGATGATTAAAACTTGAGATTTGGGGAATTTTTTTAGCTATTATATTGCAACTGGTGCACTGGATGCCACTTTGCTTCTATAGTTCATTCTTCTTCACACAGGGGATTTAAATTTGCTGATACAGTAGCATTTACCCAGGAAAAATTACATTTTCAGTGGGAGAACTGTGCCTTGCAACAGTGTGAAACAACTTCTGTACATCTAGAAATTGGTAATTCTCAGCTAGTTGTTTTTTGGGATTTTTTCCCTGGGTGAGATTTCTCATTCTCCAGTCGCCAAGGCAATTTTCTGGATACAGCTCTTGGCTATGTAAGGAGTCATTTCTTATAAGAAATAGAGAGGAAAAACCCTTGAGAGCTTTATGAAAAGTAAAGAAAAACCTGACTTGCTTTTTTGCTGTTTTTACTTTTGCCACCTTCTAGAAGGTGCCATGTTCTGGCAGCAATATCCTGGTACCTGCACAGCTCTGGCTCATGAGTTTGCACAGCAGCACATGGTGAGCTGTTGGTCTGGTTTATTATTTGCAAAATTCAGGAGGAAACCCACATGTTATTTTGTGTTGTGTGGCTGAACACCTTCATCTTGACCAAACCTTTCTGGGTGCTATTGCTCAGTCCCTTCTTCTACCTAATCTTACAATACCCTACAGACAGAAACCGGACACAGATAGCAATCCAGAAGGGCAACAGCAGCCCTTAAATTGGTCACAAAACTCCCTAATTACTGTGAGTCTTATTTGTAGGGATTCTTCACACTCATTAGCTGTGTGTGCCTGCTCTGCTTATTATCTTGGCTGACCGAGTGCAGAATGTCAACACAACCTTTAGCCCAAGCCCAATGTCTTTGTTAAGTTGCTGCTATCAGGTGTGAGATAACACAGTCTCACAGAGCTCACTCAGGTTTGTTTGGCTCCAGCAGCCAGCACACAGATAGGGTGTGTGGCCACCGGCAACTACACTGGGAGCTCTGAGATGGAAAATAAATAACTCCATCTGTAACTATTTCATCTGTGAAGTTAGAGTTGGAAATGGTCTCAATTTTGCCCTTAACAACACCATAGGGGAGAGTGAAGGAAATGTAACATAACTGTTTGAGAGAACAAACCCCAAATATCTCTGGGTAAACAGTAAATCAGCTCTCAGGAGGCAGATGGGGGAGTCATGAAAGGCAGGGAAACACAGCACAAGCACAGACCAGGAAATTGCTCATTATTGCTGCTGGCAGCAACAGTCTGAAATCTCCCCAGCTCCGTCAGAAAGCTCTGACTCCACACACTGAGAACAAACCAAACCACACTGCAGCCAGTTCTATCTCAGCCATGGGCTGAGGCTCACGATGGCCACTCTGCTCCCTTAAATCCTGAGCTTCAAGGCCATAGAAGAGACAGCCATGGAGTAAACTGCCTTCTGAATTCGAGCTGCCACAGCACTTAGAGTGGAGCTCCAGGACCTCAGCTCTGCTTGGCTCAGGTCAAACCAAGCAAGGACAGGGCTGCTCACAGTCACTGAATGGCCTTTGCCAAGTCCCAGGTCCCCCTGAGCTGCTCCAGCCACACTCCAGGGGTGGCAGAGAGGTGCTGGACTGCAGTTTTGCTCCAGCAGCCCCAGGCTGCGTTGTGGTGGTGAGAAAACAGTTGTGCCTGTTTGAACATCTCGTTTTTGTTGCCCTGTTGCAGCTGCAATCGGGTATGAGAACTACTACAGCAGAGAGCCCAGCAGGCGCAGCAACAGCCCCACCCAGTCCTGTGGCATGATGAAGAGGTGAGTGGCAAACACCAGCTCCCACAACAGGTGTTTCTGTGTATGAGCAGCAATGCAGGATGATAGAAAACAGGACCTGGAAAGTTATTACTTCCTTCCTTGTAGCAAGAGGCATCAATAAATGTCATGTGATAGAAGCAGTTAAACCCAGAGCCAGAGTGACTTTGCTGTGGCCTGCTGGGAAGGGTGACACAGGGTGAGATCATCACATGGTCACTCAGCCAGGGATGGAGAACAGTCCCTGGTTTCCTCTTTCCCAGGGACTCAGGGCACGAAGCAACAAACCCACTTTGTTCCAGGGGTGCAAAGGTGAATCTGGCCAGGAGCAGAGGGTGGGAAAGGCTGTCCCCTGGGCCAGTCCCTGCTGGGTCACTGCACTGCTCAGCTGAGCAGGACAGAGAGCTGCTCTCTGCGCCTCGACCAAAGGGACAAAAGAGTAACTGTGATGATTAGGGAGGCAGTTTTTTTCAGGTCCATTTCTGCTGGTAGATGTTGGAATGTGGCTGCTGTTCCACCAGCAGAAGAGCATGGTGGATCTGTTTGTTTAAATATTTATATCAAAATGGGTGAATCACAGTGGGAATGGCATCACAGTCAAAGCCCAGGAGATTTGTGTTGAGATGAGCCTTATGGCACAGCAAGGACAGGAAGCAGACTCTGATTCCCATTTGGAATGTGGAGCAGGCTGGGCAGTGAGCTGAGCAGGGTGATGCACAATACTTGGTTTTTCTGTTAGAAACTGGATCTTCCATAATAATGAATTCAGTGCTGCATCCTATGCAGTTACATAAGACAACTGTAATGCCAGTTAGAACACAACTGCAAGGGCAAGGAGCCTAGAGAGACTCAGCCTGAGTTTTTCAGGAACTGTTGAGTTAGGATATCCATTTTCCAGACACATTGAGTGTTCACTAGCTGAAAAAATCAGCCCCTCTAAATATGCCTTAAGGATGCAATGCTATTTCCATCTCTGCTTGAGAATCCTAACCCATTTTCTCCCTTTGCTTAGTCTCTAGTACCCAGCTGTGATATAGGAAATAACCAGGGATAGATTAAAATAAAAATTCACTTAAACTCACAGTTTTTAGAAAGGCTCATTATACAAGTTCTATATTTTAAATTGTATCAGAGTTTTCCTTAAACACAAAAAGATGTTAAACTCTTACAAGCAACTGATAATTCTTATGGTATTAACATTGTGAAATAATTGGAGTTTCACACTATGAGTCTTTGGATCCACAGCAAAATATTATCCTGCTGCATTAAATGCACAATTTAGTGATGGCTGATGGTTCAGTATTCTGCTGCACTTTGAAAAATATATTTTAACTGAATATAAATATATCTACAGCATAAATGCAAATAGAAGGCCATGGGAAGGAGTGACATTACTGAGTGTGAGCAGAAGGAGGGAAGGCTGGGCCAGAGAGCTGAGAGGAAGGGATGCTCACCCCCAGCCCCGGCACTCACTCTGTCCTTGGCTTCTCTTGGCTCTGCAGGTTCTCGGGACTCCTGCACGGGAGCAGCAGGAACCACACGGGCTGTGCCACCCCCTCGGCCCCTCCCCTGGGTATGGCTGTGCAGGACACACCTCTCCAGAGGTGCTGGGTTTGGATCATGGTGCTCACTCAGGCTTTGCCATGGAGCAGGAATGGTACAGCACAGTCAGAGCAGGCTGGAAAGGAGTTTGGTTTGGATGTGTATTAAACAAATTTCCCAGTTTAAAGTGCCAAATATTCCACAGAATCTCCCAAACCCCCATCCAGACAGGAGGGGACTGTGCATTCAGAGCAGCACAGTCTGACCTGGGTAGCAGCTTTCTCCTTGTGGGGAATACACTATCTCTAAAAAGCCCAAAAGAATGCCTAAAGCTTTTAACAGACCAGGTTCATGCTTTATGAATGCAAATACCCATCTCATTTCACACCTACACTGTTGTCTTCTAACCCTCACAACCACAAATTTATCAGATGATATTTAAAACTCAGTATTTTGACTATGTGGAAAGTAACAGCTTATGACATTTTTATTGGTTTGATATTAAATAAACCCAATTTAACTGTGATTCCTACAGCAGAAAGAAAATAAAAAGTTGTGTTAAAACAACAGCTTTAAAATCGACTGCCCCTGCCAGGGCTGCTGCTTGGGCACCCAGAAACAAAGCCCAGACTATCTGGCTGCCTTGTGTGCTCAGCAGGAGATGCTCCCAGACAGTTGCTGGGAGGGAATAAGAGGTTGCCCTAATTACAACATGCTGGATTAAAACAAGACATCAGCAGAAAAGTGATGTCCATGACAAGGCTATTGGAGAACTATATAAACTGGAAAATGGCTGGTGAGCCACTGGCACAGCCTTTTGCATTTTTCTCAGGGGAACAAGGAAAGCCCTGTGTGAGTCACTGAACTGCCAGAATTTTATACCCCCAGCAGCAATCATTTTAAACCACTTTCATCACAGCATTGCCCTCCTTGGGCCATGTTTTACCAGGGTAAACATTTTTCCCAACCTGGATGAGGCTAAAGCTGGTTTCTGACCTCCCACGAAGTTCAGTGTATTGTCCTCCAATCAATGGGGGACAGTTTTTGTGCAAGACTTCACCTACAGTTCCCAGCAGCTTTTCTATACATCTCCAGGCAGAGGGGGAACAGAAACCCTTGTATTTGTGAAGTCTTGCATATGATCCCACGCATTTATAAGCAACTGAACTCTTTGTTTCAGTGGTGGGTACTTTTTCCTCACTTTTTTCCCCCAACAGAGATAACAGATGGAGTCTATGCATCCATTTTTGTAAATGAAGAAGGTGGGATCACATCATCACAGGACTACAGAGTGCTGTATGACTACACAGCCCAGGTAAAACAAGGCTCCAAAATATATATTTCATAGCATCAGATTAAAAAAAATGTGCTCATTCAAACTTTCTGAAAGTGTTAATTCTGTGAAGGAGATGTTATCACTTCACAGCCAGGGGGCCGGTTTGTCCTGCCCCAGTTTAGCACAGAGGCTCTCCATGCTGGAGGGGACTGAATCCCCATCAATGACACCCTTTTCCTATCCTCCCATGTTGCAAGTTGCAGGATCACAATGGATGTGGTTTGTGTATCAAAAGATTGTTAAAAGAGTATCCTTAAGTGGGTATTGAACTCTCACTGACCTCAGTCCTAACCAGGCAAAGTACCTTGAGTAAAAGGTTGTGAATGGACCAGTTCCGAATTTTTACTTACTAAGGTGGACTCCAGAACCTGGACTCCAATTTGCTGCTTTACTTGTCAGTTTAAGGATTCCCTTTATTAGCTTTAGATTAGCAGAAGGAACAGCATCCGGGAGGTCTTATGTTACAGTGCAGAGAGAGCATCACACAAGGGACCTGCCATCAATAGCCAATGTCGAAGAAATGCTGATGGGGGGCAAAAAGGAGACCCTGATAGATAATGAAAATAGCTCAAAAGGAGCACTTAGGGTGCAGCAGAATTCAAACTCCTTTTATTAGATTATAATTTTTTTGCTTTTTTTAAACACTCTTTTATTATTTACTGAAATTTCGTCCAAGCACAGCTGAAAGTACCTCCCTGTTAAAGGCAGTTTCCCTGAGGACGCTCCTGGAGCACTTTGTGAGGTCCTTACTCTGAGAGCTGCTTTAAAACTGACACATGAGGATTTTCCCTGCTGAGAAAAGAGCCTGTTACTACTTTTAGTATATTGTACACTGAAGCCTCTCATCTTCTGAGTCCATTCTTACCTACTCAGGTACATTAAATTTAGTTTTAGCTGACACATCAAACATCTCTGGGAGCCTCTTTCCCCTGTTTTCTATTTTACCACACTGCAGGCAGCAAAGTGGTTTCCCAAGGAAAATAGGACAGCATGGACTGATTTGCTGCCTGGGAGCCCAGGGAGGGCTCCCCTGCAGCTGCTGCTCCTGTCTCAGGGTGGAAGTCACTGCTGCAGGAAGGGACCTGCACTGCTCACTGCTGCTCCCTCCAAAGGAGCTGAGAGACCTATTTAAGGCAGGGATTAACAGAGACACTGTTATCTCCCTTAGGAATTAAGCTGTGCTCTGTTTTATTTAGCAACACCTGCAGACTGTGAAGGTCATGGTTAGCTGGTTTAGGACAGTTGTATTTAACCCCTTTTGGCTCTCTCCAACATTGCCAAGTTGCACAGGAGGACACACCACGGAGGCTTGGGCAAATTTGGAGACCTTAAGGAAATAGCCAAAATGCTTAATCCCTCTCTGCCTGGTTTTTCAGGCTCATTCCCAGCAGAAGGACACTGGCTGACTGATGCTGAAGGGCAGGATTAAACTGCCCTCATGTACCTGCTTGGCCTCCCTGTGCTCTCAGGGTAACCACATTGCTCTTCTGTCTCCTTTCAGAACATGGATGAACTGGACATCAGTGAAGGAGACATTGTAGTTGTCATTGAGGAAAATGAGGATGGCTGGTGGACAGCAGAGAGGAACGGGCAGAGGGGCTTCGTGCCAGGCTCTTACCTTGAGAAGCTTTGATGGAAAGAAGCCTCAGTACTCAGACTTTAAAAATAGTCTATTACTGAAAACAACCTGTACACAAGGTCTGCTTCAGCTGACCATGGGCATCCCATAATACTGTTTTCTACAACTACCAGTCAGGAAAGAACCAACTGACCATGCTTCTTCCCTGCTCCTACCCCATTCCAGCACCTCCTGGCCTACACTGTCTGTACAAACCATGCTGAGCCCTGAGAGATCAGGACTTGCTTTCCTCAGCCCAGTTCTCCCACCCTCAGCAGCATCAGAAAGCCCAGTGAGCCTGGGGAGGAAAATCCTGCCCAGATCTTCACTGCACCAAAAGAAAAAGGTCAGGGGAGCAAGGGCAGCTTCTCCAGGATGGAAGAGTGACTCCAGCCATCCCCCTGGTCACAGCAGCCAGGGGTCCCCTCCTGCCCTGCACAGGCCATGCTGGCATCTTTAACAATGGACTGACTCCATCAGTCACCAATGACAACAAGAAAAACAGTGACTGCATCTAGAGAGGAGCACCTGAAGGACTGAGACACCTCTGTAGGAAGGAAACTTAAGGCACTTCCCCATCACAACCACCTCCTAATACAATGAAATCCACACTGTCCATGGCTCTGCTTTGCACTGGATTCCAGGACAGATGATGAGCCCAAGGCCTTGGTTGGAAGGTTTCCCTAACAACTCTCTGGGATTTTCAAGTTTAAAACCCCCAAAATACAAACAACAGAGAAGCCAAGGCTCCATCAGTGCTGCACTGCCCTGAACCCTCCTCTGCACACCAGGGAATGCCAGTCAGATCCTCACACAATCCTTGGATCTGTGATCTGTGTCATCAGGGCATCCTCCCTTCAGGCTGTCCTCTTCTGCCCACAGGCTTCTGTCTCCACTGCTGTCCCCAGTCTCAGTACCTCAGGATTGTTGGCACAGTAACATCCTGGTGCCTTTCCAGGCACTTTTAATGTGCTTGTCCTTCAACAAACCCGAGAAGTTGCACTGTGCAGGTTCACTGTATGGCACAGATTTCAGCTCTGTCAGTCTTTCTAGTTCAGTATTTAAGAATGTTTTCAACTGTCACTGAGGGGTTACCAAGGCACTGAGGGGTGGTTCCTGCCACTCTTCCCTTTGCAGTATTTCAAGATAAAGAAAATAAAAATCAGTGATTTAATCTGAATCTGTCTCTGGGAGCAGAATCACCCTGTTTGCCAAGGTTTCAGGTCTTAAAACTGAACCAAGACAATGAAAATTAACCAAATTGCTACCTAAAAGGCATGGAGCAGGGAGGAACTGTTAGCTAAGACACAGCAGGGAAGACAAAGAGAAACTCAGACAAAAGAAAAACGCTGTAATGGTCAATGTAATTATTCCTTAAATGAAATACAATGAAGGCCAGAGGCACTTGCAGTACCTTATTCTATTCTGCCTTCAAGAATGGAAATAGCAGTGGCTGGAGGCCCTTTTCCTTTGGATCCCTGCAGTCCTTTGCACACTTGTCCTTCCCACACTTGCCAAGGTTACTGCAGCACATCCACATGGCCTGAAGGGCTCCCAGTGCCCGGCCCAGCACAGGCTCAGGGGCAGAGGAGGAGCTGGGATGGCGTTTCAGGCAGCAGTGTAAGAGCAGCAGAGCTTGCCCAGGCTGGGGAGGCACTGACAGCTTTGGCTGAACTCACCAGTGACAACAACCTTCAGCTTGGGCAGGGCACTGCCAGTGCTGCCACACAGCTCCAGCATCACTGCTGAGCCACAGCAGGAGGGAACCCTAAACCAGGGCAGATTTAATGTATTCACTTCTTGAACACTCAGCCTTCCACAAGAAGAACTGTAATAAAGCAAAAAATACATCTAGGTAGGTGTTTTACAGATTATCTTCATTAAACAAAAAAATAAACCACTGAGGTGCATCTCCTTTAATTCTGTGTGACACAGGGATGTTGTGGGGATCCCTCCCTTCCCTGGGGCCCAGACAGCCTCACAAAGACACTGCAGTGCCCAGTCCTGAGCACCCTGAAATCCTCCTGCAGATCATTTGAACTCCCATGTACCACATCGCCAGCAGACTGACCGAGGGATTGCGACTGCTGTTCCTATCCCAGCAAACCACTCCCTAGTTTTGCTGTTACAGTCAGGAAAGTGATTTTCTTTCCACCTATTGCTTCTTCTGTCAAGTCAATACTGTTGGAAGTCCAGAGCTCAGAGGTGGTTCAAGATCTGCCTGGTGTCAGAGCACGTGGGTGCCACATGCTGACTGCAGATGGTTCAGGCAATGAAAAGAGCAGCAATGTTTTCTCACAGATCCTCTGGAGAGGGCCTGGGAACTCCTTATCACCCAAATTCTTCAGTTTGCCCTATCAGTGTGGCAGCTCCTGTCACAAACAGAGCAGAGATATCAAGACATACCCACACCCTCTGAGTACACCCACATTTTGTCATCCACCCTCCCCCCCACTGGGAAATGCAGAAAGGTCAATTGTAGGTTAATGCCTTAATAATATTGCCTTATTAACATTTCCCCTCCAGTTTGGTAAAATTCAGGCAACAAAACTGACCCAATCAATTCATCATTCAATTTTCAGCTAAGATGGGAAACTGAAATAGGCCTTTTTTCAGTGGAAAGCATTTTTATACTAAATTCCAGCATTTTGGTTAAAACTCTCTTTGCACAAACACTTCTGATAGGTCTGTACTTTCATTTGGACTCCCAGTGTTTTGGCATGGAGGTGCTAAGCAGCATGGAGGGACAGAAGAGTGGCCGAGGTGTGTGTTTGTCAAGTGAATTCTCCACAGCCATGACTGGTATGTACAGACAGAAAACCTGTTTAAAGAGAAGTCACAAGGAAGTCACTGAGCTGCTTCTGACTTGGCATTGCAGGACTTCAGGTTGTTAATTCTAGAGATTTTGACTAGGCTGTAAGAAACAAGCATCATCTATCCATTAAATATGGATAATTAGATGGACTTTGTATTTGAGAAACATTGTCGAGAGTGATACAAAAAGGTGTAGTGGTAATCTGTTCTATTATTCCTTTGAGCACAACAGCAATGCACAGACTGAAGTAGGCAGGCAGGCCCAAGAGCACCTTAAACCTGCTCAGAAGTGAATTGTTCTCTTTTACCACATTTCTGCTAATTAAGAAGAACAGGAAAATCTGTGTAAAATAACATTTAACAAGTGACAACCCCACGTAATTAGGAAATGTCTGCAAGTGCAGTATGAGCCCCATCTCTGCACAGAACAGATTTCAGCTGCTGTATATGGCATTGAGAGCCCACAAGCCAGTGGCAACAACAAAGTAATATCAGACTGGAAACAGAGAGACCAAGAGATCCAACTCTGGGTCAGCCAACACAGTCAGTGCTCAGCCACAAAGAAAGGGCCTCCTGCCGAGCTCACAGGTCTGTGCAGCCATCCAGCTTCCAGCATTTCTAACTAGGCAGCTCCAAGGAAGAAATCAGTCCCTTCCCAGCTGAGCAGGCACCAACAGCAGGAGCACAGTGAATGTTCAAGGTCTGAAGTGTTTGTCACCCCCTGGAGGACCCTGACTCGAGCTCTGCAGTGTGAATAACTCCAGCACAGGGCAGCCAAAGAGTGGTGACAGATCACATACATACAACACAAACGGTAGCAACTCTTCACCTTGGATTCCTTCTTGTCTTGCTTCTTCAAGAGGTGCATTCAAGGTCTGGGCCTCCTTTCCAGAGGTAATTTTCTCCCAGTTGCAGCTCATACCTCACTGTTGAATGCAGTTTAAGTGGAAGCACATGGATGCCAAGAGGAGATGCATTACATTTTCTCCTGCACTGGAAAGTCACTGTCAACCCTCAGTGTGGAGCAATGATGACTTTGCACAGCACAGGACAAACTGAAGGCCTGAAAAGCAGCTTCTGCTGCTCAACACCATCTCTTTGCCCTGGCTTTCTTCCTCTTCAGCTTACAGGGCTGGGGCATTGAACACAAGAGCAGTTGCCAACCACACAGCTCCCAGCACTTCCTATGTCCTCAAACAGAAGCTACACTCAGAGCTAGGGAGCAAGGAGAGCAGGAGGACCCCCTAAGCTTGGCCTCCACCCCAAGACCCACATGTCCTTGCTGTCACAAGTTATGGGCACAACCAAGTGGCCAAGCCCTTAAAGGAAAGCAAGGTGTTAGAAAACAAATCCCAAAGCAGCATTAGGATCAGCCAGGACCCTTCACCAGCCCCTAAACTAATGCCAGTTCCCCTCCCAGGGGTTTGGGTGGTGCAGATGTGATGTGCTGGGCAGAATAGCTGAGGTTTTGCTCCCCATGAAGAGGAAGGAGACAAAGTTGTGATGCTGAGTCCCACTGGGCTCCTGGAAAGCAAAGGGCTGCTAAGGGGCTGCAAGGGCTGATAGACTGGGTTTTGTAGGGGGAAGGATACTTGTGTGGAGAAATTAGATTTTGGAAGAAGAACAGGAATTAGTGTCCTGTCTGTGATTAGGTTATCAACAGAATGACAATGCCCCATCCACTGACAGAGAGCAGAGGGAGCAAAGAACTTCCAGTCAAACTTAGTCATGATCTTTGTTAGAAATTACCCAAGTTCAGCAGCCAGCTCACATTTGGGGTGAGGGAAGCTCAGAGCCACCGTTATCTCCAGATCTGTGCACTCCAGGATCCTGCACAGTGCAAATTTCATCTGGTTCTCCAATGGCTGGGTAATCATCTTGCCACCCAATTAGCCAGGGCATGTGGTGCAGTGCCTGACCTGCCCTTCCACCAGCTGCTGAAGGACAGCTGGCACTGACCTGGCACAGAGCTGAGAGCACAGTCAGGGCCCATCACTGCTGTGTGGCTTCGGCCCCACACACTGCCCCAAAGGCACATTCACTGTGTTGGTTTGTTCTGACTGATGGCACACACTACATCTTGCTTGTAGGTATAAAACTCTTAACTGAAATCACTGAGACATGGCAGCAAAATCAGCAGAAATCAGACTAGAAATCCCTGAAATTTCTAAGAGGAAAGACAAAACCATCCAAACCCACCAGACGAACAAAACACGACTTAAAACACAGCCACCAGTTTATAGCCAGGGGTTCCACAGCTCACCTTGAGGGTAAAGGGGGTACAAAACCAACTGGAGGGTGGGGGTGAATTGGGAGTAGCAATCCCAAGACATCTAAGGATTTTTGAAGTGAGGAGGGATTTTATTTACCAGATCTAAAAGAGCCAATGTTGAACAGATTTGGAAAAACAAACCAGCTCATGCATCCCAGCTTTGGTGCCCTTACCAGAATTCAACTAAACCACCAGATGAGGGCAGATATGAAGAGAAGTTCCCTGTGTGTTAATGGGTGTAACACTGAAAGAAGCTACAGCTGCATCAATGGTGCTTTGACTTCAACTCTGACTGAAATTGAGGCATTTGCTGCAGCCTCTGCCTGAGGGTGAATGAACTCACAGGAGCAGCTAAAAACATTCCAGCCTGAACTTGAATGAGATTCCTGAGCGAGGGATTACACACTCGGATTGTTCAAGCAGCCCTGGCTACACCCTTGAATAAATAAATGACTTTGTGGAGCAAAGATATGGCTGGAGAAGTCACACCTCACACCTCGGTTTTCATCATGGGGAGCGGGTACCGCACTCTGACGTCAGGAGCTGAACATCCTCCTGGCACACCAAGCATTTTGGTGATTGTTCAATCCCAGACCACGTCTAAACAAGCTCCCATTGGGTGGTGGCCAGATCAATATTTGTAATATCTGCAATCTTGCACAAAGGGACAAATGACATTGTGCACAGTGCTTGTTTTGCCACAGCACTGGGTGGTCGTGGGAAGGGAGGTGCAGACATGGGATATGGCTCACACAGTGCAGGGACAGTGGGGGCAGTGCGTTCCCTTCCACTCTGCAAGGGCACAAACCCTCAACAGCTGCAACTAAAGAGGAACTGTTCTGAAATTCTAAGCCAAAAAGAGCCCATGGGGGAACTTCTTGGGAAACTGGTGAACTTTAACCTTCCCAGGGTAAGAATGCTCACATGAGCGTGAATGGGAAAGCTTTCAGTGCACTGACAGACATGAGAAATGCTTTGTCTTTAGAGAAGGGCTGCACAGCCCTTCTGTGTCTGAGCCCTGGAGAAGGAGCATTAAGCACAGTGACTGTTCTGCTAAGTGGCAGCTCAAGGTTTACTAAGTCACTGCTCAATTCAGCAGCCATGGGGGATTCAAACCCAAAGAGGGATAGAAGGCACCTGGAGAAAAGCATCCCCCCTGCTCTGCCAGCGCCTGTGCCACCTTTGTAACCACAACACTTACCAGCTACAAAGCTCTAAATTTAACTTATGTTTGCTCAGTGTCTGTAATGTAACCTCAGGGCACCATTTCTCAGTGCTGACAGTGTTTAGTGTACAGGGGTGGGAAACAAAGCCATCAGGCTCGAAATAGTGGATGTTGTACTCAAAGTGCAAAACCCACTCCACCAAGCACCAGGCTACTGGCACCAAGCAGCCTTCCCAGGAATGGGGCATTCTGCAAGGCCTGGAAGTACCAACAGTGCCTAGATCTTCTACAGTATGTACTGGGATATAACATCCTGTCCAGTGCCTGTGAAGTGTGGCACAGGACTCCTCAATGCCACCTTTGCCACAGATGACTTACCTTCTCTTACTCTCAGCTGGAACTGCAGGAACACTATGCCTGTGTACCTGATGTGGTGGCAGACTCATTCAATGGAAAGCAAGACCAGATCTTGCTTCTTTCCTCCCCAGGTGGGAGAAAAACTTCAGAACTCCATTCAAAAGCAGTTTTCTAGACCAGACTGCTTTTTGCATGCAAAACACTCTAGATACTGCCAAATCCCCCAACTGCCAGTGGCTTGCTTAAGCATTTTATTTCCATGAGGAAAATGCATTCCAGTTCTTCAGTCACAGCCTGATGCTAGCAAAGGTCTGACAGCACAGCTATCCTGGAAAATGCTTCATTTATTCTTTGAAATGGGGCAGGAGCCCATTTAGTGGCAGCTGCTGGTGCCTGAAGCACCACACATCCAAAGGAAAGCAAAGCTGTCCATTCTCTGAGCGTCACCAGGAACAGCTCAGGGCCCCACACTGCTGTGGCTCCCCAGTTACCAGTAGCAACCCAGTTTGCAGGTGTCCCTTTGGCAAAGAAGAGGTTTCACCTCAAAAGCTTTGACACGTTGCTTTAGCATTCAGGGTCAAGAGAAGCAGGTGAGGCAAACCAGGTGGTCCAGTGCGTAACACTGGGATGCAGAAGGTTGGCAGAAGTGCTTCTTTGCTTGTTCCAGAAGGATCACTGAGTCTCAAGTCCCCAGACTGGAGCTCCAATGGCCTCTCATTTGAGCAGCTGAAGTTCATGTCCAAAAACCTGATCCTGCTTACAGGTGACAGGTAAACTGTGCTTGGAGTTCATCTGCAGTGTAAATACCCCATATGAAATACAGCTGAGCTCCTGCCCTGGAGGTCAGACACTAAGAAGCACCATCTGTCACCAGGACAGATCCAGCAGGGATCACTGCAGTCACAGCAAGGACTAAACCAAAGGTATATGCCTGGACTAACTATGTACCGTGAGCACAAAACCTGCATTGTGAAGGCAACTGCCACAGCGAGGAAGTGAAGAAACAGGTGGGCAAACTCTGTAGCTGATGTTTACCTCTGGCACCCCAGAGACAGCCACCAGGCCATTGAACATGCCTGGGGTGCCACACATGGCCCAGGAGCAACCGCACAGCTGTGCTTGCCCAGCAGCACCTCCTCGTTCAGCTCAGAACAAGCAGCCTGCAATTCAGCCTTACTGTGGAGCACTAAATCTCGTGCTATGGTACAGAAGGAAACACCACTCATTGCAGGACTACCTTGGGTCTGCCTTGTGGGGGTTTTGTAGATATTCCTTCCATGGGCAGGTAGAAGGGCAAAGTTTACACCTACTGTTATGTAGGGCACAGGCCAACCATGACACTGCCCCATCAAAATCAGTTCCCAGCTCCTCCTGGTCAGTCCCAGTACTGAACAGTATCACCAAAACTGAGATGGACAAATAGCAAACCCAGCTATGATAAGACATGAGAGATCAGTACTGAAGCAGTCCAGAAATGAGACTGCTATCTGAGACAGTGGGAAAGAGACTGAGAGTGCCACACCTTATCATCCCACAGCCAGCCATGGCCTGTGGCAACCTCCTGGTGCCACTTGATAGGTCACTGCATCAAGTGGAGCAGCTTGGCAGGGGAAGCTTTGTGCCAGCACCAGCTGAGATGCAGCACAGATGGCAGTCTGCTCTCTTGCCTTTGAGCAATATCCCAAGCACACATCATGTTTTAAAAGATGCTGCCCCCCAAAAGTCTTTCCAACTACTCCATACAGCTCCAGAGGAAACAGTCAGCTATCAGAGTGTGCAGAGATCAGCAAGGAAAAGATTAGGAGGATGAGTTTTGTATGAGGCCGGGGAAGGAGAAATAAGCTTAATATGCACAGAAAGAACAGCTGTTCCAGACTGTGCAGGTGCCATCGAGGAGCAAAACTTGAAAGAGGCAATTCAGCAGCTCAGGTGTCTGCTCAGCACTGCAATGACCCAGTGCGTGTGCCGGTGCCACAGGGTGCAGCACATGGGAAAACCAAGAGAGCTGGAGACTCCTATTGCATCTCAGGGCAGAGATGGAGTCAGTTACAAGATCCACCAGCTCTGTACTGTGAAGGCCCCATAACTAACGCTGTTATCACAAGTACTTACCTCAAATCTTCTCTGAAACTCCAAGTACACCGAAGAATTTCATGAGCTGTCCTCTTCTTGCTATCAAGACAGAATTATTTTTTATTGCTGACTCTGGAAAATTGAGCTTGTTAGACCATTGATCCCCTTCCTGTTTAGTAAAGCATACACACCTCATCATGCCTTACTAGATTATAGTCTTAATGAGATTCTGCAATTCTCATGAAGCTCATATTAAGCTGCTGAAAAGCAGCAAAACACAAGACTTGCACAGCAATGTACTTAAGTCATTTTAGTAGCAGCGAGAAAAAACAAACTCAATTAAAAAATCCTTGAGGCAATTCTAGTCCCATGTTCCAAAACCCTCTGGATCAGGCAAGAGTTACAGCTCCAGGCAAGAGTTACAGCTCCAGGCAAGTTACCTGCTGGTGTGCCCCACACACACTCAGGTGTCCAATCCCTGTGAGTAACTCCTCGTGCAGTCCCCACTGAGCCCCCTCAGCCTCCTCAGCTGCAGGACAGCCAGCAAGAACACAGAACACACAGGAACATAAAGTATCAGACAAGGGAATCACAGAAAAAAAGAGCTGCAATGAAACCAACTCATCCCCTGTCCCCTAAAATACACTGACAGATATGAATGTACTAGAAGGGCCAAACTGCAGCCACACTGATACTGTCTAATGCAATCCAAAGTTTATTCATTTTTTCAGTAAGGGAAAAATCAATCCCAATAAATCAACAGTATTTCACAGGCTATAATTTAAACGTGATTTTTTTTCTCTCAACAGTCACAGAAAAAATATTCTTCAAATGTATCTGAGATTTCCACAAAGAAATATTTCCTTTGCTAGAATGGAGACATTAGAAATAGTAAATACATGTGGATTCTGTGCCTTAAGAAGAAAAAAGGCCACTAATCAGTGATGTTAAAGTTGGAGGAGACATGAAGAATTCATGTTGAAAGTGTTAAGAATGGTGTTCAAACTTATGTTTCAGGAGCATAAACTAGCAAAGGAGGACAGGGACAAGGGCAGTGAGAAAGGTAAAGAATTAAAGTGCAGCCCAGAGATACTGAACAAGTCAAATTAACAGATGGCTTGGACAGAACCTACATTTCAAAACAAAGCACTGCTGAGCAACCCAGACTAGTCAGTACTGGAAGCCCTGGACCTACACCACCTTTCCCAACTTCAGTGAGTCACACAAACTGTGGTGTACTCGACCCCTGCAAATTTGTGTTCAGCTGCCTTTTTTTCTGTTGGGTTGGGGTGGAGTTTGATTTTGTATTTTTAGAAAAACAAACAACATACCATCATAACTTTATCCACACATCTAAGACCTACTAACAAATTGTGCAGTGCAAGAAGGCCACTAGTTCCTAGAAAAAACTAACTCACAAGAGTTAAGAGATCAGTTGGGCTTTGTTAAGATTGAGTTTTATGCTAAAATGAGGTATTTTAGTAGATTCAGAAAAAGTTTCCACATTCCAGAATAAATGCTCTGGATTTTGAAGAGGCAGAAGAGACTTCCCTGATCTACATGCAGGTACTCGGTGCTAGACTGTTGTCCCAGTTACAGAAGCTGGGGCCAGTTTATCCCTGTGTGGGGGTGACCAAAGCTGTGCATTCTACACCCTCTGTCCCATTGCCCAGTGACTGGTAACAATGGCCCATTGGCAGCAGCTGCCCAGGGCACACCTGACCCCTCAGCCTGGCAGCTGGCTGGGAAAGAAGCCT
>JAOXXN010000150.1:1108544-1134544 GCA_026770055.1 Myrmophylax atrothorax
AGTATTTAGATTAATATGAGTAAATTTTTGAAGATTAATGAAATTCAACATTGTTTATCAGAACCTTGAAATGCAGAGGTGTTGATACCTGTCACAGTAGGCAGGGCAGATTTTTCTCCCAGGGAGAAGCATTCCCAATGATACAAAATAAAACTACAATCTTATTTATAATCTGAAAATAATTGTAACATGGGAAGCTCTAAAATCATCAGCAAAGCAGGACTAAGTATTATCTGCAGTCCTGGATTAGTCTGATCTGAAGGAGAATGGGAGGGCACAAACCCTGCAAGCTGGGTGGGGTGGGATCATTGGAAGTGCCTCAAGGTTTGGACACATCCCAGTGGCTCCAGCAGCAAAGGTTTAACAGAGTGCAGGTGAAGGGACTGGAAGAAAGATTTTCTCAGACAATTACAGTACTTTTAATCACATGGCTCTGAGCCTTGAAGGGGTACACTGCTATCTACAAACTGCTTAAACTAACCCTCCTTTCCTCTCCCTCTTTTTCCCTTGGCTGTTTAGGGGCAGAGAAACCTTTTCTCTCTGTCTTGGACAGTTGGCATTTTGCCACCTGAAACCAAGACAAACCACCCCTAAAAGAGCAGGTTCTGAAATTTCCTTTTCCTACACTTTTCCTTCCTCCATCAATCTCTCAGGTTGGATTTTTAAAGCCAGTTGAGGCCAAGTCACAGTGTCTCAATAGCCAATCTGAAATTTAGAACATTTTATTGTCACAACTAATTTTGGCCTTTCAGCTTTCTAAGAAGATGCACCTGTTTATACCAAAATGGATATTTTCATAACTGAACTACTTTTATCATATTACACTGTGTTTCAGTCAATATTTTTAAAGTACAATTCAATTGTCAATAAGGCTTTTAAAAAACTGTATTAAAATAAAAATGTTTCTTATAGACTCCAGTCTACTCTAAGCAATAAACTGCTTTAAATGTAGCTCCATCTCCTTGCTGAGGTGCCCACCTTGTTCCAGGCACTCAGGTTGACATGATATTTATAACTGCTACACTGCAGTCAATTTGGGGACAGTAATACAAGGTCTAAATCCTCTGACATAAGCAATAACTACAGAAAGCTTCACAAGGATGAAAGTGGAGTTAATTTAATCAAGGAGAAAGGTCTGCTTTGCAAAAATACTGTACTGAGCCAAAAGGTGATTTGTTCAAAGCACAGAGCCCAGGACACCACTGAGACTGGGCTGAAGGCACCAGCCCTGACCTCCTGCTTGAACAGTGACCTCAGAGGGAGGGACACAGAGCCCCAAGACAAACAGTGAAAACACTCCACCTCAGCACGTTTTGGTGATTAGTTAATGACCAAAACGACAACATTAATCACCCATTTATTATTAACCCAAAGCCTGCTTTTGTCACAGATTGAGTGATGATGTTAAAGCAAACTGGACAGCACTGGCACACCAAGCAGCACCTTTGTTTCAGAGGATGAGGCCACACCAACCCACCTCCAAACAGGAACACAATAGTAACCATTTCCTCAGGTCTCACCCGTCCCCAGTCCCCTTGTCCCGCTTTGCTGCATTACTGTCTGTCTCTGCTCATCTTTTCTCCCCCCATTGCTGCTCCACCCTCCTGCCAAGTCTCTCCCTTCAAAGCACAGGAAAAATCTTTATCTTTTCTAATTTCCACATCAGCACAGAAGCTGACAGTGCTCCCCTCCTTTGTCCCCAGCCGAGACAGTCAGCTCCTTGCACCAAAGAACTGAACTTTGTGCAAACCCAGCACAAACCCCTCACCTTTGTGACAACCTGGATGTTATTAGTGCACACTTACTAAATTTAGCAGCATAATTGTGGTTCAGTAAGGATTCACCTTCAACTCCAAAAATAAACTCATTTGATGCATCTTATCCTTGTCTGAGAAGGTGAAAAGATCACATGCATGCTCCTTTTGGAAGCCTTTCTGCTCCACGTCCACCAGCAGGGAGCTGGGCAGAGACTTCCATTGCCAGGTCAAAATTATTTCCAGGACTGGGATCTGCAGAATTGTCAGCTTTGATAAAGAGGGACATTCTTGCTGTCTGTTTTCATTTTTTACTGATCCATTAATCCTAAGAAATGCTATCAGAAAAAAAACCAAAACAAACAAACAACTGTTCTCTTATGCTCCAACATCCTCATTTCCACAACTGCCTCATGGCATCATTTCATTCTAAATTCTTTACAACCTTTCTGCTGTACGAATTCTCTGTGCTCTGTCATTGAAACTTCTGGATTTCACTAATATTGCAGAGAACAGTTCCATCCTGGCTCGATAATGAAGGAGCAGGACTATTTGAAAGCTTCAGGGGAGTGTGAGGGCTGCTCAGGTACCAGGCAGGGGCAGGGAGGGTGTTACCAGCCCTGGCACCAACAGGTGGGACTGTTACAGCTGGCAAATGGCACGACAGAACCCCAATGCCCTGTCCACAAGGCTTAATGCAATGAGCATCTGATGTTAAAAATCTCTTTTCTAGAACTAGACCAACAAGGTATACCTTCAGTATTTGGTTTATTTTAAATTCTCAATGTTTTTGTCCTTTCTTTGCTTTTTTTTATTAGTTCTGCTGAAATATTTCTATAATCACATAGAACATAATATACTTTGTGTGCCTGAATGGTAAAGGAGAGTCACAGCACTTACTAAATCACACCTACACCTAAGGAACTCTTGATTTTGTAGAATGAAAAAAAAATAATACAGTAATTTTACAAAGGTTTCTCCAGTGATCCTTCTTCAACCTTGCAGCATGTAAGTAGATTCACAGACAAATTAAAACCTTAACTCACATACCCAAATTCCATTACAATTTTTAATACCTGGATACACAGTATTAGGGGTTGTTTCTCCTCCTTCTGTCTGAGAAAAGATTTAATCCTGAAAAGCATCCATATAAATTAGAAACTTAAGGTTTTCAAATGTGCTTCTTAGAGGAACATTATATTAAGCCAAACAACACTACAGGTACAGCTTCTGCAAACATCCCCTCGAGTTTCCATGCCAAAGTTTTCCACTGAAATTACAGGAATTCTGCTATAGCTTCAGACCACACTGAGGACTGAACTTGTTCATGGCAGCAAAAACCCTCCAGGGAGCATAAATGTGCTGCTGATTTTGTTCACCTGGGCACCAAACCCACACCAGCTCAGGGTCTGGGGTGGAGCTTTGATGCACAGCCACAGAGTCTGTGAATATTAATATTTGGATAATCAGTTTAGCAGCTCACATTGAGAGGAAATAAAATCAGAACCAGAAAATAATAGAGTCCTCCCTAGTGCTGAGGAGTAAGCACAACATTTGGAGGGGTTTAGAACACAGGGGAATTCATCATTAAACATCTCATAAGTAGGAGAATTAGTTGCTTTAGAGCAATCAGGCTGCCATGGGAATCAACAAAGAACACCACCATGAGATGCTGAGATGCCTCTTAAAATCCCCTGTCTCTCTAGAAGCTAAATAACTTATTGGGGATGCAACAAAGTAATAATTCTAAAAAAAGAGTCATAAGTTTGTCAGAATGGTTTTGCCAAAGCACAGTAATAAGAATGCAAGTATTGATTTCCTTTTATTAATAATCTAGGATAAGTACAGAGTTCATAATATTCATATAACTCCCAACAATCTCCCAACTCTAAGGCAGAATACACAGGACTCTGCAGTTACTTGAGTAGTTGGTTCTCAGCTTTTGATACTGAATATTCCGCTAATATTTCACTAATGGAAATATCCTCCTTTTGGTATCACATTTCTGCCTGATCCACAAGTCTTGGCATAACTCAAACCAGCTGCAAAGGGGTGAGGCCAGAGCCAGAGCCACACACTGACACAGCCACCCAAGGCAGCTTTTCCTGTTATGTCAAAATTAATAAACCAAAGAGTTTCAACTATTTATAACAGCTTATTATCCAAAAAGTTTCAATAAAAATGATGTTGTTTAAATAATTGATTTATTCCAAATAAATTTCACTAACACTGTCTCTAGGTTATTTTGCCATGTTTTATAGTCCTTTCCTTGACATCAGTGTCACTGACAGGCAGTAACTATATGGTTAGTTTTCTGAGACCACCAAGTTTTTAATTTTAGCTATTTATTGCCACCCCCTTCTCTTTAACCTGGGTTCATTTTCATGGAGAACCTCACACAGCCCTTCAGAAATACCATGCAGGGTTCCTGCTGTTTGCAAGCACAGATTCTGTTTGGGGAGTTCAGCACGTGGGTATGGGGTGGGTTTTCCTGCTTTTTTCCTGCTTCTGTCTCCTGAGGCTTCCTGAGATATCCCAGCTTCCAGCCACTTTGGAACCATCAGCCTGGGATAATCCCTGCTATCCTTCCATTAACTACCCCCAATATGGTTCAGAGGCAGCAAGGCAAGATTTCTTTCACCCTTTTAACCAACCAACTCAACTAGAAAAGAAAATCACAGTGCAAACCTCTGCTTCATTGCAAAGTGATGAAACTTTGCAGAGGATTACAGCCCTAGAGCCTATAATAACTCCTGCAGCATTGCTGCCAGTGTTTCATTCCATTGTTTTCCTCCTGGAATGATGCACAATGCACAGCAGTGGGACTACTTTGAATGAAACATCCATTCAGAGCTCAGGATCCCCATAAAGCCAGTGGTCACTTTTAGTCCTTCTTGCCTATGTCCTGTGTTTTTATCATCAGTCTGTCTCACTAACAAGAAAAATTGTATTGAGAAAGGAGTCAAATCCAGTATTTTCGGATTTAAGCCACCATTAAGTAATAGAAACAAGGGGTCAATCATCCACTGAAGTGGAAAGGCCATACCCCATGTTCTTACAGCACCACTGAATCTGTCCCTAAAGCACAGCTTGTTCTTCTCGGCATCACACACACCTCAGTAGATACCAAAAGACACTTCCAGCAAACCCTCAGTTATGCCAGAAATTATTACAACCCACATCTTCCCAACATCAAACTCATGAATGTCATGGAGAGAGACACACAGATTTAAGATACTTAATTAGAAAAAAGTAAAACCAGAAGAAACCAGAGGCAGCCACCCTAAAGTTGAGGCAAGAGCTGCTTAATTCAGCAGGAGAAGGACGAACTTCTCAGAACTTGCCCACACGTATGAAGGGCATTGTCTACCTCTTTGCCAGACAGCAGTGCTATTGAGAGGCTTAGGGGTTTAAGATTCTAATGCTGCTGAAGATTTAATAGCTGTAGTAACACACAATGCCTCCTCCTGCTTGTGACTCAGCAGAAAATCCTCATTGCTCTGTCACAAACAGCCATTCCAGACGATGGTGTTTGATCAAAATTCACACTCCCACCTTGTGGGAGGGGAATTCTCTGAATGTGCTGTGGCATGAGGCTGCAGTTCAGCCAGGAAACCACTCTCATCCACAAGGACTGAGGAACACAGTGTGTGTTCTAACAAGTCACACGAGGTGATTGCTCAGGGGCAGCATTTTTGAGCACTGACTGGCTCAGCCCACCCTGGCACGGTGAGATTCACAGCCCTGTACAGACCCACTTGCAGGGTCCTTGCAGGGAAAGCAGAGCTCTGCACAGCCCCAGGGGCAGAGGCTTCTTAGCAAGAAACTAAAATTGCAGACATTTAAAGTGCCTGCGAAACGTAATCCATAAACTTTCTCCTAAACCTGCCTTGTGTGTCTTCACAAACTGTGCAGGAGTGTCCTAGTTCAGCAAGTGAGACCAGTTTGTCACTGTGTGGGTGTGACCAAAGCTGTGCATTCTCCACCCTCCATGTAATCTCTCATGAATTGGTAACAATGGACCATTGGCAGCAGCTGCCCAGGGCACACCTGAGCCCTCAGCCTGGGAGCTGGCTGGGAAAGAAGCCTGGGAGACAGGAGCTGGGAGAACTCCCCTGCAGGGAGTCCTTGGCACCTCCACACCCACCTGAGGGCTCAGCTCTGCTCATGGGCCAGCAACCAGTCCAAAATCCCCCCTGACTCCCAGAGTCAGATCCCCCAGGGTGGAACTCCCTGCCCTGGGGGAGGCACTGGGGGCTCCCACCTGCACCTGAGGGGAGAGAATCTTGGGGTTTGGGGACTTCTGGGAGCACTCATGGGATCCAGAGGAGGAGCAGAAGCTGGACAGGAGGAACCCACCACTCTTGACCAGACTGTGAAATCATCTGCACCAACAGGTTTTCCTTTCCTTCCACTTTGCACTCAGAGGGACCACACAGCACTCAGCACAGGGGCCAATGAACACCATTCTGTTCATGCCCCAGGGTGCTGGGTTATACATCTGTTTTCGTGGTTAAAACTAGTTTTTTCCCTGTATCATTGTATTCATTGTATTTTTTTTTTTAGTAAATTGTAACTCTGACTCGTAATCTCTCTTGAGTCAGGTTCATTCCTCCCACCAATTTACCTTTAAACCAGCACAACTCTCAAGTCATCTCTACTTCAAATCCATGTTTTCTAGCTAGACTAACAAGTACTGTATCTCTCCCTAACTACCCTCACTTCAAAGGTGGATGTGCAGGTTCTTGACTGTAGAGCTTCTTTCTGCCCTGTAGCTACTAAGAGCTGACTACTTTTTGAAGCATCCTTAGCTTTGTTTTGTGCAACACAGGTAGTTTTAACCACGCCCCTCATTCTGATTTTTACAAGCCAGGGTCTTCTCAATGTTATTACTTCCCTATTTACAGTATGCAATGCAACATGAAGAGAATAAAATTCATCAACACTCTGGAGAGCAGATTCTGTTGGCAGGCTCACTGCTGCATCCAGGATATTCAATGCCACAGTCCAGGAGGTCTTTCAGGTTATTAAGCCACAGACTGTACTAAGAATGAAAATCTAAACCCCAAAGGCACATCATTTGGAACTCACCTTTAGAAATTAATATAGAATTCCAGAAGCACAAGTCTACAGCAGTGTAACAGTTCTGGGAAACCCAAATTCCCCACAAGATACACTGGCCTCAACAACAGACTGTGCATATTAGAACGAGCTTCTCCTGAGAGACCTTCTTTAGGCATTCTTGAGAATATTACATTGACTCAGTTTAGCTGAGCATTGTCTGCTTTGCATGAAAAAGCACAGAAGCAACTGCTGGAAATTCTCAACATTCCTGGCTCCTGCAGCCACAGAAAAGAGAGGGTGACTAAAGCATATGAATAATGTAAGACACACTAAAACATAATTAACATACAGCAGCTATAGCAAAGGCTATTCATTACCACTGTTGAGAGGCAACACATTCCTCAATTGTATGCACAAGATGTTCACTTCCCATCAAGTTCAAGCAAGTTTGTTGTGCTGTGTTTCTCCAGTACTGCTTCAAATAAAATGAACAAATACGATAAAATGAAGGTTCCACCAAACTGTAAACACAGATCTGTGAGGTGCAGCCACTCAGAACTGGTGTATTCACACTAAAGCTTGTGTGTGTAGCACACCAGGACTCCAGGTCACCAAATACACTGGAATCTTAAAAAGAACACCAGACACGTTTCTAGGGAGGATATACAGAGATTTATTTCATCAGGTTTACTATTTACAGTTGAGATCACTTTCACAAACTACTTTGCTACTCTACATGGCTACATCGTTTCCAAACCAATTTAATGTCTACAGTCTAACAGTTCACTCGACACATAAAACCTCTTCATAGAAAAATGAAATATTTCATTATAGAACAGTAGTGCATACATTATACTCCTGAAAAGCCAGCTTGTATTTTAAACTACTAATGTTTGAAAGACTGGATCTCTGAAGGTCAAAACTGCAGTAACATAATCCTAAAATCAGTTAGTCTTTTTTTTTTACAATTTTTTTTATATAAAGTATACTAGACTTAAGAGTTTTTTCTTCTTTTTTTTTTTTCTTTTTTCCTCTAAAAGTGACACTGGTGAGGGGCAAGATTAAAGTATTTTTTTCTTCTCAAATTAAATAACAGCTGGCTTCCCTTGTACAACTTTGGCCAGAAAAGGTTCCAAGTAGCGAAGGTTTAAGACATCCTGTCTGTATGCAAGACTCAGCCAGTTAATGCTCAGAGGTAAATCCACCAAAGGAGGCACACACCTTTTGACTTTCATATCAACCAAATGACACTGAACTCGCAAATGGTTCTGAAATTAGAAAGTTTACTATACTAAAACATTTAGATACATGAACAGCTGGCTAGAACAGTGAGAGTCACAGGGAATGACATGGGTTTGTGTAAAGCTGAGTTGTTTTGCCCGTCACCAGTGCACAGGATTGCTGCCCTCAACTCCCAAGGGTGTGCTTGGACCAAGCTTAGGGCAAGAAAGCCATGGAAGAGACCTGGCCCATGGACCTTCCACAGAGTGGGGGGAGATTGAACTGCACCTTTGAGTTCTCCTCTAGGCATAAGTTCCCCCAGTGATGAGGAGCTCGTAGGCAGGATCCCGACTCCTCCTACATAGGACCACACAGGCACACAGCATGCCCAGGAGCTGGGGAGAAACACAAAGAACAAGCTTGAGAACAAAGAAGGTACTTCAAGAGAACCTCAGCACAGAAACTGTCAGCACACTTCCTAACGCTGTCACTGTCCAGAAGGGAAATGGCAGCAAACATTGTTCCTGAAAAAGCTTAGCTTGTTTGTTCCTGCTGCTAAAAAGCAAAGGCCACAAACTCCAGCCTCATTTTCTTCCAACAGCATTCTGGACATCTTTAACAAAACTTTTTTGGTCAGCCATTTGTACTCTGCCCCAATAATTCAGATGAAAGAAATTCTGAATTTTGTGAAAGGTACAGATTTTTAGAAACTGTGAAATTCAAATGTATCAGCCTCTAAATGCTATGAATGAGAAAGATCAAAGCTTTACAGAGTTTAACATGTCATGTTAGAAAGGTCAAGTCCAGTGTGAGCAATTCTCTTCTAGACATTCTGTTAAAATTCACAGTACCATGACTGTGCTGGCACACTTGGCAGGAATTTAGGGTATGATCACCCTGTGCTCATTTACAAGATTGAAAGCACAGGAATAATCAGGGATACAGGGCATGATATTTTAAGGAAGCTGCATGTTTACTGAAGAGTAAGGCTGTACTACTAACAAAATACCAGGCACAGTGTTGTGTTCTGTGGCCTACTGGAATCAGCAACTGCTTCTAGTAAAGTAAGAGATTGTATTGATTTTGTCACACGCATAGAAGTTTATCAAGTTTATTCACAGATGCAAATACTTCAAGAGGCTCCTGTCATAGCCTTGGATCATAAAGCACCATCCAGAAGGTAATGGTTTCTTAAAAAAATAAAACCATCTCAGAAATACAACCCCAAATCCCCCTGGACAGAAAGCAAACAGGAATGAATGGGTGAGCAGAGACCAAGTGTAAACCTTCCTCACTGATAGGCCAAAAGCCCAGTGCAAACAGAACTGGGACAAGAGGAGAGTGACTCACTTCTTCAGTACAGGCTGAGGCATCACATGTACAACAAGGTTTAAAACTAAGTGAGGTACACACAACATAGTACTTCAGGCTGCTGAAAGACTGGAGACAGAATGTTTTAAAAATCCTAAATCTAAATAAACAGTGATTTTGAAAGAGGAATGATGAAATTCCAACGTAAGCTTTTCATTTCCTGAAAAGGAACAAGCTGTAAAGATCAACACTCTGGAGTGCATTATCTGCTTTGGATCTGTAGCAGAAATCAGCTCAGGTTTCAAAAAGCATATGGAGAGTAACCTGGAGTCTGGCACTTCAACTGCTTAAAAACAGGACCTTCATTGGGGTGGTTTCACATTCACAAACTCCCAAACACACATTACCATGGAATCTTGGAATGGTTGAGATTGGGACAGACCTTTAAAGGCCATCTACTCAAACCCACCTGAACCAAACAGAGACATCAACTACATGTTATATTCATGTCAGAGAAAACACCAGTGACATGTAACTCTCCATGGACACAGCCATTCTAAATGAGGAGGGAACAGCCACAATTAAAACCCACTGAAGTCAGACTCGCTAAATGGAGAGTTGGTTGTAGTTGACAGTGGCTCCAGAACTCTCCAGAAGCCTTACAGCCTGCAAGCACAAACACTTCATCTTTTTTGTGTTAGCAAGGATAAAACAGTGTGCTGCAGAGAAACCCCTCCTCTAGTACATTGCTAGAATTCATTCCAGCCATGTACACTGAGTGATTAAAAGTAGTTCCATCACATTTACAGTTATTTCTACACAGATAACCCTGTTCAATGGCCCACTCAAGACATTCAATGTATACAGTTGTGCACAATCTGTAGCAATCAGGTATTATGATAAAAGCTCATGCAATTAACTGCTGAGTTACTATTTAAACAATTTCTATCCTTTAGGAGGCCTCTGAGCATATTCCTACAATGCACTGCAAACACAGAAGGAACTCCCATATTTCAACTTTCTCTACAGAAATTATTCTGTCATTAAAAATATGCCTGTGTCTCAAGCCCCCCTTTTTATGGCATTTGATTTTGCTTCTCTTAGGTTGTTATGTAATATTGTGAACAAAAATATTTTATAAGTCTATGTTGAAGGAAAATCCAAGCATCCTCTGCTTCAACAGCTTTGAGAGAAGTTAAGACATCTCCCACATTCAGAAGGTTTGTTTAGTTTGCCTTTTTTATTTATTTATTTTTATTTGCCTGCTAGCAGTATCAAACCAATTCTATAGAAGAACATTCACTGGCTGTATATGCCATTTGTAAATGATCACCAACTACATGAGATATGTCTTTGTTCCCTTCAATTTGCCTCCTATTTATGAACAGCTCTGTGCTGTCACTGTGGTTGGGGCCAGGGAATCACCACACAAGGAGGATCCCCAGGGTTACTGAAATATGAACACACCAAAAATTAATGCTATGCTGAAAAGACTAAATCTTCCACAAACTCCAAGCCTTGCAAAACCATCTTCTCAGTCATTCTATTTTAAAGCAATTACTGCAGGCTGGTTTTGGGCTGTGGGCTGTCAGAGGTGGGGAACCCTAACCCTGCTGAGTGACAGGAAATATGGGCACTGTGCAGCAAGTCAGAAAAGGGAGTAAAATTCATCAAGAGGTAAGAAAAACATAATTACTGCCCTAAGTTTAGAGGATATGACTCAAGTTACAGGAGATGTGCTGCAGATTACATTCCATCTCCCTTGCAGTCAGCCCACAGGCCATTCTGATGAGAATCAGGCCAAGCACATACTTGAATCCTGTATACAAAGACAAGGATGTCAGAACTTAATCTCAAGTTTCAGGAGATAAATAATAGAACAGTCTGAACCCAAGAAGCAAGCAGCCACACTGCCACTGTAAGTATGTGTCAGAAATTCTGGCCCAACCCCAGAGAGGATTATAACTCTGCTGCATTTTGGGGCAGAGCTGTTTATCCACCTGCAAACTCCAAAACTAGGAATAATGCCTACTCTTGGGATGCAGCTCTCATAACAAGCACTTTTTTCCTACATAAAAACACCTGTCACAGAAGCCATGGTTGTGATAAATACATTCACTTACCCTACACAAATATATTTCAGTGTTCAAGCAGACCAAATATTGCTTTAAAGTTTTAGGAATGGCAACTGAAAAATACCTTCCCTTCAGGAGACTGAACACAGATCTCCCCAAATGTGAAGTTCCACAGCTGAAGTAGTCTGGGCCTGAACAGTTCAGCATTACTGTGTACAGTGTTACCTATCAGGATATCCTTGTAGCATTGAAATGTAAGTGTAACTGTATTTTCACAAGACTGTTTGCAAAAGATTCTTTACGTCCAAGCACAGTCCAGCTCAAAGGTGCTTTTGAAAACAAAAGCATCTGAATTGTCAGACTCAACAGATACAATGTTGTTTAACTTCAAATACCATTAGGGCACAAAAGTACCTTTGAAATCAGCTTTCAAGTCTCCTGGGACTCAGTGTGTGACCACATTGCTCAGAGACCATAACATTGGCAGGGTCTGAAAATAAGTGTCATTAATGTGCTAAGTCTGCCAAATTGATGAGCATTAAAAATTCTAATTTTACAAATGTGTTTAGAAGACAGTTCTAATTAGTTTCTTTTTTTAATTTAATAAATATTAATATATGCATTAGTCAATTTCCTCTGTTACTGTTTTATGACCAGTGTAACTGTAACAAAGGTCTTCAGTTTAGAACCTCTTTGTTTGCTCAAGAACCCATGAAATCTTCAAGACACGATGCAAAGCTCAGCTACACTAGAACAGAGTACACTATTGAAACCCCTGGTGAGTCTCCTGGGTGGTCCTGACATTATTTGTATGCCACAAGACACAACTAAGCTGATGTACCTCTAAAAGGGCATGAAGTATGAGCCGATAAGAGTTGGAAACTAAACACTATGCAAATTCGTCCAGAAGAAATAATTTGCCATTTACTTTATAGTAGATTACTGTGTGTAACACTGACTGTTCAGCTCTTTACAACTCTAATAGAGTATAGATGCACAAGGCAGCAGCTTTGAGACCATGCAAGGCTGGGAGTTCTGTGTTACAGTGTAACACCTCTAAGTACACACCAGTAATTACCTGTAGAGCAGTTAAGAATTGAATTTGAAAGAAGTTAAGAAATTAAGAACATTCTCTCACCTGAATAGCAGCAAATGCTAGTGCTGCCCAGATGACATACATCATGATCTCTTGAAGCTTCTTTACAACCAGAGCCTCACACCCCTGAAACAAAGAGGCTTCTTATATATCTGTCAACCATATTTAGACACACACCAAAAAAACCCCAAAAGCATCAAACAGGGCAGAAAGATAATTCAAATGCTAAAAAAAAATAATACATCACGAATGAAAAAAGGAGAGGCTTCTTCCCCCTTCTAGAAACCAGATCTACTTTCTGTTAAAGGAAATCCCCCCAAGATTCACTGTTCCCCAAAGAAAAGCACATGACAGTCAGGACATGCCCGTGGCCATGTGAGTCCATCCCTGGCTGCCTCACCTCGGAGTACAGGTCCATGGGGCGGGCCAGGCTGCCAGTGCAGTTGCTCAGGGCTGCTCTGCAGCAGCTGAGGGGCACACTGTTGTTTTTAGTCTGTTTGAACCACACCGTATTCTCCCAGTCTGAGTAGTTGTGGATGCCACAGCAGCGCAGCTGGAAAACCACACAGGTGAAGAGACAGTATGACAGCAATTCCAATGGAAATACCAAGAGGACAAGTATACTAAGATTATATTCTACTGCAGAAAAATACTTAAGGACTAGACATTTGAATCCAAACACAGACTGATAGATAGCTAATTAAACAAAGCTGTATCTCCTCATCAACAATGCAATAATTATATTAATTTTAACCAAGTGAAGCTCTTTATCATCCATTCAGCTGTTTCCTAGATTTGCAATGGAGGAAGACAATCTACACAAGCAGCAGAACAACCCAGCATCTGTGTTTTAAGGACAGAAGGGACTGAAACAGGCACATGTCTTGTCACCTCACCTGCCTCTGTACATAGTCAATGGCACGACTGGCTGCATCCGGGTTTGTCCCGTTGTATCCGTTGTACACCTTCCGGATGCTGTGGTCAACCTCATCCTCCACCTGCAAAGTGGTGGGAAAGCAGCTGCATTACCTCCCCAAAAGAAGTAGGGCAGGCCAGGTAAAATTATTTCGGTTCCAATTCCAGCATTTCAGGAAGCCAAGGTATCTCCCCATCACCTGGGATCAGCACACTGCAGTGCTGCAGTTCCCTAAATTCTAACTTGGCTTTTCTAAGATGTTTCTACGTTGCAGCTAAGGGAGAAGAAACACCCAAGCAGCTACACCTTCCAGAAGATTGTGGGCAAAGTAGCTCTGCCATGTCTCTCAGAAAGAAACGTGATTTTCCCATGACACTGCAGCACACACCCCATGAAGCTGAGGGCTCTCCCTAAAAGCATCCACTCAACCCTTCTACTCCTCCTTCAAAGTTCCAAACCAAAACTGCATAACCACCTGGGCTCATTCCCCTTGGGACCAACAAGGATATCGGGATCACAGCGTGGTCAGTCACACCACCTGCTCTTCCCACTTTGGTTGAAGCATCAGGAAATTCTCAAAGATTTCTGCCTTCTGGCTGACCTTGGAGGGACCCGCCACCCCACGGGGACCCCCCAGGGACCCCCGTGCCCCCCAGGGACCCCCCACCCCACAGGGACCTCCCAGGGACCTCCACCCCGCAGGGACCCCACAGGGACCTCCTACCCTACAGGGACCCCCCACCCCGCGGGGACCCAGCTCTCTGCTCAGTCCCAGTGTCCCCACACTTCCTGAGGAACACCAAAGCCACTGCACTGTACACAGCAAGTTACTGGAATAGCTCTTCAAACCACTGCAGATGAGTCAGATTGCTAAAGATGCTGTCAGGTACATGTGTCAGAAATGGGTGCCACCCAAGAACCATCTCTTGTCCCCCCAAAAGGCATTTTAGACTGCCTAGTCTGGAGGAAATCTTACTAGAACCTTTTAAGTACTATGTTTCACTGTAAATTATTACTTAAATGCACAGAAATTGTAGTGCAGATAAACATTTGTGTAATATCAAGGTTAGCTCTGAATTGATTTTTTCTATTACATTCAAGAGGAATTATGTGCAAGGGATGTAATTTTAGGACTGAGCACTAAGCCTGCATATTCTTCAGATCTGCAAGCTGTAGTAGGAAGGTCTTGTCAACACATCATTCCCTTAAATGCTTTAATGGAACAATTTTCTGCAGCAAGAGCACAAGCTGCATTCCACCCCCACCCCCTCCTCAGGAATGCCGCCCATCTTAGCAAGAAAATATGGATCAGGATAGGCAGACATAAAAATCAATTTAGCCTGCACAGGCAAACTTGTTTCAGCCCAGCTTAAAATCAGTTCTCTGATGATTTAACTAATGTGATTTACAACTCTGACTCAAAACAGCTGCTCAAATTGTCATATAGGTTTTTAAATAATTTTTTTTCAGTGCTTGTTTATGTATCATTTGGCTTATGGTTCAATTAGGGCAACATTATGGCTGAAATCCATGCAAATTCTCACAATGCAAACAGGAATCACGGGCTCCAGCTCACTGGCAGGTTTTATGGAAAATGAAGAGGTAAAAAGCCAGTAGGTCCTCAACCAACCAAGAGCCTGTTTGGTCTGTACTGCCACTTGGAAAGGCCTGACTTTCCCTTTCCCAGTCAGGACCAGTGCTGACACTGCAGCAGGCAGAGTGACCCGGGCACGCTGCTCGTGGCTCTGGGCGAGTCTGACCCAGCCCAGCACACTCAGGGTTACACAGGCACTCTGCAAAGGTAAGAGACTCTAAAACCACCTGCACCTTAAGATAATTGTATCTTATCTTGAAAGGGCACAACACCACTTTGAGACATTATTTTCAATCTCATATGGCACCAACAGTTTTCATGAACAATTGCTATGACTTCGATCTTCTCTTTTGTTTTGATGTTTGTAGAGTTAACACTGAGTATTTCTAACATGATTACCTTAAAGCTACCTAACATGGTACCTTTAAAACAAAACAAAACACAACTCCCACATGCCGTGCCAGAAAAAACAGAACAAAATTAGCAAAGCACAGAGCTGCCTACTTATCCTGGCAAAAATAATCAGAAATCTAAGCAGATTAGCCCTGCCAGTTCATGGCTAATAAACTTATTTCTCACACTCCTGTTGCACTTGAAACAACAGCTTCATATGCTAAGTACTGCAGGACACCAGAAAACTGCCATTTTTACTAACAAAACCTGTCTGTCCTTTCAAAAAATTAAAGATTCAGTTTTCAAATACTGACTCCCACAAACAGCTTAACAAAAGATCATGCTGCACCAAAAAGAGATTATCTTCCCTCCTCTTCCAAGCTCTGGCCCTGCATTACATACTGCAGTGAAAACTCTATGGTAGCAACACAAAAGAGAAGCAACAGGAACACAGAGCTGGGACCAATCCAATTTTCAAGTGTTCCAAGTGTGACATTTCAGATGGGCCAGGCAAGGAAGATCCATGCACCTGCTCTGGTCTGCTGTGAATGCTGCTCACTGAGAAAGGGCCAGTCACACTGACATGGGAGAGATGAAGGTGACCACAGCTTAGTTCAGAGCAGATCCTGCTAATTCTTGCACAGCTACCCTGCAATACAGCATTGCCTCTGCCAGTACTGGAACAGAAGGGAACCATCCAAACCAACATGGAAAAATCCAGCGGTTCCCATTTCCCTGGAATCACCACAGTGCTTTCCACTACAAACTTCAGAATCCCAAATTACCCTCTCAGTTCACTGTCAAGATACCAAAAACCAAACGCAGCCCATGAGAAGGTGTTGTGGCTTTGAGGCCCGTCCCTGGAGCAGCTCCCGGGGCAGCCCCGCCCCGTTCGCAGCCAGAGGCACAGCGGGAGCTCCGGGGCTGTGTCGGGGCTGCTCCCCAGGCCCTTCCCTGGGGCCAAGCACAGCCAGCAGCCCCTCCTCACCTTCTGCCCCAGCCTTCCCTGGGGCCAAGCACAGCCCCCTCCTCACTTTCTGCCCCAGCCTTCCCTGGGGCCAAGCACAGCCATCAGCCCCTCCTCACCTTCTGCCCCAGCCTTCCCCCAGGAGAGCAGGAGAGAGCAGAGCACTGACCCAGCCACTCCCGTGCTGTGTGCAGGGACACCAGAGCAAGGTCCCTGTGCTGCTGCAGTTCAGGCTGCCAGGAGGATGTTCTGAGCATCCCGTGCTGCTCACACACTGCATGGCACACCTAAAATGCTTGCTCTGGGAATTGTATTGCCAAATTTAGATACAGATGGCAAAACCAGGTAAACTGTTCAATTCAGGAATTTCTTTTCTTCAAGCTACACTGTGGTATCTCCAATACCACACAGAATATTTCTGCCATTTATTGTGCTGGTAGAAGCACATTTAATTTTATTTTTCGGACTTGTTTCTTAATTCCATTAAACAAACAGTGGAAGAAGTCATAAATTCTTTAGCTATAACCCTTGTCCACAACCTCTATAAAGCTAAAAAGTATACATTAACAGATTCAATGTACTTATTTTATTGTGTAGTGTTAGTTTGCAAACCAAAACACATGACAACATTTAGGTTATTGCATATTAAAATAATATGCCCTATGGTCAAATACTGTGTAGCCCCAATCACTCACAAAGTCAAAGCATAAATAAATTAGACCATCTGGAAAATGTAAAGGTACCAATTCCTCCCCTCTGCTGTTTCAAATCTTAATGGTATTTTCCAGCCACTTTTTGCCTACAAATTTTAAGATATTGGTATCAAAAATTGACTCACTTAGAGGTTTGGGTTTATTTCCTTAACAAATACCTGTAACAGTTCCACAGAATCAAACACAGTAAAGGCTGCACTCTGTGTTTTGGTCACAGCTCACAACAAAGCATTCACTGAAACAGAAGTTATTACCTTTGCTCTGTAAATGTATCCAAGAACCACCACGACAACTTCAGTGATAAAAACCAAGAGCAAGATGATCACAAACTGTAAAATACAATCAAGAGTGTTTGTGCAAATAGTTTTATTCATTTATTTTCTAAAGTCTCCATATAGATTTTTTATATAAAGTACTTTTTCAGGTAACATTTTGATCAAACAGATAATTTAAAGCAGGCACTTAAGTTCACCAAATGAGCCCAGAATTTGTTCAAGAGCCTTTAGTGTTCATAACTTCACTAGGTAATAAGAAGCTGCCCAGTTGGGCAAGTGCTGTTATTAGTACTGAAAATACCATACTGGAGTGCTTTAATTAAGTGTTGCCTTCAATCTCCTTTATCAGATAAATAGGAATGTCACATCAAAGAAGCCACCCAGGCTGTTACTAAGAGGGGTGGAGGACTCAGGGAATGTTTCCTCAGATTAAGCTCTGCACCAACTGGCACAGACAGCAAGCCATGCATTTGGTCTGCTGGATTTAAGACGACTTTTAAAATAAACTGCTACAGAAGTTTGGTCTACACAGCACTCAACAAAAGTGCCCCCCAGAAACCCCATGGGGACAGTTTAAATACCAGCCAGCCTACCCTCTTTGAAATTACAGTTACAATGCTTGGAAACACACTACATAAAGTACTGCAAATGAGGTGTCCAAATTAAGCCATAAATAATTAGGCTCTATGACAACCCTCAGTTAATCTTGATGCAAGATACTTAAACGGGAAGGCTCCCAGATCACCTCTCTCTCTCTCTCTCTCTCTCTCCCTCTCTTCAATTTCAGCTTTTCAACTACAACAGACAAAAATGAGATTTAAAACCTGTTATGACTTAGTCATATGGTTTTACATTTTTTAATGACATTATCACAGTTCTAAAAAAGGTGAAACTGAGAAGCCTTCTGCTGCTAGAACTGCCTAACTTAACACCTTTGTTCAGAGCAGAAAATTGAAACACGATGTTCTGAACAAAATATAAGGGGAAACATTTAAGGCCATAAAATAAGATTAGAAAGAACTTTAAATAACATTTCAGAAGTTTGTTAGAAGGGAAAGTAGCCAAATATACGTGAGGAAAACACTATATAAGAACTCCAACTCACCGTGGCCAGCCCACAGCGGCTTTCTCTGATGGTGGCACAGCACCCGATCAGGCCGATGATGAAGAGCAGCGTGCCCACCGCGATGATGATCACTGCTGGGATCAGCGTGTACACGTCCTCAAAGAAGTGGTCATAGTCGTCGTAGGTGATGAACACGTAGGCCCCCACGTAGCACAGGATGCCGGCGGCTGCCTGCAACACACACACACACGGCTGAGTCCTGGGCACACCCAAACTAAACACACACGGCTGGGTCCTGGGCACACCAACCCTGCCTGCAGCAGGGAACTGAACACACACACGGGTTAGTCCTGGGCACACCAACCCTGCCTGCAGCAGGGAACTGAACACACACACACAGCTGAGTGTCTGTGCACACCAAACCTGCCTGCAGCAGGGAACCAAACACACACACACACAGCTGAGTGTGTGCACACCAAACCTGCCTGCAGCAGGGGAACCAAACACACACACACACAGCTGAGTGTCTGTGCACACCAACCTGCCTCCAGCACAGGAACCAAACACACACACAGGTGAGTGTCTGTGCACACCAAACTAAACACACACACAGAACTGAGTGTCTGTGCACACCAAACCTGCCTCCAGCAGGGAACTAAACATATACACACAGGTGAGTGTCTGTGCACACCAAACTAAACACACACACAGAGCTGAGTGTCTGGGCACACCAACCCTGCCTCCAGCACAGGAACCAAACACACACACACACAGGTGAGTCCTGGGCACACCAAACCTGCCTCCAGCAGGGGAGCCAAACACACACACAGAGCTGAGTGTCTGTGCACACCAACCCTGCCTCCAGCACAGGAACCAAACACACACACACAGGTGAGTCCTGTGCACACCAACCCTCCCTCCAGCAGGGGAACTAAACACATACACACAGGTGAGTGTCTGTGCACACCAGACTAAACACACACACACACACTGGTGAGTGTCTGTGCACACCAAACCTGCCTCCAGCACAGGAACCAAACACACCCACACAGCTGAGTCCTGGGCACACCAAACCTGCCTCCAGCACAGGAACCAAACACACACACACAGGTGAGTCCTGGGCACACCAAACCTGCCTCCAGTAGGGGAGCAAATATTTACAACAACATAAAGCAGCTTTCCTCAGAAATTCTGCCAATTGCTATCTATGGTCTGCTGTTAGCACAGAATAGAGAGACACAGTGTAACCTTTAACCTCGGCTAGGGAAAGATGACCTGCAAGAAACAGCATTTCTGAAGTGCTCACAGCACTGGAAAATCAGATTCTAATCAACAAAGCAGGTAGGAACAAATATAAAACATCAATTATTGAAAGGCAGAACCAAATACCTAGAAATATGTACCACAAACCTGTAAAATAAACAAAAAAAATCAGCTTAAAAGTTACTACAAGCAAGTCCTGTAGGATGGATCTGCAACTATATGGATTTAAAGCACAGACAAAGCTCTTGCATCCATCTCGTCTCCCCTGCAGTGACAGGGACTCCAATGCATCAATACCTTCATTAACTCTGAACTGAGCTGGCCTAGAGAAGGACAGGGTGGATGTTTAAGGAGCCAAGCAACACACACCTATTTCAAAATAAAAAGGCCATGTCAATTTTGGCTTTACAAATGTCTTCACAGTTGCTGCAGAATGAAACACTGATCTGCAGTGATGGATAATTTAATTTAATTACATGCTTTTCTGGCATCCCAATACAAGTCTCTAAGCTAAACCAATCCACTCAGAAGATGCAAAGACTGAGATCTGATCAGGGGAGTTTCCCTTTGCTGTAAAGGGCAGTGAGTGTCCCCTCACAATGCAATCCATCCCTGGCCACAGGAGTTCACTCACTGAGTGTTCCACACCAGCTCTGACACTGCAGGCTGCTGGCAGGCACCTTTCCCACCCCAGGGCCTTGGAACTCCCCCCGCCTGGGCCTGGGAAGGGGATGGCACAGACACACACACAGCCAGTTCCAGGGGCTGCAGTACTACAAGGGTGGACCATGTGAGTGCAGCATCAAAGAATGAATTAATAATTCAGTCCACAAGGGACCCCAGGAGATCATTTAGCCCAATTTCCTCCTCAAAGCAGGGTCAGTGATGAATTCAGATCAGGCTGGTCAAGGCTTTGTCCAAAATCTTCCCAATGCTCCCTGGGAAGCCTGTTCAGTGTGGCACAGAACCAGACAAGCCACCAGATGCCTTGTACCTGGTATGTCAGTGCTGTTTGCCACCACAGGGCAGAGGTACTGCAATAGCACAGCAACTCCTGCCCATAAAACAATCTGCACAACCACGACCAGAACACCACTTTACATGTGCAATACTCCCTGCAGCACTTTGTTACAGAAACACTATGTGAAAGAAAAAGGTATTTAGAGCCAGCTCCAAAATACCAGCAGTTCTGCATGAATTTGAACAACACATTCCAGCTCTCTGCCTCCCTCTCTGCAAAGGTGATTGTGTACCCTGCAGGAATCTCAAAAGCACCCAGGAGCCTCAAGTTCATCCAACAAAAAGGTGCTGTGTAGCTGTGAGGGGAGTGAAACTGCAAATTCAGTAACAAAGACCAACAGCAAGACACCTCCTCCAGACAGGAGTGAACAAGCTATTACAGGATTGCCCCTTTGCACAGAAGATGTTGAAATGCTAATCCAGCTGTACAAATCCTGCCATCTCAGGTACAACATGGCAAAACGCAGACACACTCTCTGTGCACACAGCAGAGACTCAAAGGAGTGTCACTGAACAATGGAATTACATTAACTGTTGCCTAGCAATGCAGCCTGTGAATGGCACAGGAGTGATGTAATCTCCTATTTCTAAGAACTAAAATGCTTGTTAGAAACATGGCACATTGCAAGGTGGCAGATGAAAAGCCACAGCTGTGACTGGCATCAGGCACAGAATATATACCACAAAGCTGGAATCAGAACCATTTGTGAACTTCTTTTTCCTTCTCTTGTGTGTAATTTAAGTAGCTTTCTCCTTTTCTAAGAAAAATCTGGTTCATAAACCACATAGGCAGATATATTTGAAGAATGTGCTTGGGAAAAAAGTTTAACCTTCAAAAAAAAAGCCTACAGGTGTTGCTTTCCTTCCCCACTTCAGGAAGCATACAGAGATGAAGAAACCTTGCTGTTCCAGGCTTTAGACTGCTCAGATGAAAAGCCACCTGGCTTGAAGGCTTGGTTAAACCTTCCACACATGGGACATGACTCGTCATCCAGGACAGCACCTTGGGCTTTGCTTTGGAGCAACGGGGACCGACACTGCTCCTGTTTGAGGAGGTGACCATACCCTTAACAATCAGTGCTACTGCTTCAACAAATCACCTGCAGAAGGAGGAATGCTGAGAGCAAAGGTGTCTGCTGGGGCTGGCACAGTTTAAAAGCTGCCCTGGATGGCAGTTCAGCACCTTTTCAACAGGTACAACACTTAGTCTGGCACAGAGCAGTGGGAACAGCAACACCACCCAGCTGGTTCACATGTAAAGGAGCTTCAGGTGCCTCCCCTTCTGCTTTCACTTCACAGCCACGGGATGCGTTTTTTTCCAGGAAGGGGGGAGGTCTCTAAAGCTGGGATGAGAACAGGACTTCCAAAGCAATCCTTTTTGCTCATCTGTGATGATTTTTACTGACTACCTGCTGGTCTGATCACTGAACAGCCCTAGGGGTGTGCAACAGGACTGACTGTGGGTGAAAGCAAGACAAGTGTCCTAAGGAAGTGCACTTGCTGTGCTACCTGCTCACAGGGGGTGGGGCCATGGGCCCAGCCCAGCCTGAGGGCCCCTCCTGTCTCTCACCTCAGCACAGCACCATGTTCTGTGTCAATGTAAGCGATGCACAAACACTGTGGCAACAGGTAAGACAAAGAGCCAGAGTTACCCACATGAAGTGTGCAGCCCACACTGACCAGTGCTGCACCAGTTACATGCACATTTATTACCTGTTACAAACCAAGAATAAAGTTAAATATGTGTTTCTTAAAACAAAAAAGAAACCAAAACCACACAAACGAAAAAAACAAAACCAAAAAACCCCCAAAACCTGAACAAAAACAAAACCCCCAAACCAGCACCATGTGCTTTTTAAACATTTGCATCTCAAGGAATCATCAAGGGAAACTCAAATCTGTGTCACAAGTAACAACACAAGGGTAATTTAAAAAGAAATCAAAGTAATCCACATCTCAGTGTTTATAACCCAGCAGAGTAAATGGTAAACCTGCAAAGTCCAAACTTGCTCAAGCCAAAGGCATTTGAACAAAGAGCTGCCATGTTTACCATCATGTATTTCCTATCATTAAATGGAAGCCAAATATATGAACTGCACACAGTTCAAACAGGTCTTTGATAACCAGGGCTTGATGGAGAAATTCTTAACTTAATCTGCTCAAAGCTCTGAATGGAGATGGCAGCAGTTCCTGGGGCTGTGCCAGGTCACATGAAGCTCTAGGGGGATGGGGGGGTTATTCAGCATTCACACAACCTTCTACAGTTGTTTGCATCAACTTGCAGTTGTGAACCTGGATTGGCACACTCCTATTTTAGGATTAATTAACCCTTAAAAGGTTGATATTATTGCTTTTGCAAGAATCTCTAAGGAGTTATTTAGAGTTGAGCAACCATGCAAAAACTGGAGGGAAAACTGGAAGATCTAAGGACACAATGACACGTTATCACTCAACACGTTGTAGCAAAGCATTCATAAAACTGGAGGTTCTCTGAGCAAACCTCCTCCCATCCTCGGGCTGGTCCAATCCCACCTCCTCAATCCATGCCCAGCTCACAGTCAGCCTCCCCCTCACATGCCCCGAGGGGTACGAGGCTGCCATCCCCCTGGGCCAGTCCCAGGTCATTTCTGCTGTCTGGTTGCCAGGCAGCTGCAAACACCCCGACAGCTGTTCCCTGTTCCCAGCAATGCCCACACCTGAGAGACACCCGGGGCTGCCTCACCTGATCCGTGTGAGATAATTAAAGTACCCGTTCTGCTGATCACTTATCTATCAGCCACGGACACTGCAGCTCCATTTACAAACGAATGCTGCTTACACTGCCCTACTGGGGCTGCTCCCCAGGAGATCTGATGAAACTCCTCTGAAGACTCTGTATGTTTACACAGCCTTGGCCTTCATGGTACTTTTGCTCCCCACCTTGCTATGGTTTTTTTTTCACTTTGAGATCACAACAGAACAGATAACAAAGATGGTTTGAATTCTTTTCTTGGTACTTCCTGAATTAACTAGGCCAAAGAATAGTATTTGTCTCTTTAGAATCTATATTTTATTCACTGTTTTAAGAAAAACACACACTCTCTGAACAAGAAAATGAAAGTAGCAGCAAAGGATTAGGAGCAAATACAACTGACAGTCAATTAGACAGGAGGAACATTTCAAATTTTGGTAAGTACACCCTATTAAAAATTCCTACTCTCACCAACTCTCCCAGTGCTGACTGGTCAATGGCAGAAGCCACACAGATACCACTCAACCCAATTGTTCTTCATTCCCACAAGCAAGGGATTGTTAAATAAAGCTGTGGCATATTCTGATATGCCACCTACACTGTGTTTGATAAAAAGAACCAAAGGAAAAAGTAAGGAAAAAGCCTCCACACCACAGTCAGCTTTTCTGCCAGGATCCTGTCCCAGGACCATCTTCCCTTTCCTGTTTAACTTTAGTGCTTTTAAAAATACAACCTGCATACCCTCCAGGCCAGGTTTTTGGGGCACTACAATTACCTCAGTTTCATTCTTTGTCACAGTTATTTTACCCAAGCACACAGCTCCCAAACATCTCCTCCCCTCACACAGGGACACTGGGATTGTGGTTTGCCACCCAGTTTCTGGCCTTCTTACAACAGCACCAACAGCTTTGCCCCCCACGTTTCTCCATTATTTGACTTCTGCTGTATTTCTCTGACATTTTTGGTTCTTTCCAGCACCAGAGTGCTCACAGCCTGGTTACTGGCTGATAAAGAATGAGTTTTCCCTCATCCCCTCCTTTAAGTTTTCTGTCCTTCCAAATCTCCTCAGTTTAACCCCAAAGGCCCTACAGGATCTCTTTGCTGTTCATTTCTGTTTTCCTTTCAGCCCTTCACTGCTGTGTCTCTCTCCTCACACCCCTCTCACACAAATCCACACTGGGGCTTCCCATTTTCTCTGCTGCTGAACATCCAAGCTCTGGGCCCAAAGGTTTCCTGACACTGCTGTTTGTTCTGTTCATGGTAATTTAACTGAAACACTGAGCTATAACTGTCCTACAAGATCCTTTGAGAGAAGAAATCCAGCACTTCCATTCAACTTTGTAACACAGTTAAAGCTACCTTAAAGGCTTACAAAACAAAGCCCTGTGAAACTCAAGGAAGCCACACTGCTCTACCAAACCAGCCACACTCAGTTCTGTCACTCCAGGCCCAAACACCTCAGATTCAGTGGCTTTTCAGGCCACTGCTTTTGGCATTACACACTTTGACTGTCCCTGACTGCAAGAGGCAGTGCACCTGCAGACAGGAGTTTGCAACGAGATGGTAACAACACAGCCATTGTGTTACACCTGCTGAGCCATCAGGGCTGTAACTGGATCTGGTGCCCCACCGTTCCCACATTCCTCGCTCTGCACAGGAACAACGATGATCACTCTGTGACACAAAGTTCACCAAGCAAAGTGATACTGCAAATTCCATGGACTGCTCAAAGGTATCACATTCAGCTTTGCAACTTGTTTTTGTCAGGTATTGGCTCTACCTTTACGCTCAAGACCAGATGTCAAAAATGCTGAAAAATCCCAAGCAAAGACTTAAAACTCATCCTGTCAAGAAACAAAAATGTTACTTAAAAGCAAATCGAAGTATTTATTACTAAAAATCAGCACCTGGCCCATGTTTGCTACCTGAAAATTCTTGTCCAAATATTCTAAGAAAAATCACTCAGAGAGGTCATAACACTTGAGGACTTTTAAATTCTAATTTTTTAATAAAAAATTTATTTCCTTAATGCTCAGGATTCCAAACCATTACATAATCCTGCAGATATACTCCAGTTCACTATCACAGCAGCAGAAGCACAAAACACTCAACTATGACACCCAGAAGTGACCATCCTTCAGGGCAACGAAGGCTTCAGTCAGTCAGTAATCCCTGCCCAGCGCCCTTTGGGCTCATCGATCAACGACAGTCTCTGATCACCAAAGACTCTCAAGGAGCCTGCTTTTGAAGCCCAGATCAGAAACTATTCTCAATCTCACAGTAAACCAGAGGAATTCACAGAATCACAGACTATTCTGAGTTGGAAGGGACCCACAAGGATCATCGAGTCCAACTCAAGTCAACAGCCCACACAGGGGATTGAATTCCTGGGCTTTTTGCTCCAGGTCTGAGAAAGGGAGTTCTGCTTGTCCTTTCTACTACTGAATTTCAGTGAATTCTCCCATTGCCACATTTTCTCTCTCCTTTTCTATCAGAAACCCCAAACACACCACACATACACTGACAGCTCACCCAGCTCCT
>JAOXXN010000150.1:1151220-1173264 GCA_026770055.1 Myrmophylax atrothorax
TGTGTGTGGGGGGTGGGTGGGTGGCTGTGAGTGTGTGTGTGTGTGTGTGTGTGTCTGTGTGAGGCAGGAGGGGCACAGAGAGCCCTATGGGATCCTGCCCTGCATTGTGTGATGTAACAAATCAGCAGCCACTCTATGCCTGGTGTGCTCATTGGATGCTCTGCTATTGGGTTGTATCCCCTTGCAGAACTGCTGTGATGTTGAGCACTTACCCAGCTATATCCATGACAAGGCCCCACTGCCCAGATGGAGTTAAAACACACTGTGCTTTGTACCTTTTCATAGGATAACATAAATTCACAGCCATTTGGACATGTAGGAAATACTGCAATCAGATGTTTCTAATTTAATTCAATCCCTCATTAATTTGATCTCTCATTTAATTCAATCTCAGCCTCAGAACCTAAATCACTTGTATTAAAAATAACACAGTGACCACTCTTTCTTTTAATCAATGGTGACTGCTTTAGGCAGGTATTAGTAGATAATCTGATTACTAAATACACAGTGAGCTGGCATTTGGCTAATGACTAAAAGGGAAAATTTGGAAAAGAATCAAAGTAAAAAAAATAAAAAGAATAGGAGGGATAAGAGAAGAGAGGCTTAAAAAGGCATACAATATTAAAGAAAATATTATGGAAGACTTATTTTTGCTGGTGGTTGTTATCAGTACAAGCCTCTCACATGCACAGCCAGTGGTGTCAGCCACGGGCAACAGGCTTAGCCCAGCAGGAGGATTATTGACAGAACTCCAAAAGGAGTGAGGTCTATGGCAAATCTAACATCATTTCCTCTCAGACTTATTTAAACTTACTAATGGGATTTATTTAGGCTTTGATGCTTAGCAGTATTAAGCAGCCATAGCTCCACTGAACTGTGCATCATTTACAGCCCTTTCTCTCTGAGTGTGGGTAGGCACCATTTGCCTGCCCAGGAGTCTTTCCATGGGAAAGCCACTCCTGATTGTCCAGAGTGTTGTGTGGGGAGAAGGTACCACCTGGCAGACTCCTGGGCCAGGGAGGAGTCAGCACTGGCAAGAAAACTTGTAATGTGCTTGGCTGAATCCAGGTGGTACATGGAGCAGAGTGAGGCAGCTCTGCTACTGCTTCTCAGCAGCTGGTGGGGAGGTCACCAGTCAGGAGTTGGCCACTCCTCTGATTCATGTCCCAAGGTCCCCAGTTCTCTGCAGAGTGAGAGCTGCCAGATCTGGCAGTGCTTGACAGAGGCTGACAGGGAGTTACTTTGAGGAGACGGTGCTGCATCTCTCATTTTCTTACTAATACCATCTTGGGAATGCATCTGAAGTAGGTACTTTGCTGCCCACTCTCTTACAGCAATGCTGCTGCAATGCCAGCCCTTCTGGCCAGCCAGGTGCTCTGCAGGAGACTTGGGCTGTTGTTTTCCACCTGCCTCCCGTGCTGCTCCCTTTGCCTGAGTGCTCAGGCTGAGTGGAGCCCATGGATGCTCAGCAGATGGCATTTTCCCAGTCCATCAGTACTGGGATGGAACCAGCACAGCATGAGGGATCCCAGGCTGTTACAGAGGGCACACTTTGGCTGCTGCAGGTGAGAGAGCCATGACAGTTCACTGTTTGCAAGTTACCAGTAGCCAAAAAGGAGATTTAGACAGATTCCTGACACGTTCCAACAGGCCATAACTCTCTGCCCAATTCCCAGTGCTCTCACTGGAGCTCCATTCAGTGTGTCTTACACTGATATGGTGATGAAGGTCACACCATCTCAGAAGGGACCACACTCCTCTGGGCAGTAATTGGGCTGGACATGCTAATCACAGAAGGGCCTTTGAAGCTTCCAGAAGAGACTGTTTGAAATGATCAGCATAATTTGTGAGTTAAGAAGTGCACTGACTGAAACTCACATTTCTGATGGGATGCCAAGGCAGATGTCTCTGGACTCCTCATCATGTTAATGAGGCTCATTGCCCATGACCTCCTAAGAAAGGCTGCTCAGCAATGCCCAGGAATTAGGCTGCTCCAAGTGGCAAAGATGCTCCAAGACACAGTTGTCTCCTGCAAAACAGAGGTATTGAAGCCTCACTGGGAGACAGAAGAGGATGGTGAAGTGACAGAGGATATTAATCTTAACCTAGATTTATATTGGACCTGAAATGGATGTTAGAGTAGCTTGACCTGGTGGTCCATTGGTACAGCTTTGAATTCCTTTCTTTTGACACTGTAATCTTGTTACTTTTGTGTTACAGCAACTATTATTAAAGTTGACAAATCAGATTCATAATTCTATAAAAATCATTCTGCAATAGGTTTAGTTAATGGAGGCTCTCAAGTCAAAAGGGATGGTTGTGAGTCAGTGGTGAGTAGCATGTAAGTAGGAGATGGTTTAGTTGAATAGGCCCTGGAGCCTTGCATACTATTCCCCTCAAATGGCTTGCTGTGTCCTTTTTGTACATTCCTTTGCCTTGCTGTCCATCCATTCCTGGGGCTCTCCTTGTAAAGTGCTTTAGGATCAGCACAAAACACATACTGCATTTTTATTTTCTGTCAGGTTAGTGGAGAAAAAGAAAACCCTTTTAATTGTGAACATAGAACAAAACTAACGTAACAAGTACAAATTCTTTAGGGAAGACAGACAACCATGGCCAAGAACTAATCTTAGTTCAATGTCTCCAGTTACTGAGTTGCAGGAAGAAGTGATGAATCACAAAGTGAAATCTATTCAAGACTAGCATAAATGGCAGAAGGTTGAAAAAGACTCCAGATGGATTTGAATTATTTGAAAAAAAAAACCCAGATAAAAACAGCAAAGGAAATGTTGAGTTGGATGAACATGGACTAATTCCTAATAAAAAAATAAACTAAATAGTCTAATGTGAACATCCAGAATTCACAGAATTCAAGACTCCAGGCATGGAGATGTCTGCCCAGGACAAGCAAAGAGAGTGCTTATGACACCTTCTGACATTTCTACAGAATACTGAGACCCTCACTCCCAGTCCCTCAGTTTGAGCCATATCACCTCAAACACATGCAGCAAAAAAGGTCTTCCAGCAAGGAGGAGAGAGGGCTGTGCTGCAGCTGCTGTGGAAGGAGATGTTGAAGCCTCCAGGGTGACCACAAGGGAGAAATGTTCCCTGCCACAGGGAACTGGTGTGAGCAGTCTCTGCTGCACAAGGGCCGGTGATGGGGCACTCTGGGCCTGAGTTTTATGAAGCCGGAGGTGGTAGTAAAACATTTGAAAGTAATTCCATGAAAACATTTGTCCTGTAGTGCCCCACAACATCATCTGAACAACATGATCCTTCTTGAAGCTGAGACACACCCTGGTGTTCTGTGATGGCAGCCTTGGCAATAACCCCACAAACACAAAGGCATAAGGGGGAGTATTAATATGGCAGAGCAGAAAACTTTTTTCTAGTAATATAAATGGAAAAAAGGAGACTTTCTTCCTTGGCCAAGAGAAACTGCATGACTGGCTCACAGGATTTGGGATGCCTCTTTTCTTTTGGTGTTTGTGGTTGTGGCTACACATGGTCAAACTCCTGGCCCATTTCCAACAGTAACTTGATTTGAATTTAATGCCTGTGTAGGAACCAGGAGAATTTTAATCCCTTGATTTAATTCTTCATGTTCTTTAGAAGAACATTGATGTCCTTTTGCACTTTGGAGAGGTGCAAAGTTAATAGGTTGCCTCTTCCAGACAAACTGCAGGGATTTCATTTTTTTTAAGGTTAATCTGTTATTCCCTGCAGTTTATCTGGACCATGAAGACTCCAATGAAATCAGGCAAAACCTGCCACCTGCCATTGGATCTGGGAGTGTCCCCAGCCCTGCTGCCCCCAGAGTCTGTCCCTGGGGCTGTGCTGGCCTGAATGCCAGCCCTGTGCTGTGCAGGGAGCACGGGCTCATCCCACACCTGGGGAGCACCAGGCAGCAGCTGCAGGAAGCAGCTTGCCATGGATTCATTGATCAAGATCTCCTGGCCAGTACCAAAAAGGGCAAACCTTCTCAATAAGCCTCCCCATTTCCATTCCTTCTCCTTTCAGAGGATAAGAAGTAGAGTTTGATGATTTTTCCTTACATTACTGTCTGATACATCTCGTGTTTACTGCTGTGCATGTCCTGCCTCTGCCAGCTGCAATTTGACAAAAATAACACCTTAATGACAGCAAAACAAAGGGTCAGGAGAGATGAAACAGAGCACATGTAGCAGAAAATGCACCTTCAGCAGCTATTATTTTGAGTTCTCTGCTTTCATACAAACAGATCTGCTTCAGGGCCTCAGGCTGCCCTTGCAGTGGCTTCCCCAGTGACTTTTTGCTCATTTGAAAGCACTGAAATGAGAACAAGAAGCCTTCCCCCACCTTCCCTGGGGGTGGGCTGAGCACCAGGCTCTGGTGCTGCCTCCTGAGTGCAGTAGCAGCACCAAGGGAAGTGAAGCAGCTTTGAAGGCCCAACATGGGGTTTTAATGAGTGTCTTTCTCCACTGAGTCTTAGCTCAGAATTGAAAGGAAGCAACAGCCTCTCCCTCTGGAGAATAGGCTGTGGCAAACGTTTCACTTGAGCAGTTTGTCTTGTGAGCTGCTGCTTCCACCTGAGGCTGGTTAAGGCACTGCTGGGTGAGCAGGATGGGGTGATTCACATGGGGCACCACAGAGGCTCAACACCCTGGGCAAAAGCAGCAGCCTACAGAGCTCGAGAGATGCACGGAGGTTGTCTAAAAAATAAAGGCTTATCACGTAGATGAACCTGTATCCTTAGGGCCTGTCTACCATAGGGTGCATTTCTGAGCTGGTGAAAAATGGGTACAGACATTCCTGCACCAACTGAAATGAGGCATCTGCTCCACTCGTGCCCGTGCCTGGCACAGGCTGAGCGGGAGCGCCAGACTGCGACCGTAGGGACACCCACAGAGGGTTTGTACTAACACAGCTACATTGATTTCAAACAGGTTTTAGTTAAACTAGTATAATTATCCTGTCTTGACAAGGTTTCAGTTTGGTTTTGCATCTTTTTTCCCTGCAGAGTGGTGATTGCCACTGACAAATGGCACAATCCAACTCCTGATCAGTGAAGTCCGTGGCACTTTGTTGAAGTGAACAGGGATTGCTCTGGCAAAGCCAAAATATCTGTCAGACTGTTGAACATGTTGCATATTCACTGACACCTCTGGAGTCAGCCAGCTTTGTGTTTTTCAAAGGGATGAGGACAACACCTTAAACTGGTTTGGAAAGGCTTTGAAACAGTGTCTAAAATAAATGTGAAGGCCCTGTCGTAGTTACACTGGAGACTGATTCAAACTGATGACATACCTGTGCAAAGCCACTGTAACTGTGCAAAGAATGGAGCCTGCAGGGTGTTTTTTGGGTTGGTTTTTGTTTTGCAGGAGTCTTTGTGAGCAGTGTCACTGCCATGCAGCAGCACAGCCAGCACTGCTGCCATGGCCATGGTGTCATCTGCTCCGTGCTGATGAATTAGCACCTGCAGCCACCACTGCTGCCTGTCAAATCTGGACCCAAAATTGAGCTGTTTGAGCTCAGTGCCACTGAAGTGTGTCTACATGGCCCTGAAAGATGCAGATTATCCCATCTGTTTCCCACAGACCCTCCATCAGGTTGGATGTCTCAAGGTGACACATCAGACACAATGAATTCCTCAGCAGACGACTGCCTTAGAGACATCTTCCTGCTCTGTCACAACATATAAAAATGGACGTCAGAGCAATTTTATTCCTTCTCAGCAGGCCATTTAAGCCCTGCCCACACCAGGGAAATGGGCAGCTTTGGCCCAGAGCTCCTTTCGTGCTCAGGGTTGTCCCAGAGTGGCCACTGCCATTAACGTGCCAGGTCACTTCTCTCTTGGAGAAGGAGGCTCCGGTTCAACCAACAGCAGCTGCTGGTGGCCACTTTATTTTTGGGCTGCTGCTGCCAGTTGTCCAGATGGAGCTGAAACAGTGCCAGCCATGGTGAGCCCTCTCAGGAGAGCACCATGGGTGGGAGGTGGCACAGTGTGCCCATTCCTGGAGCTCCAGCCCCACCTTGGTGTGTGCATTGGCCACACCTGCCCTGGTGCTGCTGCAGCCCCAGGCCAGGCTGCAATAAAACCCTTTACTGCACTTGGCATGTGCATTTCCCTCAGAAACACACACTCTTGGCCAGGAAGAGAGGAAAATGAGACAACTGCAAGTTTGATGTTGAGTGTAATAAAACTAGTTTATTTACACAGTAACATGAATGCCACAGAGTACACAGCAAAGTACCACAGCAAACCAGAGTGTAACTGCCCCTGATCACAAAGGAAGGCTTGAAGTCTATATACTTATTCATATAAAAATGTGTAAATATCAATATGAAGCACCAGATAAAGCAATGGAACCAGGAATTCCCAATACAAATTACCCACAAGAATTGAGCTGAAATTGAAAAAAAAATCCCTTATTCAAGGCATTTAAAGAAATCCCATTTACAAAAGTCCACTGATTTTGGAATCCCTAATTTAAAAATAAATTTCCCCCTTTTACTAAAAACAAGATCATATTCTTAAATGCTCAGCATAATTAAGTTTTAAAAGAAAAAAACCCAAGGATTTCAACTGCAAAACCTTCTACTACCGACAAGCCAAAGGACAAAGAAACAGAAGTTTTGAGTCATTTTTGGAGAGGTATTATTTATGAAATGACTATATTAAAATTTACACACTCTTAAATATATATTATATATACAATATATAATATATATATTTTCAAGCAGAAAGGGGCAAAGAATACTTTGGGGATACAAAATTCATATACATACATGTATATATTAAACACGCCCACACGCACTCATATATATATGTATGTATAGATATATTTATGAACAAATATTTCCTCCATATTAAAAAAGCTCCAACCTCTTCTAAATCCCTGAAATCGTCCCCTTAGATTTATGGAAAAAAATATCTTTATGGTCTGAGGTACAACCCAAATTCTCCAATTCTGTAGAGTGGTGAATTGCCCATGTCCAGGTCAGCTGAGTGTTTCATTTCCAGGGGCAGCTCTGCTCAATGTGGGTGTTCTGTGGTTGCCAGGTAAATGCTGAGTGAGCACCAATGCCAGGAGACTGATGGGAAATGATTTAAATGACATCCTACACCTACTCCAAACCACCATCCTCCTATCACTGCATCCAGGTGAGGAACACACTCCATACAAATGACTGCTGGGAAGCCCCTGCAGAACAGCAGGAGAAAGACTTGCTCGTCCTTTGGAGCTGAGAGGGCCCAAAAGAAACTTCTTCCCAGTATTTCTTTTGAAAAGTACTTTTTGTGGATTTTTTCTCTTGAAGTGTTTGGGAACCAGATGATTGTTTACAGAATATTTCCACAGGTGTATTTTTATAGAGGTATTTAATATTCTATTCTGCACTTCTCTGATGTTACCTTACCAAGTGACTAAATCACCATCACATCTCTCTGCGTTGCCTGAAGGGCTCTGATTGTCCTCGACAGGAGTTTTAGCAGAACCAACACCCCCTCTGCAAAACCAGAGTAAAGGGATGGTCTGGTCATGCAGGGAATAATGGCCCAGTACTGTGTGTACAGAGAAACAGCCAATTGGGGAAAGGGGGAAAAGAAAGTGCATTAAAAGATCTGACTCAGTTTCTACTGTATCCCTCAGAAAAGTTAATATTGAGTTAAATAAAAATAGGACTATTTAATTTATATTTACATATGGATTTACTTGCTATTACAAAAAAATAATTTAGGTGGGACATCTCAGCACAAGAATTGAGAAACAGTTACATTTTATTTCAGCAGCAAATACATGTTAAAATTAAGGGCCTACAGTGTGAAGCTGCTGAATAAATTCCCCACATAGCTGAACCCTAACACATGATTTATTTAAATAATATATTTTTCTCTATAACACATGGGAATTCCCTTGTGTTAACATGTCAAGATGATCCATTCCTACCTTGTGGATACTGCTGGGATGTGTGGAGCACAACAGGTTGAAGGTGGAATATTTCTGTCAGTGCTCCATGTGTTTGTGGGCCAGTGACGTGGAATCCCAGCTGGAGTCACTGATTTGTCAGGTCTGGATGTTGGAGTGACACCAGGCTTCAATGTTTGGACATTCCAGGGCTCCAGAAGAAATTTCTGGATTCCCTCATTCCTGCAAACTTGTAGGCAAGCTTTTATTAGTAGATTCTCTTTATACTTTCACCTGGCTATGCACAGTGTCCAGGTGGGATCTGAGGTTTGAAAGGTAATTAGTGAATATGTAATTCCATTTAAGAAACACAAAACTAACCCATTTCCCATAACATGTCAGGAGCAGTTGTTTTAGCACTGCTGTTTTAGCAGAGGTTGTGGGCAGCACATCCCACCCTCCCCACTCCTCCCTTCCCACAGATTGTCACAGCAAAGGCTTCTCTCCTGCCTGGGCAGCCCAGACCTGTTACTCTCCCTGTGCAGATCCCAAATCTGAAAGCCCACAGTTTTGTTACTTCAGGTTTATGCTGCACCACAAGCAACTCAAAGGAACCCAGTCACATACACCCCAAACACGAATCTCATGGAACAGATCAACCCAGTGCCATATGAAGTACAGCATTTCATTTTGTAAAGTCTTTTGCATCCTGCAGGCAGGATTATTTCTAGGGCTGTTATGAAAAGAATAAGATTCCCACCAAGTGACCAGCTACATTTCAGGTTCTTGACAAGGCACTAAACATTGTGAATCCAATCACTGTGCGCTCTCTGTAACATTAGAGAGGGTTTTAATGGCTCTAAAAGGATAAGAAACCACTCATCATAATTCTTCAAACATTTGATTTTTCCAGAAATTAGTTTGCACTGGAAAAATCTTTAGAGTTCATGTTAAAAATATTTGAATGACAGCTTTCATTAATAGAAAAATATATATTTACAGTCAATACTGTTATCTTAGATTTCCAGCTCTTCCTATTTCTTGAGCTCAACTGAAAGTGCGACATTGCTAAAAAAATTCAAGATCTGTGCACATCATTCAAGTCAGTTCTAATATGCACAGCCAGGGGTTTTGTTCCTGTCATACATAGGATCCTGTTACAAACAGAGCGGGTTTTTTTCCTTTTGCTTAGCAATTATGCTGTAGCATTCCTAGGATTTGTTTACAATCAGTTTAATGCATACATTCCTGTATATTTACGTGGCACAAGCTGGTGCCAGGATGGAGAACCACCACAAACACAAGTTACAATCACCAGTCATGGGCAGATCTGCAAAGTCAGCCTCAGGCTCCTCAAGGAAGAGCTCAGGCCAAATCAGGTTTGACTACATTGACCATTCTTTCTTTTTTAAAGGAAAAAACCACACAACATTACAAATTGCTAAAAGTTTACCCAGTGCTGCACAAGAAAGAGATTGGTAGTGAACATCTATCCATGCTTGATTATGCTGCAGAGCTAAAGTGAATACTGGTTCATTGCAACAGATACAAACTGAAAATACATAGCTAGAGATACAAAGGCATTGGACCAGCTGCATTAACACTTATGGCTGAAAATATTCCAAGTTCAATTTGCATGTGCATGTTGACATGAAAGGGACACTGAGAACACATGGCAGTAAACACAGAAACACCCACCAGCTTCAGGGAGTCACTGCCAGCGGCCCAGGGGCTGCTGCCACAGCCTCTGAGCCAGCCGGGCACAGGGTGCACACACACACTGCAGGACACACACAACACGGGCCACAGGCAACAAGCAGCCCGACTTGCAGCTCACACTGAGACTGAGCTGCTGGAGAGCACAGAGCGACTGCCACGCTCGGTGGATGAACCTCTGAGAGCACTGCCCCCCTGTGCCCAGGTCAGGCAGGGCTGCACCGGACCTGGGGCTCTTTGTGAAGGTTCCTCTACGAGCTGCTCAGCAGTAGTGTAGAAACTCTTTCCTGATGTAGTGGAGGTACCTCAACTACATACATTGCACTTGGGCTTTGAATGCACTGTCCTGTTTGGCTGCATCAATGCCACCATCCTAACCTTTTTGCAAAAAAGAGGAAGAAAAAAATACGTATCACACTAAAATATATTATCCTTATCCTTGCCTGATCCTTCACTGATACAGGTGAATCAAACAGAAGAATAATCATCAGAAGTTTCAAAAAAATCTTCAGGAAGGTCACAAAGACAGTCTATACTACAGCACAGTCGATGTAGGTTTCCACACGCTACTCAGCTCAGCTCTGGGAGATGCCAGAGGAGAGCAATGTGGACATGTCACCCCTCCACCGGAGGAGGGTGTGGATCCCGAGCCAGTTTCTTGACTTTAAGCCTGCAGGACTGTTTGTTCAGTTTCTATGCATCTGGTCCAGGCATGCATATGCTGTATAAAGTGGCTATTTGTTTCAAGGCTGAAGTGAATGAATTCCTCACAGTTTTAACAATTAAAATGAAACATCAGTCCATAAAAAGAACACATGGATATCTGTGCATTTATGTGCCAGGAAAGTAAAGGAAGGGGCTGCAGATCTAGCATCGGGTAAAGGCTGGTGTGTAAAGTGAACACTGTAATGTACAGCTTTAAAAATTATTCAAGAATTGCACATAGATCCATAGGAGAGAAGCACAGGCTCATAACTAGGGCTGTCTGCTTTCCATCACCTGGGTCAGAATATTCAGCATCACGTTTTCCCTTGCATCCAGATCAGTTCTTCAGAGTGATTCAGGAAGCAACTCAGCCTCGCAATACTGAGCAAAGGTGTTGCCTGTACAGCCACAGAGGGTCCATGGGAAACGGCTGTAGGGATGGAGGGAGTCAGCAGTGGCCTTGGAAAGTGAAAAAGCTCCTTCAGGTTGAGTTTTAAACAATTCTGACTCTTTAATCTTCACTAATTCTTGCTCTAGTCCAAAACTGTCTGTGGTGCACTTCTGACAACATTCCCTTTTTAGGGTGCTGTCCGTAGCAACAGCAGCAAACAGCAGTTACAGGAGACACGAGACAGGCAGCCAAACACTGCGGAGGGAACATGGACCAGGTACTGCCAGCTGTGGCTGCCAAACCCAACAGCTCTCTCAGTAATTAAACAACAGTGTTTCTGCCTCCTTGTTTTTACCCTTCAGAGAACTGTCTGCAGTAAAAGTGTCTCCATGTGGCCTGTAAGCTACACACAGACAAGCTCTAAACATTTCTATCTGCTGCCAACAAACCAGCAAAGCCAATTTCAGTCCCATTTTGCAGTATGGCACAAGTGACAAGAGCAGACCAAAATAAAACAGAAGAGGTGGCTGTTATTTTCATCCCTGATCACAGCAGTGATTGTCAGAGAAGGTTATGTATGTCCTATCCATTTCAAGTCAGGCTTTAGTGCCTTTTGTGATGGAAAGGGAATTTCAATGGCTCACCATTGTCTTGTTCTTGTATAAACGTGGTTATGGCTACAGTACATCAACAGTCCAGACTGGTGAATGTCACCCAGGAAAAGGGGTAGACAAAGTGTGCATATTCTGCTTGTTAATGCAGAGGTCTTAAGCTAAGGGTAATGGTCTGGTTAAGGCAGTGCTGTTGAACTCAGGGATCCATGGTTAGAGAGAATATGGGCCAGCAGTGAGGCAGAGAAGGGAAGAGGACTGAACACAGATGCTCACTGACACTTGCCATGGTCAGCAAGAAAACCAAATGTGGGAGGGAAAACACAGTAAAGTGTGAGAGAGAGATCAGAATCTGTTTGGTTGAGACCAACGGAAAGAGGAGCACAGCCCACTTGTGTGGGACTGATTAAGCTGAGAGGAAATTTTGTGTGGTGTGTAGTACGTGGAATGGAAGCAAATGAGTGTTTTGTGGCCTGGAGGATCATTCACCTCACATTTAGAACTAATCCATCTCTGCTTATGGTCACTGCTATTCACTAACCAATGCTACACAGGAAATGACAGAAACTACCCAGAAGAGGAGGGCAATTTGTCTACTGCAGTGGTAGAAATAGTGGTATAAAGGTTGCTCTTCTTTTCAGTCAGATGTGAATCAAGTTACATACTGTCTGATCCAAATGCAGTCATGGATATATAATCAATCCCTAACAGGCCTGGCATAAAAAAGTAAAGTTTCTGTCATACTGGGTACAGGATGCAATTTCTCCCATCAGAACCTATTTGCTCAGAGTTGCTGGCTTTGATACCTAGGCTGTGTTTCAACACTTGTACAGAATGTGAGCCCTAGTGCAGGCTGGAGTGAGAGCTGGGGCAGAGGTGGGGGAGCTTCATGGAAACCAACCGGCTCTACAAACTACTGCTGCTTCATGATTCTCACAATGCGATAAAGAGAGTCTGTAGTGGCAAAAGCCAGATATTGACAACAAAGCCAGTCTTCCAGAATAATTCCACAGTCCCTCTCCAAGGACTTCTCTGCAAACTTGATCATCAGCAGCGTCCTTTTGATATCCAGCCAGTTCTGCAGTATGGCATCTCTCCGGGAGGGGCTGGGAGAGGTACTCAGAGCGTGGAACAGGTCCTCGCGTGGACCCCAGAGCAAACACTGCAGGATTCCCTTGGCTTCTGAGATCAGGATCCTCTCTGAAGGGTTGGGATTCAGCAGGCAGCTGGCAAGCTGTTGAAGCCCTTGAGAGTAGAGGGAACGGCAAGGAATCTTGGGGAGATCGGCACGAGTGTACTCCTTCTCCTTCAGCTCTGGATTCTCATCAAAGGGGTTGGGTAAGTGCAGCATTTCATAGATGAGGATGCCAGTCTGGAACTCGTCACACTTCTTGTACTGTGTTGCAGTGATGATTTCTGGAGCCAGGCGGGACTGATCCCGCAGCACCTCAGGGTCCACCATGTGGCTCTTCTGCTTGGCCTGGGAGAAGTTGCTCACCAAGAGCCGGGCAGGGCAGGCGCTGCCGGGGCCGTGCTCCGTGGCCTCGGGGCCCAGGGCGCCGCCCCCCGCCCTGGAGGGGACCAGCAGCAGGTTCTCCAGGCGCAGGTCACAGTGTGTGATGTGGTATGGCTTCAGGTGCTCCAGGCCCAGACAGAGCTGCAGCAGCAGCAGGCACACCTGGCGCTCGTACAGGTCGGGGCTCTGGGCGTGGCGCGGCTCCGCCTGGCGCACGAAGTCGGCCACGGTGAGCTGCGGCACCTCGCGCGTGATGACCACGACGCGGCTGCGGGGCCGGCCCAGCGTGCCCTGCCTGCTGCCACTGCCCTGGGGCGAGGCCTCTGTGCTGGGAGCGGCGTCTCTGCTCTTCTGTTCAGGCTCTTTCTCCTCTCCTTCCTGCTCTTCTTCCTCCACATCTGGTGCGTCCTCATCCTCCCACGGAAGGAGCCGAACTGGCACCTCAGCCAGGAAGTGGCCACAGTCCTGCTGGATGTTGAAGTTGGTGGCCAGGCTCTGCCGGATGGCCAGGCTGTGGTAATACTGCTGGGACTCCTTGGCTTTGCTCTTGCAGATCTGGGGGAGAGAGTAAACAGAGCAGACATAACTCTTCAGTTTCTAAATTCTATATCCTTTTTTAAAATACGTATTTTGTTGATGTGATCAAACCTAAACACAAGCAATAAAACATTTTTTTACTAAACTGACCTTGGCAGACTATCTTAAGGCACCTGAACAGTTTGCATTGGCCAGTCAGCAACTGCAGAGCGCCCCATGCAGGCACCTCTCCCTCTGCACAAGATTATCCAATGGAAAACACAGCTCAGGCAGGTGGGTTGTTAATCAAAATAGCGGTGATATATGGCAAGTGTACAGGGAAGCTTATTCACAGTTACTTGGTCACTCATATAATTTTGTTGCATGTTCTTTTCTCAGCTTTGTGTGAGGCTTAAACAAGGCAAAAATAATCAACAGCCACAGGAGATACAAAGAAATATGCTCAGAGTACCCACCCAAACACTCACACATGGCATGAGGAGTTCCCACCTGTCAGCTACGGGGCTGCATGTTGGAAACTAAACCAGGAGCTGCAGCAGTGCCATGTCTGCAGTGAGGGCTGTGCATGGCACAGGCTGCCAGGCGTGCTTGGCTGTGCCTCAGAAGGTGGATGGACACTCATTAGAACACAGTACCTTGATTGCTTTCCATCATCTGTCAAGATCCTAAGTATATGTTTGGGTTTTTTTGCCATATATAGCTGTATGTAATTTATGCTCAGTAATATTTTGTCAGTACATACATTATCACCGTAATAATTACCCTTATTAATTGTGTGCAGTACCATAACAACTGGCAGTGCCAACCCCTGACAACAGTCAGTGGACAGGCCCTATTAGGGCTCTGTTTTGAGGCACTGACTGATTAAAATGACAAAGCTTCTGCCATGCTGACCTTTGCATATTAACCTTGGTTGTACTGAATTCAGGGAGATCATTCAAAGCATGTAAGGGTAAAGTGTCTGTTTTAATTTTTACATAGTTAGAGTCTAAATATTCACTTGCTATATTATGTAAAGGTTTTAATTGCAAAGCTCAGAGAAGAGAGAAGACGAAGACATCATTCTCCAGATGAAGTTACACCTTCCTCAGCTCACCTTTGAAAGCTGAGGAAAGCCAGAAAACTAAGGTTAGTAGAAGCACTAGTTATGGACAGCCACCACCAAGAACCCCAGATTTCATCTTGGTCCTAAACACAAGCACGAGGTGACTTTTACCCGTTTCTCATTTTTTCCCTTCTCAGAACTTCTGCAGGGTAAATTATAAACCCACCTTTCACTGACACACACACGTTTTTCACCTTTTATGTGGTTAAGAAACATAAATCTTAATGGGAGATTTAATCTTTTATGCTTGTTGATCAGAAAAGTGCATTGTCAGATCATGTGAAAGTAGACCCAAGTTGTACCTCTTGCCTTTGGTACTGTGCATATTTCCATACTCCCACAAGCATTTACATTTCCCCACCTGCTGTACACTCTGTAACCTAAACTGCCTGGTTATAACTGCCATACACAAACAAAACTGATTTGAAAAACACATTTTCTAGTCAATTTTAGTTAAGAGAGGAAAGCAATTTTCTGGAAATATTGACAGTTACCCTGTTTATACAGTGGCTCTTGCTCACTTCAATTTTCCAATGTATTTTATCCTGTTAGAAGTGAAGTCAGTTATCAATGGAATGTGTCCCCTCCTGCCCCCTCCTCTCAAGGGTTACAAAAGTTTAAACAAATACAGCAAAAATATAGCAGTAACCTTTAATAAAACAATAACTTTGAATTATATATGAAAAGAAAATGCCAACTGATCGTCTTTGAGACTGAAGTCCCCTGACTGATTAAATACTTGATACTGCACAAACCCCCCGAACTGGAAAGGTTGTACAGACCCATCTATATGTGTTGTACAAACACACACTGAGTGTATCAAATCTGGCTGGAAGAAGAGCTATTTTACACTATGCCCTTCAAGTCCATGGCCTTTTCCTTGTTGCCAGCCATGGGGATAACCAATTCCAACTGCAGAAAGGGTTCAGTGTGGTATAATCCAGCCTTTAGTTTTTAAAAATACTTAACTGACCTACTAGAAAAAATAAACTCATTCTGGAAGAGTTTAATTTTAAGATGGAGCTTACTTGCTGCTAAAAAAGTTGAAAACAACACTTGGCTTTAGCTACTGCACTGTATTTGCTCCACAGAGGATTTCCAATGCCACCTGCCAGCTAAAACTGATACTCTATTAGGAATATATAATCCACAAAGTATTTGCTCTGAAAACAATATATACTTTTCAATTTGGTGAATATGAGTTTATGGAAAGAATTTCTCCTTCTCTAAAGAAAAGCAAAGGAATCAAGACTTTTCCCCAGTTTCTAATTTCAGTCCTAGTCAGCCTCTCTTTCCTGCTCACTTCAGAGAAGCTTCTCCAGTTTATCACTGGCACTTCAGTTCCATCTGGGGACAGGCTTTGCACCTTTGTCAGCCTTGGTTGACTCGTTTTAGAAGACAATCCCCGAGCTGTGAGAGTACAAAAGCACAGTGTCTGCCCCTCTGTGGGTGTGGCAGTGCCTCCTTCCTATGGCAGCTGCCTGGCAGTGCCCTCTGCACCGAGGGCATCCAGCACTCCGTGCCCACCCCTTTCCTGAGCCAGTCCCACTGGCTGCAAGGCAAACCCCAGCCGTGTGTTCCCAGCTGGAAACACCTCTCCACTCTACTAAACCCACCCCAAAACAGAGTTATGTTTTTCTATCTTCTTTGTCTTTCCTCCTACTATTCCATCCTCAGTCTATTTTACTTCAGATTAAAGTGACACCCTTCTTGCTGATGGACTAAAAACTGATTCCCGATTCCCATCCTTGAAAGTGACACCTTTACAACTGGGGAAAATGTAACTTTCCCCCTCCTTTTTGCTTTCTTTTTGAAAATACCCAGTCCTTACTTCTCCTATCTTTATTCCTAATCCTCTGATTCTTGCTGCTGTTTTCTGGATTCTCCCCATTTATTACATCTTTCTGAAGAGTGGGATAATGAACACAGCATTCCAAATTAAGACCTCTCCAGTATCAAGCAGAGCAGAGCTTTGTATATAACGATCCTTGAACACTTCCCAGGGGCAAGAAGTTACAGTGACTGTTCATGGGCAGTGTCTACTCTAAAGTCTGAAGCCACAGCAGGGCCAAACCTTCTCCCATATCAGTTTTTAAAGATGTTTTTGTTTCAAACTCTTCTCTTGACATCAATAAAACAGAATTTACATTATCAACAAACCAGAAATTAAATTATGATTAAAATCAATAGTCAAATGACAGCATTTGTGACAAAAGTTTTCCCCTCTTTATTCTGCTGATAAGGACTACAACCAATGTGGGGGAAAGTCTGTAATCCCACAAATGTGCCACAGTGATGGCTTTTGGACACTTTCCTTCCCTTGTTTAATACAGAGCAGAGGATGAGCCCACCACCATGGATGCAATGTGTCCAAAGAGAGCTGAGACCTGAACAGAGATGTATGTTCTGCTTCTTGCCTGATGTTTGCAAACACCCTGAAGGGAGCAGTGGAGGAGGCAGTTGGGTTATTTCAGGCTGGTTAAACTGCTGACCACACCAACACCACAGTTTGTACACCAGGCCCTTTGTGAGTGCCAAGGGGAAGGGAGAGCTGAGCTGTCTGGAGGCAGCACCCAAACCTGCAGTGTAGTAACAAATCAGAGCTGTCTGAATTCATACAGCAGTTTCCAGAACACAGATCTGCAGTAATCTGATGTCCCTGTAAGTCCTGGGGTTCTACATTGCAGTGTTCAGAATCTGATTTACAAATATTATGCTAGAATGGGGAAAATGTACTGAAAGCAGTGGAGACAAAGTAAGTTTTCTTTTTGATCTCTTCAAAGACAGTTGATAGAATTAAAATTTTATTTACTTCTTGTACTATGTTATCATTTTCTGAGTTGCAGCTTCTGTTTGGCACTCTAATTTATATTACACTTTGCAACAGAGCAGTGAAGCCCAGGGTTTAATACTATCAATGGGTAATAATGCTCACACAAGCATTTTGTACTGCAGTAACTCCACTATCACCTAAAACCACCACCTGAATGACCAAGATTGCTAATTTTCAAAATGGTTTGAGTTAGAGTAAGTTAGGGGACCAAAGTCTGTATTTACATTTGAAAAGATTTAGGGAACAAGTTGTGACATTTGATGGCCTCCCTGACAAGTGCCTGTGAGGAATTGCTGAAGATGCACCCAGAGCTGCTTTTCTATTTGTGATGGTTAATGCTGTGTCAAAGCTGTGAATAAATACATGGCCCAGTTTCCTTTGCATTTCCAAAGTTTTTGTCCATTCCAGTCATCTGCTCCAAAAATATGGAAATCCTGTTGCCTTCTACATATAGAATATGTTGAATAACTATTTTTGGTACAGGAATAAAAGGGGAAAATACTTGGACAATAACACCAACAGAAAGCAGGATCAGTCAGTCATTTACCCTTTGCTTTAATGAACTCCATCCAGCTGAGCTGTGAAGATATGGCATGTGATAACAGCTGAGAGGAAGGTGCTGATAAGGGCTTGGCCAGCCTTATTTCTACAGCTGATAAAGAGCTGGTTGTGCAAAAGATGAAGCAATGTTGGTAAAAACCCCTTCCACATGATGCAAGAAAGCAATAGGAAAGGAGAGGCACAAGTAGGAAGGAATGGAAAGCATCCCTCTTCCTTTGCACTGGGATGCACTGTCATCATGTGGCTTTGATGCATCCATAGACCTGCACTTCTGTCACGTTTTTAGGGACACCACAGGTTTGTTTACATCCTGCCATTCCAATTTCCCCCTCTGCTCCCAGCACAAGAAGCAAGATTTGAATGTTTCAGAGCTTCTCCAAACTGTTGTGCATTAGCTTTTATTTTCCCTTTATGATCCCACAGCCTCCTGTGCCATCAGCTGCCTTGCACTTTCCCAGCAGGGAAGCTCATTCCCACTCTGTCCTGTGCAGTTTGCAGGGCATCACTGAACTTAAAGCACGATGAATATTGTGGGAAATGAATTTACAAGTGCTGAAAATGAGAACCACAGAAGATCACAAAGACTGCACCATCTGTGCTACTTTGTTGTATTGCACAGAGGGACAACTGCAAATGAAATTCTGTGTAGAATGAAAGCTTGCTAATCCCAAATTGATAGCTTGTTCTTGGCACAGCCTTGTTTTCCAAGGAGGCCAGTTTGATCTCTGATTGACCTCATTTTCTTGATCTGGCCTTGGAATAGAGCTTTGACTTTTTAACAACGTGCCAAAACAGAGAACTCTGTTCTGCTGTGACTGAACTCAGAATGGGGCTTGAAGTTGAATACACATTCTATTTTCATCTGAAGAATGAAGTTCTGGGACGACCTTTAATAACACTTCTGTCAAGAAGCTCCACTAGCAAAGGGAATTACCAAAAAACACCTTAGCACACTGTGACAAACTAAACATAACTAGCCAATAATTGTCAGCTGTAAGGAGGAAACTGTCAGGCAGGCTCAGCCCAGTGCTGTTTACCTTCTGCATTGCTCTGGTTTATAGCTGGGACAGGAGCCTTACAGGAAATCCTCAGGTTTTACTGCTACAAGAACTTGTGCTGCCCTGCAGCAATTAGAGCAATAAATGTTAACTGCTGCTCCTGAGCTGTTGGCACCCTGGCAGTTGCTGTCCCCCTGACGCCAGCACTGCCACATGTGCCCGTGCCCATGCCCAGGGGTTATGGCTGTGCTGTTCATGTGCTCTCTGAACCACAACTCACTCTGTGCTCCTGGACTGTGTTTGCCTTGAGAGTTTAATATTGAAAGTGGAAGCAGTTTATGTCACTGACACAGTAATTATCTATTACTCATTCTGAGGTCATCCAATTTTTTTTTTTTTTTCAATTAAAAAGGTCCCTGTGACCTCAGTGCATTATGTGGTCCCTGTTGGGACACTGAGAACTGAACTCCTGCAGCCTCCTGTGTGCAAAGAGCTGTGCTCTCTGCTGCCTTTCCTTCAGTGCAACCTTTTCACCACATATTTGGAATTACTGGTAAGACTGTGGTTTCAGGGTAATGTTTATCCACATTGCCCCAGATCTACCAACTGCTTAGGAGGTGGTACTGCACTTAGTGAAACAAAAACACCTCAGGGTCTGGAATTTTTTGGAAACTTTTCTTGTAAGGAAACTTACTTTTCTGTTTGAAAAGGTAGTTTTCTGATCACCACTTATGTACTGGTTTTATTTATAATGTTTCAGTCAAAATAATTTCCACATAGCTTTCTGCAGCTTTTTGTGCACAGGGAGCTTACTGGAAGCTCAGGTGTGAGTGAAGCAAAAAGCACAGTACAGTGCTGTGAAACAACAGCTCTATAAACATTTCCTCTGACATCCACCCCAACAGTTGTGCTCCTTCTCCACCAAATTTATCAGAGCATCTTTTGGTGGTGAAAGCACCAACATGTAAAAGTGCACTGGTACATTCCTCTGTACAAAAGGTTCCTTCTTCTAAATTTAATTCAGCAGTAGTCAAATGGTTAAAGCTGAATTTTTAACACTGCTTTTGTAATCCTGTTTTTGGAGCTAGAATATTAAAGTTTATTTGTTTTTACTTATGCATTAAGACAACACCGTTTGGGGCTGAATGTTCTGTTTTCTACGAAGACAATAATAAGTAAAAAATCTCATTATCACATTTTTCCTCAGATCTAATATCAAAATCACAGAACATAAGAACTGTCTGAGTTGTTATCCAGTGTTGCTTAGGTAGTTCTACAAAACTCAAAAGAGCTACAGAAATTTACACCATCCAAAGATGTGGCTCCATGTACACTTTCAAGGTGCATTTCCAAGGCTTAATCTAAAACAACAGGAAGACCATAGTTTGGATTCAATAGGCACACTGGTAATTTTCATCTCACAATTTTTTCCATCCTGTTTTGGGGACCAGGGGTTTCAAATGGCAGGAAGACATGGCTGATTTACTGAAGGTAGATTATTATGTAATTTGGCTGACACAAAAACACCCATGGCAGTAAAAACTGGCATATTTGTTAAAGCTAAATTCCCCAAATCTCTGTGCAATGCAATAGCAATCTGTTGTTACGAGCTTTTGGGCAAATCTGAGCCTGGACTGATGGCTTGTAAGTCAAAGATCAACTTGGGGCAAACATCTTCCTCTATCACACTGAGTGCATTTTCCAGAGTCACTTCTCCTCCCCTGTCACAGCACAACAGCTCATGGTGTTCTCAGGCTCAAGGACATTTTGTGGATAGCTCACTCACATCTGCTACAGTGCAATAAAGCTTGTGAGCCTGAGAAGTGTTTTAAAGACACCTGAATTTTGGAAAGGACAATTTAGCACATATTGGACCACATTACGTTGCTGTTCTTCCTTCTCACTGGCTTTCTACAGGGGAAATGTATTTAGGAGGACAGTAGATAACAAAACCATCAGAGGTCTCTTCCTTACCTGTCAGGGGATGCTTTAAAGGCACATCTGTGCTAAGCAAAGAGGTATCACATTAGTGATAACCCAAATCTGCCCACATAGAAAAATACCACGTTGGGTCCTGCTCAACCACTGTGCATTAAATCAGAAAGCTCCAGGCCCAGTAAGCAATGCCAGGGCTGGTTGTGCACCCAGGGCTGACGGCCAGGGATGTGTCCACGGTCTGGTTCTTTCTTGGCCACTTTGTACCACTGGCCATGGCATCCACACAACATCCATATTTCATTTCATATCTTTTCCAACAAGGAGTCATCAATAATTAATGAAATATAAATGGTGATGCCCAGAAATCTACCTTAAAAAGATGCCTTTTCAAGTGTCAGGAAAACATATCAACTGCACCAATCTTACCTTGTGTTTTTTTGTATCTCACTTGCAGGAGTGCTGACAACACTTTGTTGCACCACCCTTGTGAGAATATCAGTATGTATCAGGGAAAACCCATCAGGCCTCACACATCCGTGTAGGGTAATAAATGTTTTATCTCAGTTTCAACAAGGAGGAGTCAGAAATTCAGTGATTCACTCAAGGTCACACAGGAAGCCTGACACAGCTATGACTCTCAGCTGTCCTTCTCACTATCTTCCTACCAGATAAGCACTGAGAAATGCAGAGATACAGTGCTCAGGAAGAACTACCTATAGGAAAGTCCATAAAGTAACAACACCAGTGAGACAGCTGCCAACTAGGCATTAATATAGTAGCAGTAAATCTCATAAATCTTATTTCTTTAATGTGTTAGCTGAAGGATTTATTAAGGCAACACTGATGGCTAGACAGAGCTTTTGAAAGGCTGGTGATGAACACGGGTGAAAATGGAAGACCCTATATGGAAACACAGAGATATATTAGCCTAGAATTTACATTTAAAATGATATGGCTCTGAAAATGGAAAACGTTCCATTTTTTAGGATATCTTTCCTAAGTAAGAGTGCTGAATTAATTTCATCTCCATGCAGATGAATTGAAAGGATTTTGTTACAGCGAGTTTCCAAAACTGCTGACACATCTTAAAATAATACGGCTTTCCTTTCAGAAGGTCATTAAACAATGACCATGGTAAAGACTGAGATCTGTTAATTTTGGTTTAGTAATTTTGGAGCTGCCATAAGAAGGCCAGTGGCAGCTGGATCAGGAACAGTGTGGCAGCAGGGCCAGGGCAGTGACCCTTC
>JAOXXN010000150.1:1173997-1191073 GCA_026770055.1 Myrmophylax atrothorax
CTGGCGCGGCGGCTTCTGCGCCGCCCTGCCCGGCCGGGGCTGCGCGGGGCGCCCCGGCAGCGACTCCAGGCTGGAGGAGCAGCGCTCCCGGGCGCTGGGCGTGCTCAGGCTGCACACGCTGGCCGTGGCCGACGTGGCCGCCCTCCGCTTCTCCGTGGGCCTGTCCAAGGAGTCCCCGGACTCGTTGTCCAGCACCTTGAGCTCCAGGCTGACCGAGGAGCAGGCACTGCTCGCCTCCCAGTTGGTGTCGATGTCGTAGGTGGGATTGGCCACGAGGCACAGGTTGTTCTCCAGAGCCTGCTTCTGGAGCTCTCTGGGAGTTGGCTCTGTGTTAGCTCTCAGAATTGTTTTCTTTGGCAGTGGAGGTGGTGTTGGCTGCAAGTTGTTCATTGTCTCGTGGTCTCCCAGTCCTCCAAAGGCAATGGCATCATCCAGAGCCCCCTTGGGCTGCCTCGGCTGTTTGGGAGGGATCATGGCAGCCCTGGACTGGCCTGTGCAACAAGACAGAAGGAACAGGAGATTAAAGTAATTTGCATCTGCTGGTTTTATTTGAACTCTGCAAAGAAGTTTAAGGCAAAAAATAAAGCTGACTAGGACCCTTCCAATATTTCAAGAAAACCTAAATAATGTATAGGAAAAGATGAACCAATTAGAAAACAAAATGACCAAATCAGTGCCACACACACATGTAAGTACATCCAGCCAGTCCTGACCCGACCTCAGCACACACAGTAACAGTCAGTGCAGGCAGTGCTGCTGCTTTACCTCCCTTCCCATTAGTGACAACAACTGCAGGCACAACCCAAACACCAGTTTGGCACTTTGGCCAAACTCCAGCCTCAGCAATCACACCCACCCTCCTGCAATTCCCTCTGCACTCAACTACAACGCTATTCCTTACTTCCTACTCAGATGTGCCAGAACTGTGGGTGGATAGGAGTCCATAAAGCAATTGGGAAATGCGCTAGAGAGGCTGAAAATCTTATTTCAGAATGGAAACCAGAAACGTTCAGACACAACTAACGTAGTTGAGATCCTTTGGTGGTCACACTGGGCAGTTAGCATTGCCCCAGCAGATTCACCAGCTGAAAACAAGGCAATTAAGCCAACTTTCACTCAAGGTGAGAAGTGTGTTGCCATCGAGAATAGGGTTGTATTTTGACAGAAACATTTTTTACCCCACAATTTAAAAGTAACCCCCTCCCCCAAGTGTAACTTCTATAATACATTTCCCTTCCTCACTTGCCATGGGCACCTTTGTTGGCAATATTATGTTCATAGATAACCTGACCTGGCTTCAGCCAAGAAATTCCAAACAGCAGGTTCCCCACACACAGGCACAGAGTTTCCACTGACAGACTGGTTTGTGTGAATAAACCAGGGAAGATAAACTCCCTGTCTTGTGTTTTGGATGGCTTTTATGGAGAGCAATTATCTTTTATAGGTGCCAGAGTCCTTGGAAATGAAGAATAAATAAACGACAATAATATAATGGAGAATAAAAACTAATAAACAGACAATACAAATGACCAACTTGCTGCTCTGGGACAATTAGACAGTTGTTACTCATATCAAAATGAGATCTTTCCACTCTTAAGAATCAACTGCTATTTTCAGAGAAATTATTTTATAAGCTTTTGATTCCTCCTGGGAGGTTCACTATCATGGCAAGGTGGGAAGCCAATTTTTACAGTTGCAACACAACAGACATGAGGAGAATAATTGTAGCACAGCATCCTTTCCAATAAGGGCACAGACACTGTGACTGTTTGACTATTTATAATGTGCTGAATCACAAAATTGTTTAGGCTGGAAAAGACCTTTAAGATCACTGAGTCCAACTATTAACCTAACACTGCCAAGCTCACCAAATCCTTGGAAAGAGAGGACTGAACTGGAATGCTGAACCAAACTGGGGGTGATCTCAGAGTCAGATTTGAATTACATCACTTCAGTCCATAATTAATAATAAATGAATCTGCAGTCTGTGAAAAAAAAAAGAGAAGTTCTTTTACATTTTAAGATATGTTGTTACAGTTATTCTGAATATGAAAGAATCCAAGATCCACTTGGCCAAGGTGCACAAAACCCTGAAATGCTGGGTCAGGATGCTGAAATGAACTCCTGATTTCAGAAGATCAAAGAGGATTGTATTTTGATATGCACCCACAAACACAGCAGCCTTGCATCCTGCCTCCTTAACGATCATTCTCTTTTCAATCATTTCAAGGAGACAACATCACAAATGAGAGTTCTATCTCTATCTTTTGTTTAAGCTTCAGAAACCCCTAGAAGAGCCTGATGGATTTAATGATAGGCCTGGCTCTTCCAATGTTTAAAAAACTGAATTTTGAGCAGGAAATTCTATCAGCTTTGTACATACCTGATCTTCAGGGAAGACTGTAAATCATTGTCAAGGTTGCTTAAAAAAGTTTAACCCTCTGGGGACTCGGGGGACTCTGCTGCTCCTTTGAGCCTGGCATTGCAGGGGGTGTGCTCTGCAATGGCAGCTCTCCCTGTCCCTGTCCCTCCTGGCACTGGTGCCAGCTGGGCAGCACAGCAGCTGCCAGAAGCTTCCTTTTGCAGAGGTGCAGAGTCAAAAGTAGAGTTGATGTCTGCATGCCAGACACACATGCAGACCCCACAGTCTTTTGTTTAATCCTGATGCAAGTTCATTTCTACTTCGTATCCAATTTCCTTACTCCTCCAAACATGTGCCCTGTTCCACAGCCACTCACTCTTACAAAATCTGTGACCTATGTACTCCTCCCCAGCAACACTCTGTGTTAGAGATCACTTGCCCAGTTTTCCACCCTTCCCCTCTTCCCCACTACCCTGAGACAGCCTCACTGCAGGGCTTGTGAGAGGACACTGCTCAGGAGGAGCTGCTCAGATGCCAGAGGGAAACATCCAGGACACAACTGAGAGCAAGAGGCACCTTCCGAGCAGGAGCAGCAGAAGCCCCTCTGAGAAAGGTAAGATTTCTAACAGTGTTACTGTGAGTCTCTTCCTTCCTGCTTTCATGGCCCTGCCCTCCTAAAGCCATTCAGACACAGGAGGGTGCAATCAGCGTTGCTTTTGCATTCCAACTGTGACATCAGAACAGAATTGGAGAAGGTTTTCACTGCCAGGAGTGGGTTTTGCAGATGTCTGGAGTGGGTGGCAGAATCCAGGGAACCATGTACAAGTCATTCTGTAGTTACTGTTTCCAGTGTTCTCAGCTGAGGACAGTGAGTTTGTCAAACATGCAACGTTTCAGTGTAGTTTCTCCCCACAAGAACAAGCTTTTCATACTGAATCTACCCATCTGTATGGCACAGCTGAAAAGCTTCACGTCTGCACTGTTTCTGTGCTGAGTTCTTAACACTGAACATTTCTTTCATACCCCTTGGGCCAGTCTTTCCAGCTCAGCTTTCCTGAGGCAGCAAACTTCATGTCCCCCATTTTTATAAATGCATTGCCTAGCAATAAAAAGTCTTAAATGCTGTCCCTGTCACAGGCACAATAATATTCTTTTGCATAGAAGTACTGGCAATGCATTTCTTTCTTTTTCTTTCCTATCCTTTCCTTCTCCCCTCCCATGCCCCAAACCACAATTTCATTACCTACTCCACCATTGCAAGGTTCAGCCTAAGCCACACTCTTGGGAGGCAAATGAAGAGGAGGACCAGGCACAATATTAGGCTACAGAGAGCTTTGAAGTGGATTCCAGACTGCTCAATGACAGAAAAAATTTAACTCTTTATAGGCAGAAGCTTTCTAGAGAGCTTTAAATAATTCGATGGTTCAGTAACATCTTCCATTACAGAATCTCACTACACTATTTAAATATTAATGCTCAAGTCTCTAGACACCATGCAGAGGTTCTGCAACTCTAAAAGAGCTCTGAAAAGGCATTTAAATTTTATTTTTCTGGGTAACTGATTTATCATCAGACTTTACACTGCAGTCTGTTTATGTGAGCAGGTGAAACTATCAAATCTGACATCACTCCTTAATGAACTCTTACCTTGACTGATAAAAATAAGCAAACCATGAAAAAATCACAAATGCATAAAGTGTCTTCCAACCACTGCAGAAACTCCCAGCAGAGTCCACAGACCCAATCCCAACAAATGCTGAACATGCACACCACTGCTCTGTAATCTGTACACAGATTTCCAGGGACTCCTGCATTATACTCAGTTGTTTACAGATTTAATTTACTAGATTAAAAGCTTACCAAAATGATGATAAATGCAACACAAAGGAAAGCTTATACTTGTTCAGTACCATTTGTGATGCAGCTCCAGTTTGTGAGCGCTGCTTTGAGACTGGGCAGAGCACTCCAGTGAGGGGCTGCAGGTCTGAGAAGCTTCACTTGTCCTGCTGGGTGCCCTGCCAGGTCCTGCTGCCCACCCCCCACCACACCATGCTGAAGAAATCACCTGTGCTAATTACATACTACACAAAATGCACCAGACTGATGTCATAATCACTGTCTGTCACTGAACTGTCAGTTTGAAGTCAGCAACGATTTCAGTGCCTCAATTAAAGCCTGGCCAAAGCACACTGCCCTGGTCTCACTCACTGACTGAGCCAATGCTCCATGGCACATGCTGTGATATGGGATTTTTTTCCAGTGTCAGCAATCACAAAACCTAGAAACTTAGCCTCCTTTTTTCCCATTGCTTGAAGTGTAAAGAGGAAAGTAGCTGATAATGAAATAACCTGTTCTTTTTTTCAATGACAAAAATACTATCCTGAGTATATTGAGAATACTTTAATCCACTTACAGTGATGCAAATTCAATCAAGTCAATTTCCCCAACAAATTCAGACAAAGACAGAACAATTTAAAGATTTGTAAAGGAAAGCCTTTTAATTATCAGGTCTATTGTCTTCCTTATCATCAGCTATGGGGGCTTACCTGAATCAACTTGGGTTACAATAATGGCACCTCTTACAAAAAGAAACATCCAGGCCCTATCTTACACATTTGAACATTTGTTTCTGCACCTCCATTCAGGTGCAGGCCCTGGAGTGTGTAAAATCACCTGATAACAGCTATCCCTCAGCCAGTTCTGCTCCCCACAGGAGCAGCCCCACCATGACCAAGCCACACTAAACACATTGAGTTGCTTGAATTAGTCCCTCTGAAGTGCCTGCCCCAATACAAGGCATTTGCAAAGCTTTTCTTTACAGCCTGTACACTCTTTTTAAACATCCTTCTCAAATTGTGGGCACCAGGGCTTGACTGTGAACACAGCAGTTGCAGATATACTCTCTCCTCCTGTTGAAGTTTTCTTCTATTTATACAGCCAGGAACATACTTTATCCTGTCATCATGGTGGGACCCCTCAAAAGCCCCAAGTCTTTTATATTGTACCCGATTTCCAGAGAAGAATCCTCTGTTTTGTAGGATTTGTCTCTTGGAAGTCAAACCAAATGTATTGAGGACAGTACCTGACATGAACTATTCCCTGACTGCAGAGGATGATCCACCAAAGCTTGCAGTTGTTTCTGTCCATGACATTTCATGTGACATGTCATAACTAAGATGAGACATTTATCAAAGCAGTAACATATTATCTGCTTTCCTATAAACCCCCAAGAATATGCATCAATTAGTATTTTAAATGAATATTCTGCATTACATTGCAAGCTGAGATGTTCACAAGATGTATTTTACAAACCACAAACCACAGTATGTAGCTCCAACTGCAGCTGAAGCAAGAGACAAAAGTGATGGGATTCTCATATTATCCTTTCTTCCAGTTTCACATACTGGTATTTGTTAATTCCACAAAAGATACGATTTTGCTGCCTAGGTGATGCAAGATGTGAAAACAAGTAGGAATTATTCTCTGTCTCTACCCAGAAGTCTCCCCTTGCCATCTGAGCAGGAAAGTGAGGCTGTTTGAATAAAGCAGAAACCCTCTGAAGGCAGCCAGGGAGCTCAGGCCATGTAGGGAAGCATCTGCTCCTCACAACAGGCACCAGGCCTGAGCCAGACCCAGCCCAGCCCTCAGGCTGACTTAACTCTTTCATACCTAAAATTTCCTTTGGTGACAGCAAAGTTTAAAGTGACCCAAGGATGAGAAGGTTTTGAATAAAATGCCCAGAGGGCAGTTTTACATGGTTTTAAGAGGGAACATTCAAACTTAGGAGCAGCACTAACACAAGCCAGGGCTGATGGAAGGGATCTCCTGAGCTGGTCAGGCATGGTCAGCTGCAGCAGGTTGTCCAGGGTCATGTCCAGTCAGGCTTTGACCATCTCCACAGATGGAGATTCCACAACTACTGTGGGCCACCTGCTCCAGTGTTCAATGGTATTTCACTGCATGGGCTAAACAAGCTGGAAGTAGTTCTGCTGTAGCTACACCTCCTGCCTGGGTTGTGCCTGCAATGGAGCTACCTCCTAAATACAGAAAACATAGATACAGATAGATATCTCACTACACTGAAAACAGTTCATTAGGTCTTTGAGTAATTCACCATAAAAATACAAATTTTAGTTTTCCTCCTTAGAGGAAGTGTCTTGGTAGATGTTAATATCATTCCTGGGTGGGATATTGTTCCACTTCACGCTTTTCAAACAATGGTAGATGTTAATATCGTTCCTGGGTGGGATATTGTTCCACTTCATGCTTTTCAAACAATATCTAATTAATGTTTTAATAGCAGAATACACTAAGAAGTTCACCACTAATTCCCATTTAAGCAAAAAATGCAACACTATCCCTGAATGCCTAAGGAATGTATGCACCTGAGGGTTTCAAATGTAGTCCTTGATCCCTGCAGCCTGTATGGACATGCCAAACCCCTGCACTCATGAGCCATCTCAGCACAGTCAGATCACTCTTGGACAAGCTCTAAAGAAGCTGGTGCCTTACAGGAGTGGGGTGTTACTGAAAAACATGTATTCAGATATTGTGGATCATAAATTAATGAGAGACTTTGTTCTTCTAGGAAATCTGGCTGTAGGTATCCCTAAATTCACAGTACTTCAAATCAAACTGCTTTAGAAAATTAGGCTAATAATATTGATACTGTATCTCAGGAGATGCTTATTTGTGTGCTCCCTTATCTTCCAGAGAAGCACTGCATCCATGCATCTTTTTAATATGAGTCAGGAATTCAGTAATGATTGAATAGTACCTTCAGGACATTCATAACTTACTGTAAAGGAGCAAAAGTAAACTCTCAGACTAGGATAAGGAAGGTTTCAGTCAAGAAAAGATAGTTACAAATATTGTAGCAGTTGCTGATGCTCTAAAATAAAAAGTCCTGTCTTCTGTTGAAGTTTGGAAAAACATCGAAATCTTCCTACTGTTTCTAAAGAAATTAAGTCATTTGCTCTGTATTTGAAACCTCTCTGACAAAATTTCTCCAAAAAAGATAAAACAACGTGTCTTTTAAAATCATTTGAGATGTTTATCACTAGGGTCAATGAAAAGACTGTTTTAAGTTACAGGAAAACAAACCTTTGAGTTTGTTCAATCTTCACTGTCTTGGCTGTGATCACAGAAGGAGACAAGATAACTTCCTTTTCTACAAGTCAGCATTAAGAAGTCAGTGTTTAAGAGCTCCCCTTACGAAGGTGCACTGTGCTGTTCAGAAGGAAAGGTCCCTCCCGCCCTGGCAAGGTCCCCCCCTCTGCCCCAGTGTCCCCTGTGCCCAGGGAGGGCACACTCACTCACCCAGGTTGCTGTAGGTAGCACTGCAGGTGTTCAGCTCGGGGGAACCCGCAGCCTCCTCCTTCTCCTCCTGCCCCTGTGCAGGACGCGCCGGCGGCACCGCAATGACCGAGGCGCTGCCACCATTGTCCTGCTTCACAAACACGGCTCTGGGGACACGGGGGGACAGCTCCTCCAGGGGCCTGGCATCGGGCACGGCACTGAAACAACAGCACACAGTCAGCTGGGGAGCAAACCTGGGGCCAGCACCAGCTCAGGCACCGAGGGAAGCAAAGGCAAAGAAACAAGTTCTTTCGCCTCTTTTTTTAAGAATGATTTTCTACACTGTTTATTTTCCTTCATGAGAAGAAACAACTTGTGACTGAAATAGTAACATGTTAGTTACTATTATACTAATTATAATATACATATAATAAAATAGTTCATGTCTGTGATAAAAAAGGTATAATCAAATGTTTTACAGCTTGACTGTAATCAACATCCATATACCCAGGCACGGCCCAGGCAAAATGTGTGGGACTCAGGACAGCACACAGTTTAAGGTGCTTTTTACCAATTGGAACAACTGTGCTTTAACCAAAGATAACAAGGTATAGCAAGGGGGATTAAGTCCCAATAAATGCGTAAAACTTTAATGATACATTTTCATATACTGGTAGGATTTTGGGAAGCCACACTCTGGGCAACAGACCTCATCTAAGGCAGGAATTTATATCCCATATAAAATTCTCCATTATTAAAAGCCACCTGCATTAGGCCAACTGCAAAAGGCCATGAAGACATTCCTCTGTGCCTGCTCTTAGCTAGGAAGTTTTAATCAAACTGTGATGACTGATAGCACAAAACTCTGAAAATCGGTTTCCATGGATATATTTATTGCAGTATAATTTAAAAATTATGCATTATATGTATGAAAAATTGTCAAGATTTAATAAAAAACCCCAATCCTACTGAAAATACAGCAGCAATTATCAATAATACGCCACAAAAACATGTCAGAGCAAAAATATTTCCACTCCTTTATGTTCTCTCACTCACAGAAACAAATATTCATTACAGGCAAATGTGCTGCTCCAGTTCTCATTACTATAGCCTGCTCAAATCCAACAACAAGGATTTCAACTACTTGTGATTCCCATAAGGGGCAGGAGTAACACACTTCCACCAAAACATGATCACCACATCATGTATCTGTACAGATACTTATTTTTTGTGGCAAAGATTTAAAACTTTCTCAAAGAGTTAATATAAATTATAGGCATATTTGTCTCTAGGGCAAAGCCAAAATTCTAGACATCATAGTACACAATCTTGTAGCAATTCCTCACTGCAAGGATTCAAACATGCCAATCCTTTGCATGACACAAGACCCAGGACAGTGCAGTGTGCACATGCTGCTTCTGCTCAGACTCAGGAATTTTAATCGCAGGCTGACACAAACCAAACTCATTAGAACTTGTTAGTAAAAGAGAAAAACTGGTGTAAGTTCAAGAAGATGTAATCTTTAATCAGTGCAACGTTTTTTGTTCCATTTTAGTACCATGCATAGGAATGGTGCAAAGAACATTCCATGTGCCATAAATATATCCACATTAAAGAGTTAACCCCCTGTAATTTCCAAGTAAAGCAGACATAAAATTAAAGCAGTTACAAGGCTCTCAAGATGAGGAGAAATTTAACTAGACTTGTAGTTGCTGTAAATAATATACATACCTGCATTCCTCAACAGGAATGTTTTCTTGAAGAAGAAATAGGTTCCAATAGTTTTACAGCTCCTTCATTGCCACAAACCAGGAATTACCCCACCTCAAAGCAACGTTTTAGTATTGCTTGGTAAGGCACAGAACATACTCATTCTCCAAACCAGACACATGCAAGCACATACACTAAACCTAAGCTCAGAAGCCATTTGCCAAAGTAAACCAACAGCTAGAAAGGAAGAGAGAAAAAAATACCAACTCACCCACTGTACTCACTCACACAATTCCCCATTAAAGGAAATTCTTTCAGGGCCTTCTTGAGTCTTTTAATCATGTCTTGAAACTCTGGCGAGCCATTGATTCCACAGTGTTCTGGTGTGCTACAAGTTGTGCAGGCTGTGAGCAAGGGCTGAACTGTGCACAGGGACACACCTCCCCCTGCTCACCTGCACTGGCCCTGCCAGCAGCCCAGCACTGCCTGCTGAACCCTTCCCTTCCACCTGCACTGGCCCTGCCAGCAGCCCAGCACTGCCTCCTGAACCCTTCCCTTCCACCTGCACTGGCCCTGCCTCCTGAACCCTTCCCCACCACCTGCACTGGCCCTGCCCCAGCAGCCCAGCCCAGCCCAGCCCAGCCTCCTTACCCCTTCCCCTGCCTCCCAGGGCAGGCAGGCAGAGGCTGCTGCTTCATCACTGCTCTGGAATGACAGCTATGGCCTTAGTCACAGCATTGCTTTGGGAAAAGCACATTCACGTCTCAAGAGGAGTTTTAGGCACCAAGACTAACCTACTGTTAAAAGTAGTGAATATCTCACATCTGTATTCTGTGCCTCAAAAGAATACATTTTAAACCACAGCAGTTCGATGCCAGGCCATGAAATGCACGGGGAAATGGTTCCCAGGACCTGACACTGAGGGCTGAGCTCAAGCTCACACACACAGAGCAAATGTGACCCTTCCCCAGCACGGCAGGACACAGGAGGGACAGAGGAGAACCTCCTCACCCAGTGAGCTCCCAGAGCCACAGTCCCCGCTGCTTTGGATTCATTAACTAAACAGTTTAAACAACTAGTTTTGGAGAAAAGATCAGCTGATAAACAAGCAGTTCTCCGAGATTAGAACTGTTAAAGCCTGATTTTGTATTGCCTTCTCTCTGCTTGTTGGTAGCGATACTTAAAGCTTTCTCCTTATTTGGGATATTTATAGACATTTTGCCAGGATAGATTCTTTGATGCCTTGCATAAGAGCACATATTTAGCTTCTACCATAGTGGGCACAGCCTCCTCTGCTCAAGTCTTTTTCTCTTCTCTTTTTTATTTCACTAACAAACTTGATAAGAAATTAATTATCTTACAGAACTTTGCTCCTTGGGCACAAGTGGCTGAAATGAAACAACTATTCCATTAATGGAGGAAGCAGCCCTCTGTTTGCCTAAAAGCTGAGATTATGTGCAGCAAAAAAAACTTGCCATAAAAATGACTGTCCTTCAGGTAACACCCTACTGAATTCAGATACCTGTCATTCACATGTGCACAAGCTCAAAACTGTTCTCAAAGTGTTATTTTTCTGCAGGAACAAATGCCCCTAACTCCTTCCTTGGGGCTCTCCTCCTTCACGGTCCTTGGATAGTCAAAGGGTGATGTGGTCTAACTCAGCTCAGTCTTTTGAGAACAGGAGAATGCAGAAAGCTGCCTGTGCAGGGTGTTAATTTTGGTGAGGACACTGGAATCACAGTTACTGCATGACCTGTGTTCTCCTCTATTCAGAGCACACCTGCTCAATTAGAATGATTAATAAACAGCAATGAATATGAGGGAGATAATGTGGAATGCTTGTAAGAAGTGAGAGTGTACTGCTCAGTTAGGGTCAGATCTGGAGGCCAAGCTGAGGGGGCACAGTCCTGGGCAAGAGGCCCAGAAGTGCCAGAGGCAGAAACACAAAGAGAAGCTGCTGTGGCTTCAGACCCAGCAGACTCTGCTCCCCCACCGTGTGCATCAGCACAGCAGCACCAAGGGCAGCTGCACAGGCTGGGATGAAAGGAAGATGACTTAGTTTTACACACACAAAAAACCCAACAGTGTAATTTGTAGACATATTTAGTGTCAAGGAGAGCACCCTGAGATCCCCCCAGGCCCTACACTTTTAAGCTAATAAAGCCAATCTAAGCCTAAACTGACTGAACAATGCCTGAGAAAAAATGCAGAATGGTCAATGACTGGAAGAAGGTCAAAGGCCACCTTAGCCAGAAACTTCCCAGAACACGGAGCATTTTATTCCTGCAGGACACAGATGATCAGTGCCCAGATGATGATCAGTGCCCAGGCTCCAGAGTGCACTGTGGGCACAGGAAACATTGCAGTGGCTCCTGCACCTCAGTTCCTCATCACCACCGTCAGCCAGGAACAGTCAAAGTGAAACAAACTCCTAAAATGACAACCTGAAATAACTAAGCCATGAAGCTCACTCCTAACTCTGATTATTTAGAAGCTGAGTTAGTCCTGAAGTATGAGAATTTATATTCTTCTCATTTTTTTTTTAAGTCTTGTATAATGTGATGTTTGCATGGATAAAGGGTATACATTTGATAATCCAGTAAAGACATCCTACTAAGCTCTTTAGTGTCACTGAAACTTATGGCGATGAGTTTCACAGATTAACTATGCATTATAAAAAATGTATTTTTCTTTATCCCTTTTAAGTTCTCAGTCTTTCCATTTTACAGACTATTAGAGGAGTCAAGAACAATAATACATGATTTACCATTTCTTAATCTAAATTTATAAAATAATAAATGGTAAAATCCTTCTACTTGGTTCCTTAATAGTCCTTGGGGTTTATGAGTTCTCAGATAAAACGTTACCAAACTTATTGCTTAACACACACAGAATTTCCAATTCTGTCATCACAGAGATGTTCTAGAGAAAAATCTCACAAGTTTTTAATTGAGGAAATAGTGTAAGATAAATGGTTAATGTTTTTAAAAGCACTCCTAAGCACTGTTGAGAAAGGTAGATAGAGCTTGCTGATACCTAGATAAAAGCAAACCAACATAGATTTGACAAGAAGGGAGAGTGGATCCAACTAAATTTTTCAGGAGAGGATTTCTCCCATTTCATACAGTTGCTCAACCAAGAAATTTCATCTCTAACATCCTTGAATTCTCCTCATCAATCTGTGCTAGCTGTACTTAAAAGATTTTGAATTCAGGTGAGAATCTCACCCTGAGAGTGGTACCAGAGGCCCTTCAGACTGGGAAGGACTTTGTTTTCAGAAGAGCCCTACTGTGATTTGACAGATTTTGTTATCTTCCCAAGCAGTTTCTGCAGCAGCTGTGGAATCTGCAGGACTGGATCAGTGACAATGCCAAAGTGGAATGTGGCAGTGGTGGTTATTCCTGCCTATCTCTGGATGCAACCCTGATCTTAATATGTGACTGCATTTTTGCAGAACAATGATTCCCATTGTTTCTACTGAGTGATCTGTCACAACACTCCTATTCCTCTACATACAGAGCTCAGTTGTATCAGTTATGAGCTCAAATCCTTCTGCAAAACTTAACTTCCTTTTAGGAATTAGATTGGTAATTCCAACTTTAGCTATGAAGAAATGCTTCCTTACCTGAACCAGAACAAAATGAATATATAGACCTCACTACCTGAAGGAAGTATTTCAGGAAACACAGCTTTATCTTTACTCATCCAAGTCTGGCCCTAAGATGCCATAAAGGACAGTTATGGCTCACTCACCTCTGTGAAAGGAAACGCTGCAGTTTGAGCTGCAGCTGAACTGGAACTGCTGTGCTGGATCAGTGGCACTGGCATGTACAAAGGCACTGCCACCTGATCCAGGGGGTTTAGTTCCACTCTGATAGTCTTTATGCAGACAGCCAAGGAAGCAGCAGGATGCTGAGCTGCACTTGGCTTTTGGGAGACATCTCAATCTCCAAAGCTGCTGCTGGGTATGAGCAGTGATGTCTCAATGCAGGAGAGGAGAAGCCTTTATCTTGTGCAACTCCAACAGCAACACTGATCCATGAGATAGCAAAGCCCTTTTAGCAAACTAGTGATGAGTGGACTGCACACTGTATTGTACCACCTTCATCAGTGACAGCGACTCAGGCCAGAAATATCGTCATGGTACCTTTTTAGGGGTCAATTTTAGGTTCTGCCTGAGAACAACTGTTGCTTCATGAACTACAGGTGTTCTAAGAACATCTGATTTTCATTCCAATTAATGATAAAGCTGACATGTCTGCTGATATTTAGCAAAAATTAATCTATTTACAAATTTTTAGCAAATTTAATGTATCATTTGCTAGCTCCTTTTGAACCAGCCTATGTGCATCCTGGCATCAAACAGAAAATAAAAATCACATGGACAAACCAAACCCAAGTTCATTTGTATAACAGAGAGATAATTTTCAGCTTTCCAAAGAACTGAGTATTTTGCAAGTGCTGTTCAAAGAGAAAACTGCCCTTTCTAGTGATAACTCCAAACACCTGCAGCTGTTTCGTGGTTATCAATCTTTAGCAGCATTGTAATCTCTTGCAAAAAATACTGTATCTTCATTTGAAATGCTTACAAGACCTCCTAGTAACCTGACATTTTTAAAGCTTATCTTATTTTCCAGGTCATCAGTTTGTTTTTTGCAGTGAGTTTACTGTTCTTGACCTTCTGAGTTCCCTGATTCCCATCTTCAGCCTCCCATTCTACTCTGAGCCTCTGCAAGCTGAACACAAGATTTTGAACATCTTTTTCAAGCACATATTTCAGCCCAAATTATCACTACCCTCACACTAATACATAAAAAGTTAACACAAACCAACCACAGCATCTCATCAGTTATGTCTCCTGCTTGTGCAAAAATGGAATTTGACAATCCTGATTCTCACCTACCAGGATAAAAACAAAATCCAAGTCCCTTAAACAACAACAAAAAAACTGCTTTAATTTTTTGACATTATAAGGTCTTTTCAACTATTAATAATGAATTAAAAACCCCAAATAACTCAAGGCATCAAAGTAACTGAATAATATAAAAACTTAAGGATAAAGTCACTGACTCTCCAGTGTTCCCACAATGTATTTCTCAGCACCTCAGTGTAGGTTCTTTGAAATTTGTAGAAACCATAGGACAACATTGTCAGAAAGAAGAAATTCCAATTATAACATTTGGAAAATTCCAGTTTTCCCCAGGGAAAACTCAGATGTGGTTTTAACCAGCACCATTGTAACTTGTAGAAAACTAGAGTAAACTTTGTGGAATAAATGAGTAAGACTGAGCAGTGAGCTATGGCCTTCAAAAGGAGGGCAGAAGGTGTTCCAGGCACACTGCAAGAACATCACACATTCCAACAGCACCATCTCTGGGGCAGTGCAAGAATCAGGGACTGTTCCTGCCCTCTCACCACCTGGAGCAGGAGCTGCTCCTTCCTGCCTGCCCCTGGCAGAGCAGGGACTTGCTTTGGATGACAAATGACTGCAAAGTTATTGCTCCCTTGGATCCCTTCCCCAGTCTGGGTCAGCACAGGGACCACAGGGACTGTCTTGGCAGCAGAACAGGGGGCACTAAGGAGGTGGGATCACGTGAACCTCCTGATGGCAATGCAATCAAAATCAACCTCACTTCCTCCACTTTCCCCTGGATACAGAAGAAAAAAGTGGGTTCCTGTAAAGGGGCATTGAGAGCACAAACTCCTCCAATTCTTTAACTTGCCTCATCTAGAGAGACCGAACTTCTACCAAGGGTTATTCTAGCAATTTTCCTGTATAGACAGCGGAGGAGGAAAACCAAGTTATTTTACTTTAGGACAAGTGGCAATCAGTTTATGGTAAACTCTAACTATGCTCACCCAGTGACTTCTATTAGCCTAAGTCAACTTTAAAACTATCTTAACTAAAAACGCTGCAGTTTTCTTGTACAGAATATGGAGGAAGAAAATCAAAGAACATTGCCATGATGCATTTTCTGGGACTCACACAGAGCTCACACTCTACAAAATTTTAAATATCCTACCATTAGGTTACTGTTATAATGAATTAGAAAATGCATGTTTGAAGGTCCTTTGGAATTGGCTTGTGTAATAACAGTGGAAGACATACTGTAACACATCCACAGCTGTGGTCAGCACTTAGGGAAATGCACACTGTGCCCATGTGACCAGCTCTCCTGGATCCAGTGCTGCTGGGGGACAAAGCACATCCATTCCTAAAGGCCTTGCAAAACAGAGATAAGATTATTTTATAGGTACTCTAATTCTACGATTACTCTTTTACAATAGTTTATTTTGGGAGTGCTGCAGTGATGTTGCAGTGCAGCATCAAGTTAATTAGCATCTCTTCTATTCTTGGGCATGTGAGGTAAAGTTAGCACAGCACCTTTCAAGTCACAGATCTTTTAATTTCTATTGTACTTTTCATTAGTTGCCTTCTACTTCTGCAGAGAAATTCTTTCATTTCCCATAACATATAAACACTTTGTTAAAGTAGAACTTCAGGAGAAGGGATCTGATTCAATGGAACATGGCTACTGTGACACATTGGTGAGCCTCCAAGACAAACTGGAAGTATCAGCTACTGCTTCTAATAATTTTTTTAAATCCTTTCTGGTATCTAACAAAATGGAAAGATTTTTAAGATATGTTCTAAGGAACCTAAACCAAATTACACTAAATGCAACAAAACTCCTTAGTTTCCCCCTTTTTAGCAGTATATACAGGACAGTTCACAATGAGTAAGTGGCTAAGAGAGCTGAGTGGAGTACCTGGGGATTTTCTTGGGAACCTGAGGTGGTGAGGAATGGCTCTCTGTGTCCTGCTCAGAGCCCTCTGGAGGCTTTTCCTGCGTGTCTCCCTGGTCGCTGCCCAGTGCCCCTGCGAGGGCAGCCTGTGCCGTGCCCGCCTCGGGGGTGCCCGCCGCGGGCTCTGCCGGCGCCGGCTCACAGCGGTACATGAACACGATGGACGGCTTCTCGCCCGAGTCCGACTTGGCCTCGCTGAACCAGTGGTGCCGCTGAACGGGGGGCGGGGGCAGCATGTGGATGACAGTGCCATCCAGACCCACCAACCTCCCTTTCTCTCGTTCCTTCTCTTTGTCCTCCTCCTCCTCGGGTTTCCTGCGGCGGAAGAAGCTCTTGAAGGATATCCAGCGCTTGGGTTTGGCGTCGGCGCGACGCCCCTCCGAGTGCAGCACGGACTCGGCCTCCGTGGCCCTGGTGGGGCTGTTGGGTTTGCTCCAGTTGCTGAAGTGTCTTTGCAGCAGGTTGCTGGCGTGGTAGGGTGAGGAGGTGGAGCGCGGAGGAGGGAATGGTGGTGCCTGCTCCGTGGGGGGACTGGTGGCACCTGGCGGGGCTCGCCCTGGCTTTGGAGAGGGAGTGGCAACCGGCTGGGAAAGGGGATCCTTCTGTGCTTTAACAGCAGTGTTTTCCACCGTCTGGGAGGACTCCCCTTCAGGCTGTGATGTAAACAGAGATTTGGGCCGTACCAGGGTGTTTTTAGTAGCATCTCCCTCTGGGGGTAAGGAATACAGTTCTTCTGCACTGCAGGACTTGGGTGCAGACTGAGGTGTTTCTGGAGGAGACCGTGGGGGCTGGATAGAGGCCACAATCTGTGAGAGCACCGTGCTTGCATTCTCTCTGCCACCACTGCTGCCAACAGAACCCTCCGGAGTGACATCTGTTTTAGCTGCAGGCTCTTGCACT
>JAOXXN010000150.1:1191111-1205682 GCA_026770055.1 Myrmophylax atrothorax
GTGACTTCTCTGTGGGGATATCTGGCTTTTACTGAGGCAGCTGTTTAACTCTTGCACCTTTTGAGCCACAGAACCCAGCCTGCACTCAGAGCTACTGGGCACCCCCTTTGCTTGGGGCAGCTCAGTGGGTTTATTGCCTATGGCTTCAGCCACTGTACTTTCGGTTTCTATTTCTTCATATGTATGGCTTATCACACTGGTAGTTTTGTCTTTGATGGACAGCTCCCCACTGGTGCCCAGGAAACTTTTATAGATCGCCAGGTTATCGTAAGCGTTGGGATTGATTACAATGGGAACTTTGATGGCATTTTTGGAGCTCTTGGCGTAAGTGGGCTCATCGTGAATGATAATGGGAAAAGGTGGCATGCCAGCATTGTTGTAGCTGTTGAATTTTATCTCAGATAAATTGGGAGACTTAACTGGGATAGTTTTTGAAGAAACATTTGTAGCTGTAGGTGAAGTAGGAGCTGACTTGTGGCTTGTCTTCCTGGGTGGAACAGAAGGTCCTGAGCTGTTTGCAATCAGCTCCACCTTAGGTATCTTCTGCCTTGGACTAGTACTAGAGGTCCACACTTCCTGGTATCTGATTGCACTGGATTTTTTCAGGTTAGCATTTACACGTACAGGTGATGCTGCAGAGGTTGCAAGAGGCGAGCCTGGAGTTACTGGTGAGCTTGGGTTAGACGATGCCTTTTTGGTTTCTGAGGTTTCACTCTGATTCTCCTTACATTCACTGGTCATGGCAGCTGATACATCCACCACAGTATATGGCTTGCAAATGGGCTGTTCCATATTCACCACCCTGTAAGGTTTAGCTTGCTCCTCCATGGGCACCAAATTAATAGTTACAGCCTGAGCAGCAACATCTGAAGAACCTTTATTCTCTTGTTTATCAGTCTGCACAGCAATTTTGCCATCCTTCTCTTCCAGTCGAAGCGCAAGGACTGCCTTGTGAGTTTCTAGACTTTTTGGAACATTTCTGGGTGCTTTTGACATATCCTTTACTTGCTGATTGTCACAAAGACTTTCATATTCTGGGTCAATCAATTTGAGGTCCTGAGGAGTGCTAGGAGATAACCCTCCATTGCAGAGCTTCTGTGAAGAACTGCTGGTTGTTCCAGAACAAGACTCTTCTGTCAAAGAAGAATCAGGAGATGTTGAATCAGAAGACGCCATGCTCTGCATGCTCTCCTGCCCATAAAGAATCACAGTCTCTTCCCCATAGCCATTTAAAATTTCATCATAACTGTCATCATAATCTACTGCACAGATCCGCTGCAGAGACTTGTTTCGAAGGGGCACAGTGTTCCACTTTTTGTCCCCACAGAAGGGGACAGGGGACAGGGTGTTAGCTCTGAAGTTGGCGAAGCGGGGCTGGCCCCTCATGCGGATTTCCATTGCTAGCAGCTCCTCATCACTTTCATCCCAGCTCTCATGCTCTTCCTGCATGCTGCCAGGAAACGTGTCATCCTCACTCTCATCTCCACTAGAGAACTCTGGATAGCAGAAACGTCCACCTTCATTACTTATGACTTCAGTGCTTCCACTCAGAATAACGTGCTTACTGTGTGAATCCTTCATTCCACCCACCATGCAGCTCGGAGGGATCTTTCTTTCTAATGATTTTTTATAACAATTATTTATCCTTCCCAAGAAGGTTTCTCTTGCATTCGTTTCATTTCCAGTGAGCTGAGGTGTGGCATCCAAACCCGCAATCTCCTTCAAAACTTCTGTCAGCCCATTATTATTGTTACTTGGTACCTTACCCACACCCTCGCTGTTGCCATAAGGTCTAGAAACATTGCTGTAACCCTCAATTTCCTCCTCATTATTGTTGTTCAGTGGTTTTTTGTTCAGGACCGCTTTGTTTCGGTTCCACCCCGCAGGCACGTGTTTGTTCTCCCCCTGCTCCAGCGCACTGACCTCGGCACCGCCCTGCCCATCTGCCACCATCATGGTGGGTTTCACAGCTATGGTGGGTTTCTTGGCCACGGGTGGGCGGAAGCTGCCGCTGCTCCTGCCGCGCTGGCCGCTGCTTTGGTTGGCATTGGCTTTCAGGGGCCCATGTGAGAGCGGCTTTTTCTCTGCCACTGGTGGCAGCTGGTGCAAGCTTTTGGGCTTGAAGCAGTTCTTACACTCCCCGGGTTTCCAGACGTGCTCAGTGAAGGTGTTGCAAGCAGACATTGTCCCAGAGCTCTGTGCTTGGTGCTGTGCTGTCAGTGCATGGCAGGAATGTCAGCCATGTGTTTCCACTCCGCTCACGTAGTATGGCCACTCCTTTGAGCAGTGATCATGCTGGAATACAAAAGACAATGACGATGAGAACAGGGAAAAATCTGCTTGATTATTGTATTTTCTACACTATGGAGAACTTGGAAGGAGCCTTTTACTGACATTTTCTCTCTTTTTACATAAATTTATGAAACTATGTAACTGAAATGTAAAAACAAGTTGCAAGTATCAATCCTCTTGTACATAAAGAATTAAATCTTTGGCAGCCAAGCTCTGTGTTACTGAAAGCAGAGAGAGAGAGAAATTGCAATGACTGAGAATTTAAAGTAATTCTCTTGACTAGTTCAGGACCATTGACCTTTAATTTTGTCCAACATAACAAATGCAGGAAGAGGATATAAACCCGAAGCACATTGCTTTCACCAGAACTACTTAAACATGAGACAGAAAAGTAAGAGCATGTTTACTCTCCTAAATGCAATTGAGATAATTTGTTTTAGCTTTGAATGTGAATGAGCTCAGCTTAAGTGAGAAAATATGTTCAAGCAATTCCAATCTGCCATTTTAGCACTTCTTTCCTCAGAATCAAATGATAACTGGAGAGACATTTAGGCTGAAGGGACAGGCTGGACTGACGTCCTGGAAAAGTCAGATAAAAATACTGTGGAAATCTTTCTAGAAAGTCAGTGTTTTTTTTCCCTTTTGCTTACCACAGTGGCAATAAACCATTCTGATATCCTCAAAGCAAAGCTATGGATTTTTAGTCCCTGATTTGTTTCACATATAGCTTTCCTACCTAACCCCTCCAGAAATAACAATTCAAGAAGAACTGAAAATGTTTTTCAAAGTGAATATTTTCATTTCCTGAAACCATGAGTCCTAAGTAAAAATCAAATACGAACTTGCTGTGCTTTATAGACATCAGAGTATCCAGGATTTGAGAGTTTCATGAAATAATGCCTGAAGATTTTAAGCTTTCTGAGCCAAATCCACAAGTCTGTTCTCTTTGTCACTGTTGCATAACTCAAATTATTGGAGAGATTTTACTGAGGTGAAAGAATCTGTATGTCCACTGTCACTTCTGTAAACACAGGCACTGGAAATCAATAATTCTCTATTCTTACAGACCTTCAGGTGGAAATCTCCTTGCTGCTTCCCCAGGTGCACTGAAAGGGCATGGACAAAGCCCTGCAGCCACAGCTGCTGCTCTGCCCTGAGCCCATGGACAAACCCCTGAGCCCATGGACAAACCCCTGCAGCCACAGCTGCTGCTCTGCCCTGAGCCTATGGACAAACCCCTGCAGCCACAGCTGCTGCTCTGCCCTGAGCCCATGGACAAACCCCTGCAGCCACAGCTGCCGCTCTCCCCTGAGCCCATGGACAAACCCCTGCAGCCACAGCTGCTGCTCTCCCCTGAGCCCACGGTGGGGCCAGTGCTGGGATCCACCAGGGGCACAGCTGGCTCTCACCAGCGTGGCAAACAGCAGCATCATTAGCAGAGCTGCCATGGGCAGGAACTCACCAGTCTCCTCACGTCCTGCTCTGTGTTTTGGCAGGGGCTGTGCTTTGCTGGCAAACCAACAGAGCCATCCCGATCCAACAGCAGATGGGGCTGGAGTCTAACTCTATTAGTGTCTTCAGACACAGCCCTGCTACCAGGGCTATCATATTTCATATGCTGACTAAATATGTTTCCAGACAAAGCTTTTTGCCAAAAAGCCAGTGCCAAAAGCTTTCTCTGTATGACCTAAGAGATAGAAAGTCTGCCAGACTGAGATCTACTTTTAGGCTTTATTTTGCATATACAGGGTAAAATGCCTTTGTATGTTTTTTGATCTCTCTCAAGATTTGTTGCTTCAACACTTTGAAGCCCATCTATTGTAAGCAGAAACATTACTGAGAAATAATTCCCCAAAACCAGAGAGAGAGAGCACACATACTACAGTTTTATACTCTGGTTAGCTCCTTCCTTTCATGTGCTTAACAAATAAAATGAGTAAAGTTACACTGAGGGGAATCTAAACTAAACAATTTTTTTAAAAAAATATAGTCTCTATTACATAAAAGCTCTGAACAAACAATTTAAACAAAAGGGTCAGTGCATGTCTGTGGGTTTTAAGATTTAAGTGTGTGATATTATTTCTCTGAAATGGGATAAGCTGCACTTGCTCTGGAATCCCATCAAAAGCCAGACAGCTTTATGGTGCTCCTCCTAAGCCGAGCCAGGGCAGCAATGGGGGAGTTCCCTGTTGCACATCTTGCTATGGCTCCATTGGGCTGTTGCACCACTGGCTGTGCTGTAAGGCAGCACTCACTCCTCTCCTCACACACTGATGCTGAGCAGTTTCTCTCTAAGCCAAAGGAGTGTAGACTCAACATGTGAATGGGAACTCCAGACCCACAGCACTGCAGTGGGAGTAACAACCAAACCCCCATCTCACGCCCCAGCACCTGCAGCAACTCACCTTAACAACAAATACCTGGGGACTGTGTAAATGCAGATGTGTAACTGGTACACAGAAAACACATAAGCCATGTGTAGGTACTTTAGACCTTCTGCCCTCCAACAGCCAACAGAACCGGTTTAAACACACCACAGTCCCCCAGATGACTCGTGACAGTCTGAAACAGAAGAGCCTCTGACTTCCCAGGTCTGTGAACTCCAGCTGGGCTTCCCACTGGCTGGGGACACCAGGCAGGACGAGCAGTTCCTGTGGCTGCCCTGACCCTGCCTGCAGCTGCACCACAGAGGAAACAGGCACCATCCAACAACAGGAAATGGATCTTAAGAAAACAACCAAAACAATTCCAACATTGTGCTGCTTTCGTACTTGGGAATCAGAAGCACTCCTACGCTATTTCAAATTAAATCCACAGTGACCTTTATATGTCTCAACAACTATTTGCATTCTAAAAAAGATGGAGACAGTTTCCTCCTCTTTGTACAACTAAAAGCAATCTTTCTGCTGCTTTCCCCTCTCTTTAAAGAAAGTACATTTGCTTTTTCAGCTACAGATTCCCTATTATGAATGATAATTATGGTGAGAGTGATTAGGAGCGATAACAGAAATGAGATCTTTCTGTAGGCTGTTGCTTCCATGGCTGTCACCAGCAGCTGCAGCTTGGCAGGGGGCAGCAGAGGCCACCGAAGGGAACGAAAACGTACACAAATACATGAAAAAAATCACCCTGTCCTTGTTCATTGCTGGATTGCTACACTACCCTCCAGAACAAAGCAGGTCAACAAGAGATCCAGGCACTTACACATCAGATCTCTTCAGCTGCTGGTGGTCAGGTATCTGCTCTCCCCTAACCTTCCTGCCTCCTTGGCAGCCTATGTACCTGCAACGGGACAGGAACGTTCACCCTGCAGAGCTCCTGGCTCCTCCAGAGAGAGGAGTTCAGGTGCCAAACTGATTTGAAGACACTCAATCTCCACAAAATCAAGGCAATAACAAACCCAGATGTTACATAAAAAACCAGCATTAGCCTTCTGAAGAAGGTATTAATAGCAAATACATAGTATCAACAGCGTGCATTTCACCTGTGCACATCAAAGCTTTCCATGTAAGTTGATAAACCATTCCCAGTCAAACAGGGAAGCACCGCAGTGCAGTGACGCAAAGGAACTAAAATTCACCAAGTGAGTCAGTGTCAGAACAAGTACAGACACACAAGTTCTGCTCCCAACAGCAGATCGTGACACTTCATTCACTAAATGGTTGAGTCAGCACAGATAATTTATCAGCTTTAAAGGCCAGCTCATTCTTTGTGTAAATGAGGCTGATGCTCCTGTTTTCAGCAGGTACACAGTGCACACGGGAGGGCTCAGCCTGGCCCTGTCGAGTTGGTATCAAACAGATGGAACATAAAAGCATATCACAGTTTCAGGTCAGAGGGAGATGACAGACTCGGAGTTGCAGTGCAAAGATGAAGCAGGATCAGCTGAGATACCCTCCTGTGTCAGGAAACTGAGCCTTGAAGAGCAATGCAAAAAGGCTTTCTGTGGCTCTTATTTGTTGACATCATCTTTGCTGAGTGCATGAAGACAGTACTAAAATTTCAGGCATTTTCCCTTTGTTCTAGGTAATTTCAGGCTGGCAGCTCTCCTTTGGATGTGTGCTGGCTGAATCACAATGAAGGCCTTCTCCAGTAATACTTTATACTAAAATAATCCAATTAAAAAGAACTTAATTGATGTGCAACATTCCCTACAATTTCAACATTTTAAAAATGAATAGTCTCAGTAAGTACCAGATGGTGACACGCACTAATTAATCAGGCCTGCTCAATGAATGAGCATATGAAAATGAATGCACCTCTCAGACATGTGATTGCAGTGCTGTGTGCTGCAGAAAGCTCCTCCAAAAATGAATGTGTGTACTCCTGAGCACTCTCTGGGCTCTTCTGAGTTCACCAGATATTGGGACAGGTTTCCTTGGGTTTGTTCTGCCCCAGGGAAAAGGCATTTACCTTTAGCACTGCTGTCCCTGAAAACGGGGCTGCAATTCTTATGCTGCAGAATAAACTGCATTGATCATGGTCCAGTGAAGTGCTACTGCACAGCCCACAAACCTCTCACCACTGTCAGACATGTCCTCAGACTGAAACAATCAGCACTGGGAATCCAGCCTGGGTTTCCTCTGGGGGAGTGCCCAAAGGCCACAAAACCACCACAGCTTTGTGGTTTGTCTGAATCACTTACAGGCATCTGAACAGTCACTGCTCATCATAAATGATAGTGAAGTCTCACAGAACAAGAATAAAGTGAGGGTTATTCTTTGCCAGTATCTGATTTCTATTTATTTTAAATTTTAATGTAACTGTAAACATTTCAAGAGGGTTTTTTTTTGAAAAATGGAACTCTCCAAATTCCCACAGGTCCTTCTTGGTTGGCAATGGGCTGTGGAAATGCTCCCAGAGAGTGGCAAGGAATGGCACTCACTTCACTCAAGGGATGCCAGGAAAAAACGTGCAACTAAGGAATGGCAAAACTATGGACTGCCAGAGCTGCAGGCCCAAAGTGAAGGGCATTTGCCAAATATCAGCTCATTGCTGCACCAAGCCAGAGCTGTGGCTGGCAAAGCACAGATGGACATGTCCACAAACACTGGGCACTACCATTTTTGTTTAAAAAGTTCTATTTTGTTGCAGATAAGTTTTTTCAAAGTCTCACACTACACTTTCTCCCATTTAAAAAGAGTTCAAATAACAAAAACACTTCATAATACTAAGTAAGTGAAGAAAACCCTTAAACATGTTTTTTTTTCCTCCCTAAAACTTGCAAGGATAAAACAAGATAGAAATAACCAACAAACTGGAGCAAAAGCCTGCCTAGGGCTAGACAATCTGTGATGCTTCAGAAGAAAACAGGCATTTCTTTGCAGTTTACCTAACCCAAACAGATAATGCCACAGAGCAAGGGAAAGGCAAGAAATACCCTCAGGATCTGCCCAGGTAATCTGATTAGGTTCTGCATCATCACATTGGGAGCACACAAAGCAGCAATAAGGACAAGCTCTACCCTTTGGTGTTGAGGCCCAACAGGCCAACCAAGGCATGTATTAAATATGAACTCTTCTGAGCCCCAATAATAACAATCTTTGACATTCTTAACTGGAAAAAACCTCCTAAAAATAATTTTTTCCTTTTGAAAAAATCACCATTTAGCATTAACACTACTTGAATTTATGATGACCAGCCACATATATATTCATATTATAATGGTAATTCAGTAAAGGCTGCACAGTATGTTCTTTAGGAATACTTCTTTACTTACACAGAAGATTAGCTTGTTTTTTTTTTTTAATTTTTAAAAAGAAAACCCCAGTGAAATAAGCCAGACTATAAATTGTTTACATTGCTTCCTAAAAAAGGCTGTACAACATTCCATGATCTAGCAGTAAATTAAGGGCAAGTGCATCAGTTGGCAGTAAAAAGCACAGTAGGAATAATAACTTTAAAAAAATACCCTCAATTCCAGTGCGTTAAAGTTTCTTCCAACTCTATTCAAGGAAAATTATGAGAATTAAGCCCTTCACAGCATATTAAAAGTGCACCTGTATGACTATACCTTGACCAATCTAATTAGCCTGATTTACCCTTCCTGGGCTCACTTGAAATTCTGCCCTTTGATCTTTTTTCCTGTTGTTTAGGCACATGAAAACTTTACCAAAAAAGCCATACCTGAAAAACATTGTAGTGCCTCTATAGTCAGAAAGGCAGGAACAGTTGTGGTTATCCCTCCACTGAGCACAGCTTGAGAAGCAAAACAGTGTCAGTTCTGCAGCTTCTATTGGCTTGAGCCTCTGTGCCTTGCCCTGCTGCAGCCTCTGGCCCCAAAGCCCTCTGTGCTCAAACCCTGATGCAGCAAAAACCACAACTGCCAAAAAAAAAATCCATTTCAGTTTAGCAATTAACTTGTGGATAGTGAAATACAAAATAGTGTTTGGAAGGATAGGAAAGAACTTACTGCAAAGCAGCCAAACCCCCCTGTAGGGTCCGTGCAGGTAACTCAGCAGAGCTGTGGGGCACAGCCAGGCACGAGGGGACACAGCACAGCCAGCTGGGAACCCTCCCCCTGGGACTGCCTTAGGAGTCATTAAATACACACTTGAGAGAATTAAGGTTAAAAATAAACCACTATGAGCCATTATAAAAAGCCTAGAGATATTAAAAAGCAGTTGATAAACTATGAGCAATAGCACAGCAGGGCTGGACTGTGCAGAGCCAAGAACTGTGGAGAAACTGGCAACCAGGTGGCTGAGCTACAAAGAATTCTGTACCCCTTGGAACCAGGCACTGGAGCTGAGCACAGGGGAATGGCACAGCTTTGAGCCATGACTTCTGTGAAGGAAACCTGCTCTTCCTACCAAACAACAGGCAAAAGAGAAATGGCACAATTTTATTTGAAGCTTTTAAGAAGTTCTCACCCATTTTTAACTGCAGGACACGCAAATGGTGGAACAGAATACTCAAGGCAACCAGTATATTACACATTTTCTGTGTGAGAAAACCAATGACATGATTTACTGAGTATTGTGTTCAGTTCTACTTACGACATCTCAGGAAGAAATGCTGCATAAAACAGCCACAAAAATCTTTTAATATGGAAAGCTTTTCATCCCTTCGGTGAAACAAAAAGATTAGGATAGTTTAGTTCAGAATTGAGACAAATAAAATAATATTATATTAAATGATCCATCACATAAAGAAGACGGACTGGGTGTTCCCATTTAGTGTCTGTCTCAAAAAAGAACAATAAACCCAATGCAGCATATTTACATCTGCAAGAAGAAAATTATTCCACATAAAATGCATCCTGAAAGCAGCTGGCACTGAGATCAAGAGGTCGAAGGATTCAGAGGAACAATTAGACACTTCCACGTGGGATGAGCACTGACAGTTGCTTTAGGTGGGGTAACCCCAAAGCTCCCAATTCAGTGCTTCAACAAAGCATTAACTATTGCAGCTGAGAAGGAAATTCTCTCATTAGAATTTTGCAGTGTTGTCCATTTGGAGGGCAGGGCCACTCCATGCTGAGTCTGAGCAGGATCCTTTTCTTCCTTTTACCAGATCCTACTCTTCACTTCCAGTGATTTTAGTCTGACACAGCAAAATAACTCACTGGTGCAGTAACACTAACATCCCATCATCTCCCAGCAGTAAGGTCAGGCCTTTCCCTCCTCCTCCCACACTTTGTCACTCTTGTCCCCACCTTACAGCTCAGCCCTGGAACGTTCCTTGTGCTCATTTCTACGTTCTGTGACTACATGCCATGTTTGATACTGGGCCACTGGGGCCCACTGTGTCCCACCACCAGGTCCTGCAGTGACCCAAACAAACCCAAAGCAATGCCTGAGTCAGGCTGTGGGCATGGCCAAGGCAGGAGAGCCACGTGGAAGTTTTACTGAAGGTCAGTACTGTTGGAATGTTGTCATACCACAGGATAGAAAAATCAGAATAAGGTTATGGAAGAATGATAAAAAAGGGATTTTTCTCTATAACTAACTTAAACAATTTAACTTTTGAAGACACATGCATTGCTAGTTTATACTGGAAAGTAAAAAGAAAAATAAGTCCCATAGTGATATCTCATTCACTACATGGTAGAGCAAGTGACTGGAAAGGGCCTGAATCTTTGTAAAAACTCCTTCAGTTTTCCATCCACAGCAACCATCTCCTCCCACTGCCATCTGCTTGGTGCACTCACTCTGCCTTGTTCCTCACATCTATGATCAAAGACAGACATTCTAATTTGAGGACCTCTTTGATAATCTTGAGAAAAGAGCTGCAGGTAATTTTTTGGCCATCAAAGCTAGTTCAAGCAGCTTACTCTCACTCAGGCTACTCTTCTAATTAGTATGTCACTTATTCATCCCAATAAGCTACTTCACCAGGCATGATGAATGTAAGAAGTTTTAATCTGCAGTCATAAGCCACAGCAATGAAATGAGTGATGAGCTCTCAGTCACAAGGTTAAAGATATTAATGTTTACTAGTGTTGAAGTTAACAACAACAACAGATATTCTTCAGTGTTCAGCAATAACAACAGGTATTTTTGGTGCTCCTTCGGCTTTGCCTGGAATCCATCCCCATAAAATGGGAAGCCACGACTGATAAGAATGTTATTAGGGATAAAAAGCACCTTCACAGATGAAATTCAGAAAAGGAATTAGCAGGTACTGGAATTGTATGCTTTCAGCATTCATAATAAGAATTGATATTTACTTATTCTTATGATTAAATGTTGTGTCTGACAGACACAAAAACCTGCCATAGCACACCAGAGCTCCAGGCACATCACCAGGGGCTCCCTGATGCAGCTGTTTCCCTCCACGGTGACAGAGAAGGACTATCAGCCAAACACAGGGCACCTCACAGTCAGTAATTAGCTTTTTAGGCTACCAAAAGAGACATGACATAGGGCAGGAAAAAAAACAAACCCAAACAACCAAACAAAACCCCAGGAATTTATTTTAGTTCACAAAATCTGCTTCCATACTTTAAAAGAAACCATACATGGAAGAGCTATGCAGTGAAGGTATCATTAAATATCATCAAGGACAGAATTAGGAAATAAATGTAATAGAAATTCTTTATTAGTTTTTATTTTTACAGTCAATGACTGGATTTTTGCAGCTTGGGAATTTGCTCGATTTTGTCCATGAGAGAAGAAATACCCTCCATTTCACAGACAGATACTTAAACCTCTCAAGGATGGAAACCACTATAACTTTTAGCCAGTGCTGTAACAGGGGGAAAGGGGAAGGAGCAATCGTTTGCTGCTCCTGACAAGGCTGACTTCAGGCAGCAAAAACCTGCCCTAGGAGCCCCCCTGCCCTGTGGGCAGGAGCAGCAGCTGCATCCAGCCACCTGAGAAGGGGAGGAGGCTTATCAGAGACAGTCACAGCATCTGGAGTGGAGCTGGCACAGCCCCTGCAGCTGTTCCTCCCAGCCCTGGCCAGCCCTGCTGAGTGCTCTGGTACTAATTAAGGAGCTGCTGATCATACCTGGAAATGCCAAACTTGCAGCGCAGCCAGTGCTCACTCCTGGGACAGGACACGGCAGCAAACGAGGCTGAAGCATAGCAAACAAGCTGCAGCAAAGAAAGGAGAAAGAAAATCAACACCAGGATTCAATTCTCTTTCTTCAGTTCTTTTTTACAGACAGGAATGTCTTCCTAAAGGAGCTGACGGCCAAACGTAAATTTTGCTACTTGTGCTTGACAGAACCCTGAGAATGCAAAGCTTTTTCTATCCAGAAAAAACACAATGTGCATTTTCTACTCTTGTACTGCTGAGATGACTCAATCCCAATCCACAGGGATCTGAAAGTAAAAGCAGACTCACGCTCATCTGAACTCCTTACCTTTCAGACAAGGTTTTTATGACAGAAAACTTTATTAGCAAACAGGGCTACTACAAGTCCACTCCAGGAACCACACCAAGCTCAGGTCAATGATCTGCTGTCACTGGAGCCCCAGTGAAATAGGAAAGGCTGCTATTAGCTGCCCTCTTGGAGGATCTTGAGGCAACACTGTGCCATTTGGAACTAAATTGTTTGTAACAAGAACCAGCCCAAGAGAATAAGCAGCATCAATTTGCACAGTGGTAGCCAAACTCTTCCCACTCTTCTCTGCTGAGGTCCTGGGCTCAGTCTCATACAGGAGACAAACACCTACATGAAGGACATTGCTCAGGAATCCAAATCAGGCTTCCTCGCTACTGCTTCACCAACACTGTGCACATGAGGGGAATGCTAGGTCTCCCGGGGGGGTCCACAGAACAGGCCACATGCTCTCTGCAGCACTTAGCCTTGCAGGTGAGACAAAGTCTGTCCTGCAGAGGTCAAGGTTATGGGCTCAACCTTGGCCTAACTTGTCATGGTGGCATGTTATGGTTACACAAACAGTGTATGGCATCCTGACTGCTGACAAACAGTGAATGGCCATGGCAATCCCAACAGCTCCCAGTGCAGCCTTAGCTCATTGCTTTTGCCCCATACATAAGTAGGACTATTAGTTCTACTTTGCTATTTTATTATAAATTCAGCTCTGAAGTCTTCTCTGCAAAGGGAGCTGCCCAAACCTTTAACCCCTTCTGTGAATTGTTATTAACTGTTATTAACTGGTAATTGTTGGACTGTTGCTCTCCAAACACAACGCAGTGTTCCTGGAGCTTCACACCAGTGACAAACTCAATGGAAACAAACCCTTCCACTCCTCAAACACTCCTCCACATGTGGTGTCCATGCACTGTTCTTTTAAATCCAGACTAGTGCCCAGAACTCCTGATAACAGTGTGCTCATGCCTTCCACAAGCTTTTGAGAATCTTCACCTCTCACGGGAGTCAGCCAAGCCTTGCCTAAACTCTTTTATTCCCAACTTACAGTTGTACATCATAAATACAACGTATTAGCTCAATGTTTTTTTCCAGTATCACCAGGGAGTATCTCTGTTTTCAAATTTCCTGCTCTCCCTATTTACAGTTTTTTTCAGACTACCCATAAAAAAACCCCTGACTAATTTTAGGACAGAGATTAATACAGAGCATTCTGTTCAGTATCAGCCTCCTACCTAGAACCAGTTCCAGACCTGTCACCTCCAGCCAGGTCTAACCCCAGAACAGACACTGCGCTTTCATCATTTTAGTTTCTTAATAACAACATAGAAAAATGAAATTAAAATAGATTAGATCTAAAGGTTAATTCAGCCTTTTGTATACTTGTTAACCAAGTTAGCTATTGATAGATCACTAAACTCCAGCATCTGCAAAGAAGACATACAGAGGCACGAGGAAGACAGGACACAAGGTTTTGCAAACACAATGAATTTGTGTGTTATTTTAAAGCTATTCTAAAAAGCAATAATTTTGGTTTGCAATAGCATCAAGCTTTCAACAGAAAAACCAGTCTGAGTAATTAAAATAAAGATTCAATGTTTAATTTTTTGGTTTTAGTGATTTGCAGAAATATTTTTTGGCATAACCAGAAAATTTGTCACTACTAACTTTACCTTCTGTGGCTGCTTTAAGTACAAATCATTTCTCATCTGACAATCACTCATGAAAGTGTCAGCTTTTTTAAGTGAGACATTTTATAAAGCCTTTCATTGAAACCAAATATGTTAAAAGGGATCCCAAAGATTTGATTTTGACAGAAACTGTAGTATGTCAAACTCAATAAAGGCAGCAGACTTATGTTTGGATGCCAGAATGCAGTATGTAGAAAAAAAAAATTTAAAAATGCATAAGGATATTTATCAGCCACTTATCATGCCTGGCTGCAGGTGTAGGACGTGGTCCCTGGGTTGTTTCATACCAGAGTGCTGAGGAACTGCAGCAGATTTGCTCTGAGCTGTGCAAGTTCTCAAAACACATGTTAATACAAAAATTTTTGCTACATAAAAATAACCATTTCTCCTTTTTTCTCTCTGTAAAGAGCAAAGTGATTTCTTGACTTCCATATGGTACTGCAGGAACAGGAAGACTAAAGAGAAAAGTGGCAGGACACAAAGAGCTGACAGCATCTCCTGAGCACAGTGGTTACAAGGAGCTTTATGGCTCCTTCCCTTCCCCTCTGGCTGTGCCAAAGCTGTGCCCTGTGGCCCCAGCCCTGAGTGTCCCAGCGCTCCAGAGCCGCCCGTCCCGTGCCCTGCTGTGTCCCTGCCCAATGTCCCTGCCATGCCCTGCCGTGTCCCTGCCCCATGCCCTGCTATGTTCCTGCTGTGTCCCTGCCCTGTGTCCCTGCCATGTCCCTGCCGTGCCCCTGCCCTGTGCCCTGCTGTGTCCCTGCCCTGTGTCTCTGCCATGTCCCTGCTCCATGCCCTGCTGTGTCC
>JAOXXN010000150.1:1205802-1219401 GCA_026770055.1 Myrmophylax atrothorax
CTCTGGGAAGTCTCTTCTGCCCTTTTCCTTCCCAGAGATAATGAGGTGGCTGCTTGCTGAAAGGAGGCAGCAGCATCACTGATGCCTGAGCTGCAGGAAGGGCAGGCAGACCCCTGACACTGCCCAGCACCTCGGGGTCAGCACCACGGGGGCTGCAGACACTCATTTTCAGTAAGATATGAAGCTCTAGCAGCAAGTTCACTACCTGAGTGAGGGGGTTTGTTTTATAGGGTGTGATAGAAGAACTAGTTTGAGGCTCTGTGAAAGTAATAAAATAAATTCTGCCTCAAATCTCCATAAACCTTTAACGTGCCAGGACCCAGAGATGAGTAGAAGTCTCTAAAGGTCCCTGCAATCCTACTGCTTCCCTGGTGCACACCTCATCTGTACACTCTAAAACTAAAGCATAAAGAAATAAATTAGGAAGAGCTGACAAACCAACTTTTTTTGAAGTCTGATTTCAGTCTTTCCTATGAAGAATGTGATTCAAAAACTCTTGTAGTTATTATTGCCCATGGACTGCAGGTTTTTTTAAGCTGTTTGGATGGATTTGATGAGCTACTCCACAACAATGTGGACAATACCTTTGTTTCCTTGCAGGTGCAAACATGGGGCTGTTATCCAAGATCCAGCATTACTCCTGCTGCTTGAGGAGTTCTCAGGTGACTACACACTTTTCCTGCAGTGGTAGCCAAGTTGCAACTCTTACATGCTTAGAGGACATGCATCAGGAGTTGAATTGAAAGTTCTGCACAACTAAAGCACAACTGAAAGCATTATTTTCTTTCAATATTATTATTGCAATATATGGGGGTAAATGTAATACCACAAGAGTACAGCTCTAATTGAAACACAAACTAAACTGTTGACATTCTCCTTCAGTTCTCCTTTGCTAATTATGAAAATGATTCCAATAATTGCTGTGCCCAAAACATCTGGGGAAGAGATCACAATCACTAACAGTTAAGTACAGTAGTGGTTCAGGGGCACACAAATAGTGCCTTCTTTAAACATCCACCTGTACAGTTTGTGTATTGTACAAGCAGAGATGTAGGTATGATACATTCCCAAGCATTAAATATCTTGGCATATTCTGAGATTTTCAGACTGAGATCCACACAAGACATACACATCAGAAGTAGAACACTAAAATAAGTGTGACCAGATAAAAGAGGACTTAAAACTGAGAAAACATGGTTACAAAAGAGAAAAACTACCCTATTAATGAATTCTGGGAAGAATTGCCTTAGCCAGCCAACCCAGTGAAAGCTGCAAACCTACAGGACACTAAAGCTTCTCCCCAGAGCAACCAGCCTGGCAGAGCTGTGCCAGCAGGGAGGCCCCAGCACCCAGCTGGGCCCTTCTGGATCCCTGCTGGCTCCAGGGAGCTCACAGGGCTCTGCCCACAGCAGTGGTTTCTGGAATGACTCCCACCCTGCCCTCACAGCAGGGCTGGTGTACCAACCCCAACACTGGGAATATTTTGCCACCACCCTGTTTGAAATGGTCACCATGTCACACAGACCTACACACGTGTACAAAGTTCCAATAGAAAACTTCCAATATAGAAAATACAATCCAGCTTTTAAAGAAACAACAACTTCAATTCATATAGTAACGTCATGGACATGAGCATGTGCATTTATGACAATTATTTTATAGGACAGAAAGGGGAGGTTATAATAATAAGCAAGAAACTTCCAAACCCAGTTCTAAAATTATCTTCAGCTTTGGCAAACCAAAACTATATCCCTCTCCCTTTTGCTTATTCACAAAGCCTTTCTTCCTTCTCCTCTCGTGCTTAATCTGATCTAAATTCTTTCAGGATGTCAAGAGGATAAATACTGCTATTAAGAGCTCCTAGTTTCCATTTGCTTTCTAGCAATGGGTGTGTGGCACCGTGAGGCATTACACGTGCTATTAGATATGCAGAGGATGCTCCGTCACTGAGAGACAATATGCAGGGAAGTGGAGGCTAAAACATTTCTGCATTAACAGGAGGACCCTCCAAGTGGTTTGCAGAGTGTGCTCCAGGGCCACTCAATTGTCCCCCAATGTCAGTATTCCAAGCAGAAGACATTTAACTCTTGTTTCTCTGGGACCAAAGTATCAACACAGGAATCAGGTATTTATCCAATGCTGGTAACAAGATTTCTACCTAGCACTTAAATGTAAATGATGCATGAAAAATATATTCTTATGAGGTGTTAAACACAAGCCAAGTGTTTTAACAGGAAAGTAGGAAACACCCCAGTGATCTCTGTGCTTTGTCATCATTGACTGCAGCCCTGAGGAGCCCCAAGATCCTGCCAACCCAGCAGCAAATAATAAAGAGCCAGTGCAGCATCGAAGAAATTATGGCACTTTCTTATGTGCATTCAGAAAGAGACAGCCACGAAGCATTGCCTTGCTAAATGTTACAAAAGTTCTTATAAATATTCATGTGCAACATTTGTACTCTGAGTATTTAATCATTTCTTTACAAGAAAGGAACAGGGGGAAGAGGAGAAGAAGAAATTACTGTTTCTCCAATTCCACAGAGTTCAAGGCAACAGAAAAGACAAACGTGCACAGGTGATCTATAAATTAGTCATCACAACCCCCCAGAAAAATACAAAGAAGAGAATTTTTTCAAGTAGATTTTTTTCCTTACATCTGAAGTTTTACAACAGTTTTCAGGTATTAAACAAACGATTTTTTTATAATTTCAGTTACCTGAATGTTGAGCATTTGAATTTCCACGTCACCGGGTTTTGAAAAACAAGATAGCTCTGTTGCTTCTGACACTGGTGTGAAGACAGACTGAGTTGGCTGCACTCTGCACTCCCAAACCAAACAGTCCCAGGTAAGCTCAGCATCACAGCAGAAAGCAAACTTGGCTGCTTGTGCTGGTGAGGCATTGTCCCACTTGGACATTGATCCATGTGCTCACAGCTGCTGGGAGCTAAAATAGCAGGAGTGAAAGCCCATTCCCCACCCCTTGCAAGCACTGCACATGCAGCCACATTTCATGGCAGCAGCCTCTTGATCAAGCCTCTCACACTTAAAGGTTATCAATACCACAGTGAATTAATATAGATTTCTGTAATACATGCTGACAATACAAAAGCCTGTTCACAAGTGGCTTGTGCACAAAAGAGAAAAGATACTGCAAAACAGCTTTGACATAAAATTATAAACTTAATTGAAAAGCAAGGAGACGCTGAGACCTGCTCAGAAATCACCCAGCAGAGACAGCAGTGAGGCCTGCTGCCCTGCTGGGATCCTGCCTTCCAACCAGACCCTATCCTTTTGCACCAGGAACATTGTCCCTGGCCACACACACGTGTTAAACTGAGGCTTTGGGTACCTTTGCAGCACCTTTTCAGACACCACACTCCGGATTGTCCCTCCCCACTCAGGATGCTGCAGCTGGAGGAAAAAATACCAGTCTAAGATGCTTATTCCCCCAGAGCCAGTTCCTTCACACAACCTTTGCTGGCAAGCAAACCTAGTGCTGGCTGAGCAGGCTGGCACAGCAACAGGAACAGGGGAAGCAGCTGATTGCTGTGGTACTTGTGGTTCCCTGTTGTATCAGTCAACTCAGATTGCTGTCAGCTGCACCTCTCTCTGCTCTCAGGTGAATTGGACAGGTCTCATGGAGTTACTCCAGGCTCATGCCATGTTTAGAAATACAAAGCAAAATGAAAAGTGGTGCTGCCTTTTACTTCCCTCAGGAAAACTGCCTCTTGCAAATGGCTTTATCATTTTCATTATATCCTGTTTGATTTGCTTTACCATCTTGACTGGAACAATAGCTAAGACATAATAGAAAAAGATTTTTCCACAGGCTGGTTCTAATTACATTAAATCTCAAGCGAGATAGGACATTTAAATAAGAAACAACAACTGCAGAGTCTGAGATAATGACATAGCGAGATAGCAGGCTTCTTGAGAGTGCCATTAAAATGATGCATGAAGCATTAGAGCACACTCCAATCAGCTCCAACACGAAAGCCATTCCTTCTGTGGCACAGCACAGCACAGAGAGGTCAGCAGTTATTGCACTCAATGTGCAACTCAACAATTAGGAAACATTATCTCTCATGCTGAAGTTACAACACAGATGCAGGCTTAAACTTCTGGATGAGGTGGGGCAGTTGGGAATGCAGAGTCACTCTGGGATTAATCACCTCATGAACCACAATGTAGAGTGCAGGAGATTCTGAAGAGCTCCTGGGTTTTGTTTCAAGTTGTACCTTTAACATTTTATCAGTATAATTGAATTCTCTTAATTGCCTGGAAGACTTCTCATCTTTAGATTGCTAGAAAGCAATGAAATACAGACCTGGAGAATGGAGGTTATGGCTGTGTGGCCTCTGAACACAGCAGAACTGCCACAGAGGGAGTGCTTGGTGTCAGAGCCAGGGTGCAGCTGTGCCACCAGCACATGGGGCCCTGCAGGCAATTCCCCTGCTGGAAATCAAAACTGAGGAAAGGGAACTTCTGTGGGGTGGGAAGGACCTTAATTACTTCCCCTCGGCCTCCTTTTCCTTTCGCTCAGTGCTCAGCCAGGCTAAAGGGAAGGAGAAGGGCTGGCCTGTGGGAATGGTCTGCATTAGAGGCACGGAGTGCCCCTGGGTCAGTGCACAGATGAGACCACGTTGGGCAGTGTCCATGTGCTGCAGGCAGGAGGCTCTGCAGAGGGCTCAGCACAGGCTGCATCAATGGCCAAGGCCCAGGAGGTTCCACAGGGCTCAGTGCTGGGTCCTGCACTTGGGTCACACCAACCCCTCAAGTGCTCCTGGCTGGGGGCACAGGGGCTGGAAAGCTGGAAAAGGACCTGGGGGTGCTGGTGACAGTGACTGGACATGAGCTGGCATGTGCCCAGGTGGACAGGATGGCCAGTGGCACCTGGGCTGTGCCAGGAACTGTGTGGCCAGCAGGACCAGGGCAGTGACTGTCCTGTGCTAGGCACTGCTGAGGCCACACCTCGATGCTGGGGTCAGTTTTGGCCCCTGATGATGAGGAAGACATTGAGGGGCTGGAGCGCGTCCAGAGAAAAGCAACAGCACTGGGAAGGGGCTGGAGCACAAGGCTGATAAGGAGCAGCTGAGGGAGCTGGGGGGGCTCAGCCTGGAGAAGAGGAGGCTCAGGGGGACCCCTTCACCCTCTGCAACTCCCTGCCAGGACAGGGGAGCGGGGGGGGTCAGGCTCTGCTCCCAGGTAAAGTGACAGGAGCAGAGCAAACAGCCTCAAGTTGGGTCAGGGGAGGTTTAGATTGGATATTAGGGAAACTTTCTTACCTGAAAGGGTTGTGCAGCCCTGGAACAGGCTGCCCAGAGCAGAGGTGGGACCACTAACCCTGGGGGGATTTACAAGCTGTGTAAACTGTGGCACTTGAAGGCATGGGTTAGTGGTTGACCCCTGTGATCATGGGGGTCTTTTTCAACCTTAATAATTCTCTGATTTTGTAATGGGGAAGAACAGTTCATCAACTCCCCCTGCTCACAATTTGTCATTGGACTAACTATCACCAAACCATGTCTAAGCAATTCACTGCTGTATGGCCAGAGCTGAAACAGGTCTGTGCACACAGATTGGGTATCAGTTACTTATCTGTTCAGCTGGTTTTCCATAGCTGTCACAGTAAAGTTTCAAGGAAGTTAGCAGATACTGAGGATTAAGAGACTTATTTCAGTCAATAAACAGAATCTGTGATTTCAATTCTATGTTCACAGAATATAAACAGCAGCAGGTCAGTAAGTAAAGCATTCTTGCCTAAATAGTAAAACCGTAATTCTCTATTAATAATCAAGTCCACAAAAAAATGAAAAACTTTATTTCAGCACACAAAATAAAATTATTTTCTTGGGTGTATATTCTACACTTCAGAGTTGGAGCACTGAAGTGCTCTCACACAGGAATTGGCTCTGTTCACCCAGTGCCTGCTGCCAGGGCGCTGCAGGGCCATTGCTCACACACAGACAGCTCAGCACCAACAGTTCTATGACCACATGGCAAAAGCATTTTCTAAATGCAGCTCAGATATCTGCACATGCACTGCTGGAGATGGCTGTCTGAATAGAGGTAATCTGAGCAGCAAATACAGACACATGCAACTATTACTACCTATGAAAATATTTAATTTGCATTTAATGAAGAAGAAGGAATTTAACTTGTACATCTTTCCCTATCATCTACTGGTTTTGCTACCTTCCTTTAGGCCCTTATGCTGATAAGGCATTTCTAAGCTAAAATCAGACAAAGATGATCACCCCCATGGACCCTCAGTCGCTTCTCCTGTCAGCTCTGAACAGGCTCTGCCTTCCAACTGCAGCAGCAAATGCACCTGTGGATGGGTGGGGGAGGTGGTTTCTGTCAGGTGAACACCCCCATGGGCTGCTGAGGCTCAGCAGTGACACCAACACTCAGGCAGAGGGGCAAGCGTGGCCAGGGGCAGGCTGAGGCAGCTCTGCCCCCTCTGCCCCCCAAGCAGTGCCAGGGCAGATTTCAGAGGGGAAGAGCAACAGGTTTGATGCAGCACCATGGCCCAGACCTGCTCTGAACCTCTCGGGCTCCCACTGACTGACCCCTCCTTTCTTTTTTGCCCCAGTTCCTGCCATATCCCTTCTGCACTGAAACACCAATGGGGAATTTAATATGCAAACTAAACATAAGGCTGTTTCTTCCCCAATAGAGTGGTAATTGGAGAATCTTGCTCCTGAGCTGAAATAAAGGCTGGCAACAAGAGGCTGCACAGGTCACGCTGACCAGAGAACTGGAGGGAGCTGAGGGGTGTCTCCCCAAAGCAGGACATCCCCAGAAGCCAAAGGCAGCACAGCAGTGATGGCAGTTCAGCAGCACAAGGGCAAAATCCAGGGAGCCTTTCCTCAACAAATGGGGTGTGATTGATGGCGCTCCCAGTGCTGAATTATTGACTCCTCATCAACCGCTATGTCACACACACTCCTCATTTGCCATCCAAGTTTCTTCCCACACAGGCTGGTGCTCTCTCATTAAGACCAAGATTTTCAGAGCAGATTTCAGCTTTTATAGAACCCATTGTGCTTTCTAAAGACCCACCTTTTCTTCCAGTCAACTGAAATAACACTTTCCAGGGTTGTTTTCCTTTTTTATTTATTTTTAAAAATTTATTTAGAACTTGCAATGCATATTTCTCAGCCAGACTCCTAAGGATGTTAATGAGATTTATCTGCACAGTCTCTCACTATCTGCCCCCTTTAATTCTTTGAGATACAAGTGCTTTTATGTTGCAGAAAATGAGGACAACAGAAAGCTGCAGCTCCCATGAATGTAAAAAGTGTCTTGAAGGCATGGAACAATTCAGCCCTAATTACAGCCAGCTGGAGCCTGCTCTCTTTGCACTCATACTTAGATAATTAACCAAATACTGACTGATGTAAGACTCAAGTATGTCACTACCACTCAGATATTCAAGGTTAATTTTTGTATCCATCACCAACATCAAGCTTAATGCATATTATCAGCTAAAGTCCTGAAAATCCCTAACACAAAGTCATAGACAGGAATTATTTTTCCTTCAGTGAACTTGGTGCCATCTTTCTTTAGCTGCAGAAGAAATTACTTTTCCATTAAAAAGGCAAACTAGTAAATTTTGATTCATTTAACACCTGTAAATTCACTCACTTAAAGCCCTGAACTTAAATACACTGAAACCACAGCACTGATGTAGTAAAATAAACACCAAACTTTCCCAGTGGTCACAACTGTAGCAATTCCGGTTTATTTCTCATGGTCCAGCACCTCTAAATTGGTGAGGGTGTGTATCTTCCTCAGTGAGCTCTACAGGGATACAGAAAGCAAATAGTACTATGCCAAAAGACAAATATCCTGACTTGACTGCCAATGCATACATCAAATTATTACAGAAGAGGACAGCAGAGATGGTGCTTAAGGAGTCTGGCACGTTTGGAAGTCAGAACTGCTGAGGCTCTCCTGGCTCCTGCATGTAACACAACACACGTTTCAGTTGTGAGGCACCTGAACAATATTTGCAGGGAAAAAACTGAAAGAGGAAGGCAGCACCAACAAGAGAAAGTTGTCTTTCTCAACTCTATTTTCAGCAGTGCTTTTCCTGAAAATAGGAGGATTGGACAGATTCAACCCTTCTGATGGTTATACAGTGCTGCACTGAGCAGGAGAAAACATCCTGTCACTGTTTGCTATCAAGTGGCAGCTCTGGGAACTTTTATTTCTACTTATGAGTTCAAGAAATCACTGTGAAAAATCTGAAATACTGTAACCTCATAAAGATGTTTGTAAGAGCAGCAGTCCAGCCCAGTACAAGGAGAAACAGAGCTAATCAATAATTGCTGAATCTCGGGTGGAGCCATCCAGCAGCACAGACAGCTCAGCAGCAGCCCCTCAGTGCCCTCCAGAAATCCGGGTGGGCAGGCAGGAATCTGAAGAATCCACAATACAGATTCTTCTCATTTGGTATTTTATTTGTCCTCACACCTTCTTATCTAGTATGGAAAAATAAACAATCTGAGTTATGTTTGCACATAGCCTAACATATTCCTTCAGAAGGAAGAGTCTCAATTTTTTGAAATACCTCTGGAATGCCACTCTAATGTAAATCACAAAGTGTTGTCACCACAGTGCAAGTTAAAAGTGTAACCTGCAGTTTTCCCAAGAGAATATGCAGGATTTTTATTACCAGAAATGGAAAGTAACAGAACAAAAAATAAAAGCTTAGCAAAAAAAGTAGGTTAGCTCATATAAGGAATGACATATAAGACATGGCTGAAAAAGAAAGCAAGACAGATATTTTTGGAACTATTTTCAAGTCTCTTTCAAGCCCTGCCTATTTGCCTGGGAAGTCCTTTTGCTTTAAATGTATATATGCTAATGTTCACACTGAAGAAAGGGATGATTGGGCTGAAAAAACTCCTGCTTTGGAAGAACAAAGGAAGAAAAACTGTGCATCAGCAGCAGTTGGTTCTGTGGGCATTTTCTGAGAGTTACCCAGAGGAGAGTAAAGCAATCACAGAATCCCTACAGTTGGAAGGGACCTCTAGAGACCCTCTAGTCCCACCCTATGGAAACAGATGTTTGAGAGGAAAAGTTGCATTCCAGATAAACTGAAGAAATGCTTGGATTTTGAGAAGCCTCCAAAACTCCAATTCTTTTGTGTTAAATGTAAGGTAAGAGATGCTGTTGTGGCAACTCTCTGTACAAGGTGGGTGCCTGTGGTGTCTGAGGGAACCCAACACTGCCCAGAACACGGGGACAAGTGGCACTACCTGCATTTCATGGAAATGATTATTGCTTGCAGCAGGTTCAAGTGTGTTGATTATCTTTCTCAACACTGGAAGTTAATAATTTTCTTAATTAGCAGGATCTGAGCTTTGTTCAGGTTTGGTTTTTGGTGTGGGTTTTTTTGTTTCGCTTTGTTTTAGAGAATGGGAATGTGTTTCTTGCCAAGGCCACATCACATAATAACAGACTAGAGAAGACTGAAAGGACTCAGCAGGAAAAAATACAGTGCAATTATCACCAACTGAACAGCTGATAAATGAAATGACAGAGTGAAATACAGGAGTTTCACAGGATGAAAGTTCAGAGAGGGTGAATTTGTTACGAATTTTGAACAAATGAAAAGTGGAGACCTCACCATAAGCAGTTCTTCTCATCTCCCCATCACTGAAGATTCCCCCCTCCCACAGCAATCAGTCTCCCATTCCATCACAAGAAAGAGCTACCAGATTCAATACCCAGCAGCAGAGTTTGGAAAATGAAGAGCAGCTGGTTTGGAGCATCACACACTTACAGGATGGTTTTTGCCTTTGGTCTGTCCCACTTACTTGAAGTTTCCAAGGACAACCACCACACTGCCATGAATTCAGCAAACACAGCATCAGTTGCCTTGTATGAGCTAAACTGACAAGGAGGGTACTTTTAACACACCTGTGATGGGCAGATTTCAGAGAGAACCATACGTGGAAACAGAGACTACAGCAAGCTAGTGAAAAATCTGAATTGCCCTCTGGAAAGAAGTGCATACAAGTGCATACACTCCTATGGTACTGGTGCTCAGTCTGTCAATGTTTCCATTTTGAATCAGCCTTCAGTCATTTAAACCTCAGATGGAAAAGTATGGTTGAACCTGACAAAGGAGCAAGCCAGGTCTCAGGTCAACCACAGTCTTTTTAATTTACCCCCGAACTCCAACATTTCCTGAGTTCAGTATCTTCAGCTTCTTTTGAGATGGAGCTAAAAATCCTGGATTTTGAATCTTTCTTTTGTTTATAAGCAATTGCAGTTACCATGTGCCCCTATCTCTTCCCTGCTTCAGCACTACAGTTCCATGATTGCTGGAACACTGATGGAGAAGGGAACTGGGAGCACACACAGCTCTGCTCCCTGTGCTTCTCCAAACTGTGAACACAAAGGAACTGATACAGCAGGAGAAGTTTGGCACACTGTTCAGGAATGCACAAAGGAAATGCAGGATAAAAATGTAAAATCATTAAAAGAATGTTATTTTGGTTATTATCTTCAAACCCCATTTGAGCCAACAGCCCCTCCCTGCAGGTACCTCGCTTTATCTGCAGCACATCCATCACACCAGACTCCTCTTCAGTGCCAGTGTTTCCTGTTCCTTCCTTGTTCTACATGCCAAGCCAAAGAGAAGCAACAAAGGCTGATGTTGTTTCTGGAAAAAACTGGGTTCTGCAGGAATCAGTGGGCAGTTTCCTTTCATGCACACACAGGCCTGTGTTCTGTAGAGTTAACTCATGCAAACACGTTGCAGTGAACCAGCTTTGCAATGGGAAGCATCCCACAGAATGTGTGTGGGTTCTGCACGTGGGAAAGGAGCCTGAGAAGGATTTCAGAAGAATCCCCTCCAGTGGTGACCTGCTGTGGCTGGAGAGCCAGGCAGGCTGTGCTGCACAGAGGTGTGTGAGCTGCCCACGGCATTCCATTGTTACTGGGAAGGTGGTGACTTCCTCTGCAGTGAACCTTTCCCCTTATTCTGCTCTTCCTTCCTCATGATAAATACACTTTTTATTATTCCAACCAAGTCAACATTACTTTTAGAAATTTTATCACTCATTTAGATTTCACTCAGTGAGTCAAGTGGAAAAAATGTGCTCTCAAGCTGAGAGAAAACCCTCCCATTTAAAATCCCTCAGTCAAGAGCACCTCCCAGGCAACATCCTCCAGCTGTTCTCAGAGACAGAAAAAGTATGTTCACTCAATCAGTTCCCACCTAGGCCACTCTGGAGCATCTCCAGCAGGAAGGAGATTATCTGCCCAAACCAGCAACCCCTTGCTCTTCCCAGGCCTCCTCCCACTCAGCTCACCCAGCACTTCCCTCAACTACACAAACCTCTTGATGTTTGCCCATTAAGATCTTCCTGTGCCAGTAGAGAAATCTATCACATAGCATTGTTATCCCTGTTCCTGGGCCTCTGATTGTCACTTTTATCGGCTAAATAAAAGTGATTTGAATGCAGGAACAATTATGGGAATCTTTTTCCTCAGCTGACACCAATATCCTCGGTAGATTTACAGTTAGCACCGTTTTGAGAAAGGCTGGATGCATAAAGAAGTTGCTTTGCCAGGCAGCAGGGCACAAGGGAACCAAGAAAACATCACCTTCCAGCTTTTTAAAAATGTTTCCTCAAAAACGATGGTGGTTGCAACCTGTTTGTATCTTCTCCTGACCTGCTGTATAAGGACGAGTCAGGGTGGTGCATTTTCCTCAGTAAGGATGGGTAAGTTTGTGACAAGTATTGCTTTGTAACTTGTGCTGCTCACATTTCTGGCTCTAAAGTGTCCTATAGAAACCTAAAATCCCACTGAAGTGTCGCAACTCCAAAGCTTTTGCCAAACACGTGAGAGCTGGAACTGTCTTTTCCTTGTTCTCACTAGGCACATCAGTGAACCAGAGATCTGTGCACACCTTCAAAGAGAAAGGACCACAGGGGCACAGAGAACAACAGAATAACATTAACAAGAGTGCAGTGAATCCCAAAACTTGAAAGAAGAAAAGCATTTTTCTTGTAAGTCCTTTTTGAGCCTCATTTGTCACCACTGCAGACAGATGGAATCTGCAAGCCCTCCCTCCCTGCCAATGCAGCAGGAGACACCAACACAACACACAAGCAACTCTGGTGGCAAAACAAACAACTCCCAGAGATGGGAGGTCGCTTAGGAAGAACCACAGCAGCCTCCTGTCTGAGGGATGCACTGGCTGTGCTGTGAGCTTTTGGCTGGGAGGCTCCTCAGGGCTGCTCTGCCTGTCCTCCCACAAGAGACACAGGAGCCTTAGTGTGTATTTCAGATAGGAATTGCTATGTTAGTGCTGAGCATTTTCTAAAATCTTGCCCTTACACTGAGAGAAATTAGAAGAGAATCCTTCTAGGGCACTGACTGCTCTCCCACTGATGTTCTGACACAGCCTATGATAAACACCTTACCTGCACTGGTAAAGGAGAACAGGTATATTTGTAAGGTTCAGAAATGCAGGACTAATTTTTCTACCAAAAGTCACATATAACTACTGTCAGATCTGTTTGCTCTCCTCTCAAGAGCAAAGGACAGAATATGAAAGAACCAATTCAAACAAAACCACAACACATTTCAGATTTTCTTTGTTTTATTCATGCCAAATGAAAGAAACATGGTGATATGCCACTTTTGGTGCATGCCATTGCATTACTGCTTGCCATCAGAGCAACCAAATTGAGGCAAATTCTATCACACACAGGTTCAGTGAGGCTTTGAGAAGGGCTCAGGCACCTTCTTTCACTCTCTTGTCTCAAAAGACATTGAAACATCATTTTGGTGTGGTATTAAAGGTGTAGCAATTCCTCTCTACCCTTCCCAAACCTTCTGGTTTTAGTGGTTGGTTCCACTTGACCCGCTCCTGCAAAGGGACAGAGCCCACAACAGGACACTGATGAGGAGCTGGGGGTCTTGCTACTCCCACTTTAACTTTAAAAAATAGCACAGTTCTGTATTTCTGACTAGTACATTGACCTGAGGAAGACAGCTCCCAAATACAGAAGTACTGCAGATGTTTAATACTCACTTATTAATGATGGGCAGAGAACAAGACAAACAAGTAAGAACAGCAAAGAGAGGAAGAAAATGGAAAAAGAAGAGTATTTTAGGAAAAAACTAGCAGAAAAAGCTAGCAGAGAAAAAGCAACCTTGTGCTTACGTAATTGTCTTTCCATTTGTTTCAGAAGTCACACGAAGTACTCACCCTATACCTAAAAACGGACAGAGTTGCTTCCACAACCTGTTCCAAAATGTGGTTTTGCTGGGCATTGGGTAGAAAGACAGCTACCAATGGAGAAATAGCAAAATCTAATTTTGTTTTGCAATGATGAAGAGATGGGATGAACCCACAGGAAGAAATTTCAGCTACTGAGTAAACCACCAGATACTGAAATTCAAACTTTTTGCTAACAAACAAAGCTCACAAATACACAGATTCAGCCAATGTTTGACTCTTGCAAGATTGCTCTATTTGAACTCTGGTAGTGATGGGGGGAGAGGGGAAGGGGGAGCCTATGTTTATTTACTTAGAGCTTATGATGCTTATTTTGTTTATGCTTA
>JAOXXN010000150.1:1219501-1231987 GCA_026770055.1 Myrmophylax atrothorax
GAAACAGCGCAGGTGCGAGAAGGAGTGGCTTGAGGCGGAGAAAATGGAAATCACTTCTTGAGACTCATTATAATAACTCTGCCTTCTCTAAGAAAATAATGTTTATGCATGAAAGAAATATAAATATGTATAACTTACTTGCATACAAACCCATTGTTAACTCAATCAGGTGCGCATGTTTTTGGAGGAGTTATCCCCCACGTGCCCTGGGCCAGAATAAACGTACCCCTTATAACCTCATTGGATTATAAGGTTTTTATTCCGCAAAACAGTAGTGGCAAACCAATATCCTCTATAATAATCCACACAAATTATCCCACGGTTCTGTATTAGGGAAATCAAAAGCTGTCAGAAAGATGAGTTACCGCTTAAGTCGGAGGCATTTCATCCATTCTGATGTCAGTGTGAGCTTGGCAACACCTTCTGCAGCCACTGGTGACGAATCCGTGCAGAACTTCAAACCTTTCTGTTCTCCACACAAATTTGCTTCACCCTCTTCTCTTCATGGCTCCTGGTCAGGACAGCAACATTTTCTGTGAAGGACAGACAACAAATTTATTTGAAATAAATTTCAAATTGGATTTATTGTTAGTTTTCCTTCTTTAGTGACCTCCTGACCTCTTAAATGCTGCAAGAGCCATGTAAAAAGACATGTGAATTCTTTTCAGAATTCTGGCTGCACAGCTGGCACCCCAGAGTTGTCTCCTTTTCCTCAACACTCCTGTTTGTTTTCTGCCCCCCAGGAGCATCTTGATGCAGTCTCCCTTGAACTGTATCTGCTCAACAGCCACACTGCAGCTGTGTCGTGGGCTGGGACTCTTCTGAGGAAAAGGAGCAGGTAATCCTACTAATTTTCTTAATTTTTAGTTACAATTTTGAAACAAAATATAAAGAAGGAGCTAGAAAAAACCCTGACAAGTAGAGGTCTGTTGCATGTTTTACCAGAACAAACCCCCAGGTTTGTGTTACTTCTGCTCACATATTAGCAGGTCATGCTGCTCAGACTAGTAAATTACTCAAATGATCTGCACCTTAACCAGCACTCCTGAACAGGCAGAAACAAATGGACAGGCTTGTCTCCCAACATGGTGTTCTGAGAGGGTTAAGGCTGTGCCTCAAAGCTCCCAGAGCTGTTTGGAGTTATGCAAGGGGACAGCACTGCCTAATCTTTGGAGGGTTTATTTGTGGGGTGGTTTTTTCCCTCCTCCCAACTCTTCCACTCCTGAATTCTGCTTCTGTGACTTCAAGTGTGAACACATCTGTGGATGACAGAGTTGGCAGAAAGAAAGCAAACACAAACTATTTGTATTATGAAAGCCCCAGATAATAAGGAGCAAAGCACTTAAACTCCTGTGCAAAGCAGGCACAGCCTGGTGAGCTGCCCAGACTGAGCATCATGACAGGCAAAGCCACCAACTGCTGAGCAGCAGAAGCAAAATGCCTTGACAACGATTACCATAACAAAAACAGTTTTTGGGGCATTTGAAAGGAAGACACTGAAATAGCTCTGCAGATGAGTGGCAACAGGTGAGGTGAATATGATGCAACCCAACAGAAAACATACATTATGTGCTTGAAAATGTACTTAATGAGAAGGGTGAATACCCTCCTACTGAAGGCAGATAAAGGAATAGCAATAAATTAGTCTTAAACTTGAACTTGTGGTTCATCATATAAATGGAGATACTGGGAGATGAGTCAAAAGCTGACTCTGGATGGAGAAGATTGAATCTTCTTCTCCCAACCTCAGCATTACCAACCAGTTTCCATCTGCAGATAGGATTACTTGGAGAAACAATGTAGGGGAAGAAAGGGAAGCAGAAGACGGCCCTGCAAAACCTCCAGAAGGAATGGTGAGAGAACACTACAGTCCTTAGTAGTTTTGGGAACTTCACTCAACAGCAAATTTTTTTTGCATATTCTAGAGTTTTTTGAAATAAGAAAAAACAAGTCTGAAGAACACAGAAATGAGCAAATGTTACACGGCATGGAAAGGCTGCAGTTAAGATTATTTAAAGTCTCTCCATAAGGTGATGGGTTTGTGTAAAATTTTAATCCCTTCCAAAATGTCCTTTTTTCTGTCTAGAAGAGCAAGGGGCTGGGAACTTTGTGTATTCAGGCAGCACGCTGCAGTTAGAGTAGCTGGCTGGGGAGGGGGCCGGATTTCTCCCTGATTTTTCCTGCCTGAGGTGGCCCTGGCTCCACCAGGACCTGTTCCCACATCGTGGGCACCTCTGGGCATGTCTCTAAGAACACCGAAACAGGAAAGCTTTGACAGGGCTGTATCTATATAATAAAATATCAACACATACACACATTTTTAAATTCTAGCTGCATGCAGGCATTTGTCCTTCTGTCCTACAATTCTGCAGGCTCTGTCCATCAGGAGCAAAGGGCTCTGCTGGCCATTTGTCTGTCCTTGCAGAGCTGCACTCCAACAGCTCCAGCACAGCTGGAGATGGCAGAGATTCACTGCCACAGTGTTACATAAATCTGGTGCTCCCGTGGCTCACGAGGATCATTCAGGTGTTCTTTAAAACTGCCATTACATTATACTTTATAGGTGGCACAGAAAACATTTGATCTCATACATAAGCATATTGCATATTGCACAGTAGCTGAGGCAACAGGTGGGACAGAGATCAGGTGTATGGTTGGCACTGTACTCACAAGCAGCACACTGACTGAAAACATGGGATTTACCACTCAAAAAGAAAAGAATTCAATCACTATATTCACTTCTGTTCTAGTGCCCAGTACTACAGATTAATTTACAACATTTTTAGTTAATTGATGAAGATGACATGAAATCCCGCCTTTTAGCTGCTGCTCTGATTCGACAACTAACACGGAGGAGCAAATGAAGATGTAGGTGAATTGCTCCATTTCCCCTTGGCTTTCTGCAGAGCCTGCACAGTAGAAGCCCAGCCTGAAAAGAGCTGCCATGTGACTCAGACCCCTTCACGGTGTCCCCAGAAAACAAAGAGCGAGGAATGCTAAACAAATGACTCACAAGCCATTGCTGCAAACCCTCGCGACTTTCTAGCAAGTGCCAAGGCTGGAGGAGCAGCTCTCCCTCCTGCCAGTCCCAGTGGCAGCACCGGAGAAAGGGGCACCGCAGGACAAGAGCAGGAACAGCACGGCTATGTTTCAAAACCCACCATCTGAATTACGATTGCCGACTGCGTAAGGAGGCAGAAATGGAGGCAAATCCACGTGCAAACAAAGCATCATTTGGGAGATGTTTTTCCTGTTGATGTTTATTGTAAGAGGACTCTTCCCCGGCTGGGAACAACTGGCGATGCTTTAGCATTCAGTACATGGCCTGATTTCTGTCCTAGAACTAGTCTGTGCCTTCACTGGCTGTCAGATTTGCCAGGGTGGGGGAATTCTGGCAACATTTGTGCTGTTCAATGTCTCAGCATGTTGTATCTTGAAGGCAAAGACCTGTCAAGATACCTAACTATAAATATTCATGTTAGTTATTCTTTTTGCATGACTCAGTAAAGAGGGGGGAAACAGATTCTTCCCAAACTGACTGTAGCAGCACAGCATAACATCACAGGCACAATATCCACAACCAAAGCATCTCACTTGCACCATGGATTTCCTTCAGTGGAATTCCACAAGCTCCTGCACACAACGAGGGTGTGACAGCTTTGCCAAGGAGGCCACATGGGGCACCTGGCACAGAAAATACTGCAGACAAGGATTTCCAGAGCAAGCTCCAAAGCACAAGGGGATCCTGCTCTCAGTTGTGGCTGAGCACGAGAAAGGCCACATTTGGAAGTGTCATCACCCCACTGCTGATCAGGTAATAATGAGGGATGTGCTCTGTTTCCAGAGGAGTAACTTCTTCACTTCAAAATTGTCTCCCTGGGTGAAGAAATGCTGAAGACAGAATATATCTGCTCTTAAAGGAGATTGGAAAAGGGAATGCATCAGTACAGGGAACGTGCAGTCCTTTGCAGATACGTTTTTAATACAAAGTCATGGATACAGCCAGGAGACTCAGAAAAACAGTTTAAAAGGCAAAACTTCTTTTACTTTTTAAAATATGAAACACATGATGAACACAGTGTTTAAAATAGAACTGATTCACAGGGAGAAAGGAAGTACTTAATGACTTGTTCATGCTTAAGGACTCTTAAAAACAAGTATCTGTTACTCATGCGTTTGAAGGATTTGCTACTCCCGAACTACTGATTTGAAAAGCTTTTGACACAGCAAGATGAAGACACATCCCCAAGGGCTGCCATGTAAGCTGAAAGCCTGTGTGCTCTCAAACACTCTTCCTTTCGCTGAGGAAAGGAAAGATTAGCATGAGGAGGCCAAAAATAAAGGTTTGATTGCTTTGGTTCTGGAAATGAGGTGAAAAATAAGGTTTTCTGGCCAGAAGAACCAAAGATCACCAAACTGTCATGTCAAGGAGAACTAGTGCTTGAATTTGACACCACTAAGGACTACCCAGGCCCTCAGCTGCATCTCTCCTACAGCAATTTTTACTCATTAATTTATGGCCTAATATTACAGACCTAATACCATTGAATATGAGGATAAAGCAGGACAGAAAGCGGGGCTCGTCATCCATCCTTATGAACAAATCACGTAGTACAAACTTCTTATAAAGGGACACCTGGTTTATGGGAACTTGGCCAAGAGGAACTCCTGGCTCTGGCTACAGGACCAGCAATGTCAGTGAAGCAACAGAAGCCTCTGCACCATTTGTACTGCCATGGGCTGTGACAAGCAAATGTTCTTCTCTCAACAGCTACTGAAAATCCAGACTTTCATTGGTGTTTTACATTCACAGCCATCCCATGAATACCTGAGGGTGGGTTTCCAGAGCAGGGCCCTGGGCACAGGCTCAGGGGGCAGCAGGACACAGGGGCACAGGGACAGGAAAAGGCAGTGCTGCAGCCACAGGAAAAACTGACACCAACAATAACCCCCCACCAGCCCCAAACCCTCAAATGACCATTTCTGCAACTTTTTTTTTCCACAAACTAATCCCCAAACTTGCACTGGGATTACAATTTGGATTTGAACGCACTCTCCCACCACACTCCTTTGCTGTTTGCAGAGGTTTATTAGAACCATCTGCAAGATCCTTCCCTTCCAGTTTCTTGTGTCTGTTAATCTGGCAGCTGCACTTTCTCATCTATTAAACAAAAATCTTTGTTTCAAAGTTGTTGAGACAGAAGGTCTTTGAGAGGCTAAAAATGATCTTGAAAATCAATGCAGCAACCACATCATATTCTGTGCTTTACCGATTAAAGGGGAAGAAGTTGGAGAATATATATTTTTAATAGGAAGAAAAATGAAGGGTTTAGGGATCAAGGAACATTTTACCAATGCAATTTATCTGACAAAAGCCACCATTTCCTGAAGTACTGCAAATTGCCACTGCAGAAGAGTTTCAGGCTCATCATTTCACAGACTGACAGAAGAAAAAAAAATTGCAGAGAAGTATCTCCTTACAGCAGCTCTTGGCAAAAGATAAGTGAGGGGAGCACTAAGGGAAGGAGGAATGCTGATGAAGTAGCAGAGTTTGAGTGATTTTCTTTATACATGATACAATTATTGGAAGCTTTTGACTTTGCAATCCCCTGGATTTGCCTGTGTGTGGTGCTGCTTGAGGTTCCATCCTTCTCTATAACCCTGCTAAAACACACCTGTGCACTCCCACGTGCAGATATTCCCACCAGCCCCAGGCTCGCCCTGCCATGGGACAGACTCTGCCCCAGCACAGGGCAGGGCACTGCTGAGAAATGGCACAAAACCTGTGCCTTTCATTTGGTCCCATGTTTCTCTTCTCCAAATTGTTTCTGCAGAAGTATTGGCCTCCTGGCACAAGAATGGTACAACCTTCACTTTTGGGAGATTAATAAAGAATTTTCTTCCAGTTCTCCGAATCATCTCATAAAATATGCTTTAATAAAGAAAATTCACTTCAAGTGTGAACACAAAATATTTTTAATAATTAAGCAACACTTCTACTTTTTGTTTATAATATTAAAACATTTTATTTCTTTCTGTTGCTGCTATTTAAAAGGTAACAAGTGACTGTGGACAACATTCAACTTCCACCAAATAATGTTTGTGCTTGTGGAAATTTGAAGAATCTGTGACATTAACTGAACTTTGTAAAATTTCCACAGAGTTACAGCAACACTGGAAATAACTTTCTCCACATGAGCACAAGACTTGCTTTTAACTATGGATCACCTCCAAGACGTGCACCTTGCTGTCATCTCTCATGACCTCTCTGATTCTGTTTTATACAACTTACAGCCCACATCTTCCCTAAGCAAATTCCTAAATCCTCATTTAACCAAACAAGACCATTTAAAGTTTCTCAAGTACTCTGATGAGACCTCTACAGCTTCATATATTAGGACTTGCCATTTTCTTCCCACACTTTCCTTTCAATCCTAATAGAACATTTTTGGGTTTTAGTAAAAGGATTTAGCAGGATTTCCAAATTACCTTATCTTTTTCCCTTAAACTTTATTATAAAACATAAAAAATTAAAGCGATTTTAATTGTATAGGCTCTACAAAAAAAGATGCAAATGTAATAATTTGAGTTGACAGATCATGCAAGGCAGACTTTAAAGGTATTTTCAGAAGCACTGGCAACAGCATTATCATAATATAATGTCATAAATTTTATATGCAAATTTAAAGAAAATCCATATATTTCAAGTAATAGTATAAAAGAGTAGATTGCTCTTGAAAAATGTCCTGGAATCTCTCAGGAGAATCAATGGAATAAGCAGAGTGTGTGTGTCTGTGATCACCTAGGAGGAGAGATTTTTATTGGAATACTTAACATTACTTTTGTTAGCAAATACTTCACTCCAGTGGCTTATTAGAAATTTGGGTAAAATACAGTATCTTGAGAAACTAAAAAAGCTGAACAAAACCAAAGTCTGAGAGAACTACCTTAAAATTTCTCTTTCCCCAACCCTTACCCCCATTGTATTGAAAAAAAAAAAGCAACAAAAAAAATCATTTGGATGAATAATTTCTTACAAACCTTCTTTCCAGGTCACCTTTGATCTTTACAGAATATATACATTTACATAAGCCAGAAACAACAACAACAAAAGTAATTTAAAACCTCCATCTCCACATACAGCCCTATTTCAAAGTATCATGAATATATTAAGCCAAAACTGCAAACAAAGGAATGCTTGGGACCATAAAAAAAAAAAAAATACACTCTGCTGGAAATGCCATTTTTCTTGCTTTTGAATACATGATGTGCATTCCCTGGTTCCCATTCAGCAAATAAAGCTGTGAAATGGCAGTGGATTTCCTGCTCCCACTCTGGCTCTGCATCCAAACAGCAAACATAAACCTGTGGCTGTAGATTCAAATCCTCCCCTTGGGAGCAAACACCCCTGGAGCCAGGACAGGGCTGGGAGCAGCAATCACTGCTCTGCCAGGAGAGGAGACACTGCCAGGTGTGTATGGCATTGTCCTGTGAGATGTGCCCACAGAGATGTGCCCACAGCAGGGCAGGACTGACCTGGAGCTGAGACCAGAACAGCTCAGCCCCAAGCACAGCGGCAGAACAGCTCAGCCCCATGCACAGCAGCAGAACAGCCCAGCCCCAAGCACAGCAGCAGAACAGCTCAGCCCCAAGCACAGCAGCAGAACAGCTCAGCCCCATGCACAGCAGCAGAACAGCTCAGCCCCATGCACAGCAGCAGAACAGCTCAGTCTGACCCCAGCGAGGCTGAGGAATCCCGCACAGGCACAGTGAGAGCTGCAGGACACACACAGACACCCCAACACCTCCTCCGTGGGCACATCACCTCCCAAGGAGCAGGTCAGTGTCCCTGTGCCACCCACGGACCTTGTGGGGATCCCATCCTGGGCTGCACCATCACCTGGCCATTCACCTGCAGCTTCTGGGCTAAGGGGGACAATCCATGTCCTGATCCTCAGTTACGCATCCTGAATTACCAGGAATGACCCTGACGGCTCTGTCAGTGATGCCACCGTTTCCCTGGCCTGTCTGGCACAGCTTCCCAAGTCCCTCACGCTGGCACTGCCCCTCTCAGTGCATCAGTGTTGGGTGCAGAAGCCAACCCAGCCTGAGCACAAACACCACTGCAGCCCAGGCCAACGTGCCCCGGGACAGGGGGCTCCCAGCAGAGTGGGAACAGCACCCCAGCCAGTGCTGGACCACTCCAGAGGTGTGGCACTGAGCTCTGCCCACAGCTCCAGTCACACAGAGAGAACAGACTGCAGCAGGAAGCTACAGAGAGTTCTTCTCATCACTCAGTCAGAGATACAATCTTTACTTAAATGTTAAGCCATATACATGGGCCATTAGTTAAAGTTCCTTTTCTTTTTTTAATAGTTTTACCAGGTTTGACATTTTGTAACACTATTATTTTAAGTCTGGTCTGGACTAGAATTCATACATTAGGAAAATGATTTTCAAAAGACTATGCTAAAATATCTTCCATATATTGCTATCATTTGTCAGTTTTACTTAAAAGCAGCTATTAAGATAAATGAAATGGATAAAAAATGGAATACTTCCAAGAAAATAAATGAAGGTTAAATTAAACTTGTGACAAGAGCCAATCCACACATTTTGACTTCTCAATGAAGTACCATTTGACCCTGCAGTGAGAAACACACTAATATAATACACAAATCTAAAGCAACGTGAACTGGCTGAAATAGCCAGAAGGCAAAGAAATGAAGGTAAGAGAGGAGGTCAGAAAATGAACACCAGTTCAGTTAAATGACCAGAACTGCAGCCAACAGAATGAGCAGGGATTGAAGACAGGTCAAAGCATACAGTGCTCTGAATATAAAACGCAACTGAGCACTGACAAACTTAACAAAACCAGCAGTATTTGCTAAAAAGACACCTCAAGGCAAACACACTTGGGGTGACAGTAACACCCTGCAGCAAAGGCCTGAGGGCATGGGGAAAAGCCTCTGTGATCCCTTGCTGTGCTATTTCTTTGCCCCAAGAATTTCAGGCAATTTGCCTTGTTCTGACTGCAGTTTGAAAATGGTGATGGGATTCAACTAGAGTTGTAATATGGAAATGCAATCAGCACTTAATATTTCTGAAGTATTAAGACACAGAGTATGCATTTAAATGGCAGAAAATTCAGCAAATGTTCAGTGGTTCAAGATTTTCCCCCCCCAGGTTATCTGCAATTCTCCTGCCTGTGACCTGCACACACTGCACTGCTGGACACCAACATTCAGCTCTTCGCCACAGCACAGGAATTGAATGCACCAGGCCAACTTTGCATGATAACCCAAAGCATTCCAATCTTTCAAACACTGAAGAAAGAGAAGATTATTGTTTTAAGCTCTCTATTACTGGGGACAGGTTGGGCATTAGTGGTTTGGCAGCTGTGTCAAACAGCTGCAGGCTGGAAACAATCGGTGCTGAGCACTCGGAAACAGGCAAGGACAGAGCACAATGCACTGCAAGTGTCACTCTGGTCTGGCTTGTCATTAGGCACAGAATAGAGCTGACTGCAGCCTCTCCTCCACCAGGGCAGAGCATTTTCTGGGGAAAAAAATGTATTAAAAGGATGATACTGAATTTTAGTATCAAGGTTAATGTAAGAGCTATGCACTTGCATTGATAAAAGCACTTGTATGAAAAGGGAGACTGAGCAGCTTTAATTCTAAACTCTCTTGCCAGAGAAAGATGGTTATCTGAAACTTTCAATTAAAGAAAGACAATATGAAGTCAAAATAGGGTAGTAAATTAATGTCAAAAGAGTAATGCAAAAGGAGACACTTGATGACCTGCACAGCTGAAAAAACCATTGGCTGAGAAACAGTTCACTGGGAACACACAGGAAAGAGGAAAAGTGTAACAGCAGAAGTGGGGGAATTCTGGATCAGAAGAACTGCTGCTGGACAGGAACAATTTGCCAGGTTGGTGCAGACCACAGGGCTCAGCTCAAGCAACTGTCCAGGGTGAAATGACCTCAGTGAACATTATTCTTCAATAAAACAGTTACCAAAGCTACAGAAAAACCTGTTAAATGCTCCTCTGGTAAATTATTTTATATGTTAGTTCAGAATAAAACTCCAAATTGGGAAAGCTGAAGTAAAACCTGACTTTTCCAAACATTTTACTCCTCAGCACAACTTTAGGGACAGAGGAGTTGACTCTCATGGGAAAGCACAGGAATGCTCCACTGGTGAAGGATAAATTACTCACTTCCAGCATTAACTTACCATAACAGTCTGAGAAGGGAAGATGCAACTCAGCTGATGACATTTGAAACAACAGAGGCAACAAAATGCAGATTAAGCAAAGCTGCCAAATATCAAAGCTGTTGGGAGGAAGATCAGAGGGATCATAAATACCCCAAGGAAAGCCCCAGGGAAGCCAAAGTGTGTCCAGAATGGCAGCAGCCTGGCAGGGCAGCCCCATTTCAGCCAGCCCATTAGCCTGCTCCTGGCAGCAGCCCAGAGCAGAAAGGCACCACTTGCTCCAGACCCTCTCCCATTTCCAGCAATTTGCATCCTAGAGACTTCCTGTACCAGAGCTGGGGTCTTTGTACTTCATATTCTTGCATGGAATTTTCCTTCATAAATTTATCCAATTACCTTTTGAACCCATTTTACAATTCCATATCCACAACATCCTGTGGAAGGACATTCCACAGCTTAACAGCTTTGTCTCAAGCACCTTTGTGCATTTGTTTTGAGCTGCCAGTTCTTTTAAGAAAAAAAGAGAAAGCAGATAAGAAACTTGCTCCTTTGTGTTACCTCTATTTACTTTTTCCTATGCCATTATGATCTGTGATTTCTTTTACAGGTCCCTTCAACCTGTCTTGCCATGGAAAGTGTTGTGTTGTCTGTAATCCTGACAGTGGATGCTGCTCCATCCCTCCAACTTTCTGCTCTGCATTCTTCTCTGCATTCTTTTCAAATGAGACTGTGTGTCATATTTGGAAGCTTTTGAGAAGAGGATGAAAGAATTCTACAGCAGTGAGAACAAGGAGGCATGTTTCAAGGTAGAGAAAATTTATTGGGAGAAAAACATACACAACAAAAGAAGGTTCACTGTAATTCTATGTATTTACAAGCAGAACTGTTCAAGCATTATTAAGAGAAGATTTAAAATAGGGAAAAAACCCTTAAGATTTGTAGTAGAAATCAGCTTACTTTGCTGTGCCTTCATGCTTTTCAGAGCTGAAACAATTTCTGTGCGCTCTGTTTCCCCCTCCAATGAGCACTTTACTGCAGCTTGTAATCTTCTGCCCCATCTATAAAGGCAGAACTGTTCTAGAGGCAGGTACTAATGAGACTGTATTCTATCTGCATTGATATTTAGCAGGGAAAGACAAGAAGTAAAGGCAGTGCAACACATTGCAAATACATGGGCAGTGGGTGGTGGTAAAGGAGGCTGAAGAACGATGAGTTGTCATCTAATACTGTTCAAGTTGTAAGTGTAAAACCTGGAACTCACTTTTATTCTGCAGTATTAAAAGCCAATGGGATCTTTATCATTCAACTCCAAAAGCACAAATGATTCCCCAAACCCTGGAGCAAGTCCATGGGGCAGTCCCTGCCCGGAGGCTCCTCTCAGGTCGCTGCTGCCAGAACCGAAGCACCTGTTACAAGGGAGGTTGCCTTTCTCACCTTGCTACTGTTTGTGCTCTGGTGGTACAGCAGGAAACTGCTCGTGGGAACATTTCTGTACCAGAGGAGCATTTAAGGAATTCCAGCTGAGGTCAGCTGAGGTCACTGCAAGTACAGTCCCCCTTGGGGTAAACATCTTGTATTAAAAAATGCTTCCCAGCCCGCCCAGGGCAGGCCCTGCACACTCTGAGTTTGCTGCTGCTCTGGGGGAGCTGCTGCACAGGGGCAAGGGCAGAGCACAAGGCTTGGTCCTTCCACAGATGGGTATTACCCATTTGCTGCCACAGAATGCATTCTCTCAACATTTTTGAGAAATGGCCCCCTTCTTACCTCCAGTAAGTACCTCAAGTACCAGAGTCTATTATTTAAAAAAATAATTACAAAAGGCAAAAAGGAGAATCCCACAGGAAGCACACACGAAACATATTCCATGCTATGGCATCCCTGGGCTGTAGAAGCCCACATGGGAGTTTTAGAGTATATTTCCTCAGATCACAACTGTGCTCACAAATGCTGCAAGTTGCATTAAAAATGTTGGCTTCCATGATTTAATAAAAAAAATCCCCACAGGTGTTACTCATGAGAATATCTTAATTTTTATAGTCTGCCCAAGCAATACATTTTTTGGTTGTTGTTTTTAAGTTAGAACAAGTATAGTTCAGATTTTCCTAAGAGTATGATAGAAGAGAGGGACAAATAGTGCTCATACACACATATATATACATACATATCTATATGCATACACACAGACAGACATTAGCTCAGCTGGTTAAAACTTGGTTGTAATAATGCCAAGGTCATGGGTTCAATCCCCTGTGTGGGCCATTGACTT
>JAOXXN010000150.1:1232087-1244920 GCA_026770055.1 Myrmophylax atrothorax
GTTCAATCCCCTGTGTGGGCCATTGACTTAAGAGTTGGACTCGATGATCCTTGTGGGTCCCTTCCAGCTCAGAATAGGCTGTGATTCTGTGAATATATACATACACACACACACACACACACACACACACACATAGATATATATATGTATATGTAAGCTTTCCTGCTTAGAAACTGACTTTATAATTGACTTTTGGTGGCTATAAAATTTTTGCCTTCTTCATAAAATCCTTCTACTTTGGCAGAGTCATGAGGGTTTGAAGAAAACCCGTGTTTACATTTTCAGCAGACTATTTGAAGTGTTAATACATCCAATATTTACTAATGACATTTCAGGACACTGGGAACTAGGGGAGAGGTATTAGGCTTAGATCAAAACAGGTCAAGAATGAAAGAAATACAAGCTTTTCCACATATGACTGCTCTTGAAAACAGGCACGTTAACAGGAGAAAACCCACTGACATTTGCACATCATGTAGCACTGCTGATATTTGAAAACATTTCAGCATATATGACTTCACAAACTTAATGCTGCTATGAACAGCCACAGTCCACTGGAAGCCATTGGAAATAAAGGGAGTGTACTATGGTGGTTTGCAGTGGGAATTCTTCCCATCTCCCCATCGCCCACTCTGCATAAGCCACTCAAAGTCTGATGCTCTGCCACGATTTTCCCACTGTAATCTGCTGCCTATTATTCTCTCAAACCCCATCTGCAGGCCATTTTTCTATCAAATGAGCTGGTTAAAATTCTCCCTTTTTATTTAAACCTAGGGGAATTTCAAATAGTCCAGCACTACCAGACAGGAATTTATCCTCACCATTATTTAAAACACCAGTGGCTTCGCATCACTGCACTGTAACAGCTCTGATGGGTCTCATGCAATCTCCCCTTTATCTTCTCTGACACAGGCATTGCCTTCCTGGGTACTCAAATATGGCTCAGAGAGTCACTTCCATTAGTCCCTTTTAGGTTCAGACATATTTCCACACAGAATTTTGAGCATTATGCAAAGTTTCTACAGACAAAAAAACCACATACCTTTGTGAAAACAGCTGTTTAACATGCAAAAATATTTAGAAATGTATACTAAGGTAAACATAAATCCTCTTTCCCTTTATAATATGAGAAATTTGGAGGTGATTTTCCTTATGTAAGGGAATCAAGCATTGTTCCCTGATCTTTGAGGGAGACACTGCTCAAGAATAAAAAATTTGTATGCATATTGAAGTTCTCCATAAGATACCCATTAAGAGCCTTCTTCCTCTGCTGTGCTGGAGCAGCCTGCCCAACAGTGGCTTGAGTTGTCAGACACACAGAACAAAGGGAAAGGGAATATTCTAATAACCACATCTCCCTCTGTTCTGGTATTCAGCAAAAACTCCAACTGAGCATCCTTCTAGATTTTGCTGCACATCTGGATGTCAGAGTTTCCAGAGGCACTGTGTGTCTGGGCTTGCTTTCTCTCTTCAGGCAAGTTGAATGCAACTTAATTGGGTCCCTTCTTAGTGTAATATACTGTCTAATAACTTTTTTCCTAGTTCTCACCATTAATTACTGTACAAAATGGCTAAATTCCACTAACTTTAGGACTGCTAGTAGAATCTCAGCCTTGTTTCAGCATCACAAGTGAGGGCACAGAAGTCAGCCCTTGCAACAAGGCCTGTTGCTGACAGCTCAGACACACCCCATGGTACTGGTGCAGGCAATGCACACACACAGTGGTCATGCTGCAGGCAATGCTCCTTACCTGCATCACCTGTGTCACTGGGAGTGAAGTCACACAGGGCTGTCCTTGGAGATGAAAGACAGGACTCACTCCTTTCCCTGCCTCTGCTCTCTCTCTCAGCCATGCCATTCTGCTTCCCCCTCTGTGCCCACCCACTCCCTAACACGGCAGAAAACTCTCTGCTCTTGCCAGGTTCAGTTCTGCTGAGTTACATCAGCTGACAAAGATCTGAGGTGGCAGCACCAACGTGGGTGGGGAAGGGCAGAGGGTTCAGGAACTTCCTCAGCAGCACCAAGTTCTAGATTGGATTATGTTCTTAGAGAGAACTTTGCTTTGAGGACTTTCCCAATTGCTCTGTTCCTGTTGGAACACACACACTGTTTAGTTTCAAGTTTGTCTCTAGCATCAAAGGAAAGTAACTGTGAAACCAAGTGGAATACCTGATCCCTGAGGAATCCTTCTCCTCATTTGCCCCGACAGACCCACAGCTGAGTCAGTGGAGCCATGTGCACATGCACACTGAGTAGCTGCTGGGGTGGCTCAGTGGGCTGGGCCCCACAGGGGCTGCACAAAGGGCACCAGGGACCAACTGCAGTTCAAGTATCACCTTCCACAGTGCTCCTCGAAAGGGCTGCAGCCTGCACACCTCCTGCCACAGAAACTGCATCAGAAAACCTCACTGCAGTGAACTTCAGCAACCAAGCAGTTTGCCTGAGCCCCATCAGCATCACTAGTATGGGAATGCTTTCTTTACCCAAGAATACTGTGTTGATGTAATTTAGCCTAGTAAGGACCTGACCTGGGCAAAATCAACACAAAGATTTGAAACAAATGCCCTGATCATGTTGGTTGTTTGTCTGATTCTGTATGCCCCATTCACATAGCACTTACTTTTAGGCAAAAACTTGATTTTAGGCTATGACTTCATTTTAACTTTTTCAGCAGAAGAACCAACTTAAACAACTCCTACCCTGGCTCTTTGTTCCCATGCCAGCCCAACCACTCAGGACCACAAGGCTTTGCACTGGCAGTTGGCCTTTTGGGCAGGGTTCTTCTTCTCCAGTTGAATCACTTTCCTGGTTTGGTTCACCACACAAGTGCACAAACACGTGTGCTGGCCTGGCACAGGAGGCAGCACAGAGTGGGAATGGATGACCAGGAAAGGACAGAGGCTGAGCTTTCCTGGGCTGCAGTGCCACCACAGACCAAGTCCCAGCTTCAGTTTGCTTTCTGTCCTCCACATGAGATAAGCTAAAGAAACATTGAGAGATGGGAAAGAGCAACATTATACTAAAAATGAGGGAAGGGATATGGCAATGATGAGTAGGGAGCAGATTCAGAGTGGAAGTATTTAAATGGTTAAACCTTGAGGTGACAGCTTTTATGCACTCCACAAGTCACAAAAATTCTAAGTGCCATAGAAAATTTCAACATGCTTCATTTAGCTAATGCAAATATACTACTTCCTATCAAAGCCTTCAGAACAGTGCCTTGTAAAGTTGCCCAAGCTAATGATTTACTACTCAGTGCTGAAAAACAGTTCTAGATTTTGTTAAATTCCAAGTTTGGTCACACTGTCTTCCCAATCATACAGAAAGAAATACCTCGTTTGACAATAATGCCATTATTGAATGGTATCATTCAGCAAATTAATGAAAAGAAATATCAATTTGGTTAAACACAAGAGTTAAGAAAATGCCTTAATTTAGAATAAAAACTGGCTTTGGAAAGAGATGGGGATGGATATGGATTTCACTGTCTCATTTCTGAAGACAACATAGTTGGTGTTTGCAAGTATGTTCTGAAGGATGTCAAAGTGCCACTGGATGAGCTACAGAAGAACTGAACAACACCCTGGCAGCTGCTGCAGCAAACACAGAACTTGTCATCCGAGGCTGTTCCACACCAGCAGGAATCAAGGCCCATGAATGGAAGGGTTTTCCAAGTTCCCAATGACACTGCAGTCCAACAGGCAGGGCAATGGGGACAGAAGCCACGCTGTACAAAAACTCTTCCCTGTCTTCCAAAGCCAGTTAGCTCAGAAGTGAACAACATTTTCACAATTCCCTGATGCTGAGAAAGGCTGTGTGGCCAATGGTCCCGAGCTCTGCGTGTCTGCAGGTAACAGACACGAGTTACTGCAGGCTTAGGAAATGTTCCAGCAATAAATTCAGGGAGAAATCCTTTACAGTCCCATTTAAAGTTCAACATTAAAATGACTCCAATAAGATATTTGAACATCATCACAATCCTGTAGAAGCTTTGCAGAACACATCTGACTGCTGAGCTTCTAAGTGATAAATTTCTGAGATGGAAAACCAGACAGACCAACCCAAAAGCCACACATCTATTAGACACTTATGGCCACTTTGCCAACATACAAAACCAATACACTTTTAACAAACATCAGCACTTAACACACCATCTAAGCTGTGTTGTCCAAAAAAAGTTGTCATAAACTACAGAGTTTCATGCTAACACTAAGTTTTGATGACTAATAATCTGGTTCTTTTATCCCAACCAACAGAAAGTACAGTGGAGGCACCAGCTGATTCCATGCTGGAAACTCCAGTTCCTCTGTTAACTGCTCCTCAGGATCTCAGCAGTGGGGGAAGGTCCCGTGCTTATGACTCATGATACCATTTTTCTCTCTATTGTTTTGCAAATTTTCTGCTTGATCTAAAATCCATTTCAAGCAGAAACCTCCAGGCTCAGTGGAAACTTGAAGGTAATATATTTCAAACGAGGGAGGTTTCCAAAGGGTGTTTTATCTCCAAGCCTTTAAATCAATCTAAATCTGGGCTGGCACAGCCCTGCCCTTGTCACTGGCTCTGAGCCTCTGCCCTTTCCTGTGCATGCACAGGGAGGCTCCTGTGACCCCATGGAGAGCAGCTCAGGGAGCTGATCCAGCTGGAAACTGTCCAAGTGCCACCACAAGGAGCCCTCGGGAGCAGCAGTGACACAGGAGATGTCACACCATAAGGTTGTAGCAATCCAGATTTAGAGAGGCCTAAATGAAGAGGGACCACCAAGAGCCACTAATCAACCTGAATCAGCCATGTCTTAAAGCAAATGAGCATTCTGAGCTTTGGGTTTCTTTTTAAGGTATTGATTTATGTCCCTGAAACATTTTATATCTGTACATTAGCAGAAAAGTTATCCTATGTGTACTAGTAATATATTCTTTTAATGGGATAAAGAATAATGAAATTTTGTCTCTAGATGTTTAAGAGCAGATTCAAACTTCAAGGATGGTGAGTTCAGGCAGGATAACACCCATTTGCTCTGCCTGATGGGTGGCACTAACACTTTGAGGCTGGTTTGGATAATATCTAGGATACTGCAGTAGCCACACACTCAGCTCTAGGACTCTCTTCTGCTTCATTGCTTTAACTTTGCTTAACAGCCCATTTTTGTGTGGTAAAACAGTGGTAGAAATTGCAATGTATTTATGAAGACATGCTAAATAAAACTGTATTGCTTTTACAAGAATATGCTTCAGATGATATCAGATCTCATAAAAAAGCTCATGGGTCTGTTAGAACAGTGAGAGGGGTACAAGACAAGCTTCCACCTATTTCCCAGTGACAACTTTTCCTGCTGGGTGCCCCATGGCATGAGCCCAAACAAACACACCTTCAAAAAGAAATGCACAGCATGCCAAACCTTTTAACATCACCTTTCCATGCAAAACATTTCTATCAGCCTACCACCCTTTTCCAGACAGAGAAATTCCCACCAAGTCATCAATAATACATACAGTCAGCCATCAGTTCACCTACTAATGAGCAGTTTGAGCACACAGTGCCTGTTCAGAGAAATCAGGTCTGGAAGATGAGAGCATAGCCCTTAATCATTTCCAAGGCTCATTAATCTTATCCCAAAAGACAAACAAAAAGAATCTACTCAGATTTCCAGACTAAACCAAGATATAGCATTTCAGAAGCCATTAGGATCTATCAGCCAATAAATATTCTCCAAATGTTCTTCTGTGAAATAACCTGTCAGCCAAAGAACCATCCATCTTAAAAAGCCCACATTATTAGAGACAAAACATCAGGAACCTTAAGAAACTCATACTGCTGAAAATTAGATCAAAAAGGTTTGAAAATTATTCAATATGGCAAAGGGTAAAGATCTTTGGAATTTGCTATTTTAAGTAGACAAAACCAGTCTAGTCTGGTGCACAGAATAAAATAGCAGCTCTCTACAAATGCCAAGTGTGCCCAGGGACAGAATTCACATCCAACATCAAATACTCACTTTGGCAGCTCAACACAGAGAACCAAAAGAGGGGAAAATGCAGCCTAGAGTCTCGTCCTGGGACTAAACACTCAGTTCTGTACTTGGCCAAACAGGGATCCATATTCCCACCAAGCATTAGTTACACAGAGCAAGGCAGGGACTGGTGAGAGTATTGGAGAGAAATCATTATCACACAACAGTTCGGTCTCCTTGTGATGGCCAGACCTGAATGTCTGAAATCCAACAAAAACAACCCTCACACACAAGTTGACTGGTTTTCTTGGTGTCTCCTGCTACAAACATACACCTTTACTGCTACAAAACTGCCCCTGTCTCTGCACCCTCAGTAGCAATGGGTCTTTGCCTACAGAGGGAAACAATCTAATCAGGTCTCCACGTGCATCTCATCCTGTCCTCGGTTATGATATTCCTCCTCCTGTTTGGAAGTCCTCCTAAAAGAGATAATCTAAATGCTGGAGTAGATGCTGGAATGCCCAGCCATGTTCTGTGGGAAAGGAGAAGGTCCTGCAGGAACAGGAGCTGGGGAGCTTTTGGTGCTCCACCTCATTTCTCACCCCATTTCCATTAATCACATGGCTCTTGGAACAGGTTTTTCCCAGGTGCTGTATATGAGCTATTGTACCTTCCCCTTCCCTGTCCACATGACTTGGGAGCTCTGCTTTACTTACAAAATCAACAGCCAGAATTACTATAGGATAAAAATGCTTAAAAACTAGATGTGCCCTAGAGCCCATGTCTGTCATATTCCTACAAAGAGCAGGACACAGACCACCATTTTCCTGCAGATTATGCTGAAATGACAGTAATCAAGGAACATGCTATTTCCTTAATTACAATTCCTTTTTGTAAAATGTCCCTTTACTCACACCAGTTGCTGTTACCAGCAGTGAACCACAGCACAGCACTGCCTTTCAGAGCTAAGTGTGTCTGACACTTGTTCTTAAAGTTCTCTCTCACCACATTTACCCTCCACTTAAGGCTTTTACACACTGTGCCACAATGCAGGGAGTGTTCAACCCATCAGGCTATTGGACAACATTTTGGGACTACAAGGAGAAAGAACATAACTGAAAATTTTAAAACAGAACAACCATGGATTAAAACAAGGAAGGGGTAACTGTAAATTCCATAAACAGTCAGTACTGATACAGATTATCAAAAGAATAATGAGTATCTTCCCATTAACAGTTTGTCCTGAGGTCTTATATTGCATATTCTTCTGAAACTGGACATGAAGATGAAGAAATAGGTGGTACCTTTTTAAATTTTTTACTAGAGTGTATCCTTAATGCTTAAACCTAATTAAATTCAGACCAACTAATTCCAGGCAATAAAAAACCATCTTAGAAGAAAGGTGATCTGATGGGGCAAAAATTATTATTTCAGTGCATGATCTGGGACATGTTGAAGATTAAGTATTAGCAGTATATATTCATGGAAGGAAAATAAAAAGAAGTCATGTTGAGTTTTTCTTTCTGGCTTTCATGAGGTTATACCAAGTTTGTTATGTATAAAAACTTAAACATAAACATTTTTAATTAATTTGTCTGACCAACACAACAATATTTCAGCCTCTAAATATCCCTCCCTGACACAAACAGTTCTGTCTACATTAATCCTATTTTAAAAATAAGAAGTTCCTAACCTCCATTCCTCATGGTCTTCCAAAGCTGCAGTTTGGATGGGGATGTTGGAGTGTGGGTGCCAGCTGAAGTGCCCCCTGCCCCACACAGCTCTGGGGGATGTGCAGTGGGACAGGGACAGGGGGCAGGGCCCTGGCAGGGCCCCCAGTGCCCACCCTGTCACACCCCAGGGACGGGTGGCCAAGCACAGTGAGGGGGGTCAGGGGATGAACTATAAATGCTGTGAGAAAAGCAAGTACTTCCAGATCAACCCTGGCACTGTGAACACTAAGAAATCTTTCAGGTTAATCCTAATCAAAACTGAACACAGTAACTAGTGGAATTTATCTGGACACAATTCACTGGCTCCATATTTCAGTTCCAACATACAAACCTTGTTTCTACAGAAAAGTGCTTTTCTAACATAAAAAAGTAAAAGAATTTTTGAAAGACCATTCTGTCTCCAAAAAGATCATTAGGATCAGTTTTCCATTCTAAACAGAAATTCCTATTTTCTCAAACAGCTCCAGCTCCTCCAAAATAACCAAACCATCCTGAGCTTTCTAGTGCACTCACCTGCCAAAAGCAACAAACACTTCTAAAGGAGGAGCAGCAGAAACCCAAGAAGTGTATACTTTAATGGCAGTGACGTTTGAATGAGTGACAATTATTGTTGCTTTTCCTGGAATGACAATTACCAAAGGTTCTGTGCAGAAAGGTTTCTTTGTTTTTAATTTAGGCCACTAAGATGAGTTGCCTTTCCCCCCATTTGTTTTTTCCACAGTTTTGATATCTGCAAGTTAGAGATTATCTGTGTTAACACTTGAAAGATTCATATTTGTGCATGTGAATGCTATCCAGAATTTTCTAACTCATTATTTCCCAAAGTTTTGAGGTTTCTACCTCAGTCCCAGTCCTCAGGAAATTTTATTTGCACATTCCATTATGAAGTTTTTAATTTAAAATCTTAAAGACAACACAGTGCTGTGAGGCACTTCCTAACAGACAATAATGGGCCATAAACACCAGGTATTTTGTGGTATCTGTAGTCAAGAAATACACACCACATATGCTTATAGAGAATGCTCCAGTCTCTCCCCTTCCCCTCCCAGCCTGACACTGCTCAGCAGGAATTTGGGCAGTTGGGAACCTCATTTCCACAGGCACTGCTCTCCTCAGGCACTAAAGGTTCTACAACAACTTTCTCATTCCCAACAGGTCAGAACACTTTGCCTGCAGCCCCCACCCCAAAGCACAGCAGGACAGGTGGGGTGTTGGGGAGGCTCCAAGGTGTGCTGGATCAATGCCAAGGTGCTCCCAGCCCCCTGGATTGCCAGGGAGCCCCTCAGGGCAGCTGCCCTGGGGCACAGGAGCAGCAGGCACATGGATTTCCTGGGAAGTTACAGCACAGGAACATTAACTGATAAGGTGCACAGGACGAAAGCCATCCGAGAAGAGCCCCAGGATTTCTCACAGACAGGTGAGGAAGATTCCAGGTACAAACTACTCTTCCAACTGGCTTTCAGGCCAGGATTTTTCAATACTAACATTATATTAGGTACTTCCTTCATTAAGACACTGACAATCTTTATTTTCCCTTCTGAAACCATGGGGATATTTTTTCAAGAGGGCAAGTTATGTACTCCCTGAGGATCTTAAGTTACTTCATCAGCATAAATTAATTTTCTCTCATCTTACTCCTTTCTAACTCATTTCTCTGTTTGAAGAGATTTTTCTCCCCCAGTGAAAAACTAACTAACATCAAAGCTGAAATGCTGTGCTTTTCTCTGCAGAAAGACAAAGTGATATGTGAGATACCAGCTTTTTTTATCCTGGGATTTTGTACAGTATTTTGTGATATAATTTATGGCATGAAACCTTACTTTGATATTTTCTCTTTTTTACGATTTGCAGTCACCGTATATACCAACAAAACAAAATCTATAAAATATGTATCATCTTTATAAAAAAATCTGATGTTAAATTCCCCATTTTAAACGTAACACAAGGCAAACTCATCTGCAGCTGCCAGGTTTGGTATCTGCAGACACACCCGAGCTCATCTCTGTGCTCCTCCCTCTCTCCTCTGTCGAAGGAAGCTCTGAAATCAAATGGAGAGCACTCTGAGGCAACGTTGTTGATCTGCTGCCCAGGGATGGTTACAGTTTCATGGCTTAATCACTGCAACTTTCCATTTTGTTAATAACATCACTGAATAAAGATGATCTGATGCTACTTGTGCATGCATTTTAATGAGTCCCTGGAAAAAAACACCTACAGTGAAGCATGCCCACATCTCCTGAATAAGTGGAAAAGTTCTGCACAAAGATGAGAAATGTCTTCAGTTCCTGTACCTCAACATCTGTTTGATCCTGAATACCTATTCTGATCCAAAAGAAAAAAAAGTTTTACAGAAAGTTTCTTAGTTAAATACAAATATCAGTGCCTGAGCTATCATAATCCTCCAGCCCCAGCTTCCCCTTCCAAATCTTAGCATATTAATCTCCTTTCCTTTCAGCTGCTCCAGTTCTTGCATAACAATGCCATTTCCTGAATTCAAATCTCAACAAATAAACCTTAAAGCTGAATAATGCATTATTAAGCCCTATGAATATTCCCTTAAGCAGGGCATCCTTAAAAAACTGGGCTACACTGTCACAATTCAGCATCATTTTCTCCACACTTCCAGAGTAAGAACAAGAAGTGCTGCAGCAGCCAAGAACCTAAAAATCTTACTGAAACATAAAACTGCCACCCCTCTGCAGAGGAGGTTTTTAATAAGCTACCAATATTTTGTTCAAATCCTCATCTCTCCATACAGCAGCCATTTATTTCTCTGTGGATATGTAATTTGCACAGACTCACAGGGAAATCTTCTACTGGTACTTTGAAGGGAAGGCAAACACTGCATCCCTCCCCCTTCTGCACAGCACAAAGCCACACACTCAAACATTAACCTGAATCATTAGTCTGATAAGACATGAAAATTAAGAGTGTTTTACCTAAGAAAGATGCTCAGTTTTCATCTGTCTGCTCTCCCAGTTTTGATCTGCTCCTTTCCTAGTGCAAATGCTCACCTGAAGCTAAAAACAAGTGTGTAGTTACTGTGTTCAAACTCCTGCCTGAGCACAGGCTGCAGATTGTGGGTAACATCTGAGCTGTGCTCCCCCAGCTGTGACCTGCACCATGAGGGCAGCAGCTGTAGGTGGACATGGGCTTTTTTGACTAAAAGTGTATCTAAAGCAAAGAAAAAACAAACCATCCTGCAGAGCAACTGCTTCAGGGGGAAAATGTACTGGACTTCAGGGGCAAAAATTATTTCCCAATTAGGTCTGTTAAAGCAAACTACTCATTAACACAGTTTTACCATCTACTCAACACCCACGAGATATCTTTTTTCAAAGGGGCTGGAGAATACAAACAGTTATTACTACGAAAAGATTAATTACCTCTTGTACTTTAAATATTTTAAAAATGTCTTTGGAATAATCCCCAGCGAAAACCACGGAACGACATTCCACAGGACAAGGGAGTGTCTGGCACATTGAAATCATACAAGTTCCACACAGACACAATCTCACCCTGTTTCTAGTGTGCCTTGGTGGCACCTGAACCCTTTTGCTTTAATCAGCACTGCACCCCCAGCCCTGCCCCAGCACATCCTCCCTGTGCCTGATGGAGCAAGTGCTCAGCACCTTCAGCATCTCAGCCCTTCAGGGCTGAGACCTGAGCACACCATGGCAAGCAGAAATGCCAAGCAGTGCAAAGAGAGGAGCCAAAGCCAGGCTGTGCCAGTCCAGCCTAAGCAGCACTTTCAAAGGAATGAGGAACAGAAACCAATTCCATTTTTAAAAACTGATCTCGAACATTTACAAACCAGGAAACAGCCTCAGAGCCCTTGTGGTGGTGCCACTATGAGCAGCATCTCGTCCCCTCCCTTCCCATGCCCTCTTTAAGGTAAATCCTCCAAGATAAACCTGAAAAATCAACCGAAATGGAAGTGAAGAATCTAGAATGACAGATTAGATCTTAAGGTATAACTATCTAACTAAAAAAAAAAAGAAGCCTAAAACAAAATCACAGTTTAATCCACCATCTTTCAGCTGTGTTACACTGACACCTCTAATTGCAGTATTTTACACATCCTCACATGTGTAGCAAACTTTTAATCTGAAGCTCAAAACTGGGCAAAATACACACAGTATGAACACAGCAGTGTACAAAACATTATGAGCAACACAGCCTTTTTTATCTTGCTGAGGTGCAACACATGTTTACAGGCTACTCTGCTCCAAAACACCCAAACTTACTCAGTAATAAATTTACTTACAAAATGTTTGAAGTCAAACTTTTTGAGGTTTGTTCTTCTCTTTAAACAGCACAGGAGCAGCTGAGCCCATCTGCATGTTAACAAAATATTTCTTAAGGTGCAGATTTACAATCTGTGTAAGAAGATAAAAATCTGCACTTTTGGTGGAAGGGACCATCCCTCCACTCCTTTGGCAGCTGCAGCTGATGGGTGTGGGTTGTGCAATCAGAGGGCTGGATGTGCTTCCTAATCTGGCTGGAAACTAATCCCCCACACAAGGAAACATCCAGCCAGATTGGGAACTCGGCTCAGCAGGTCCCACTGCACAGGAGGTGCCAGCCCTTCCCCTGGCACTGCTGCCAGCAGGGCCCTGTGTGTGCTCAGCCCCAGCTCAGGACCTCTGGGATGGCACTTGGAAACGGCTTCATGCTTCTAATATTGCCTAATATTATATGTAAGAGGCAACACTAATTTCCTAGCATGTCATTTCATCTTTTTTAAAAGTCATTTCTGATCATGCAAACCCATTTAGAGAAACACTCTTCCAAAATGACAATAATTCTTAGGTAAAAACTTGAGTTGGGCATGGTCTAACAACATATTCCCAATAAATTCTGAGACTTACTCCATTGTACTGATTTCTTATAAACCACATGTCCATACTGGTATTCTAAGAAAATGAAGTTTGTTGCAATGTGTCCTCCCTCAACAACTGCTAACCAAATAAAAGGAGGGTTAGAACTACAAATATGTCTTAAAATCAGAAAATATTGAAAAAAATAAATGTACCACCTGGTAAAGCAGAAAGAATGAAGGTGAGGAAGATTTGAGGGAGTTCAAGTTCTGTCGTTGGCAGAGATGAAACGAGGAACGAAATGTAAAGTCTGTTGGAAACTGAGCTCTCTC
>JAOXXN010000150.1:1245382-1261238 GCA_026770055.1 Myrmophylax atrothorax
CTCTCCTCAGAGATGGTTACAACCCCCATAAATCCCAGTTTTCCAAAACTTGTTTTCTGCCCAAACTGAGAGCAGTAAAAGCTTATTTTCTAATAAATCAGATACTCTAGTTTTTTTCAGTGGTGTGCTTACACTAAGAGAAATCAGCACACCAAACAATTCAAAGCTAACAGGTTCAACAAAGGATATTTCCACTCATTTGAAAAAAAAAGGGAGGAAAAAGGTGTAGAGTAGTTCAGGAAAATTAATGCACTTTTGTGAATCACTTCAGTCCTAAAACTGACATTTCCACCTTTTCCCAACATGAACAGATTTGCATTGTCACCATCACTCTTATCTTTCCACCTTAACACTGGAAATTTTCCAGCAACCTCAAGTGCTTCCATTTCCCTCTAAGTCCCAAAAATACAACCAAAAGCTTAAAAACTCCATCTGAACAGATACTGTGGAATGTATTGAGTAACTTACCCATACCCATACAGTATTTATTTACATTTGGCATGTGGCTGTCAAACACCATCAAGGTCATCAGGCAGTTTGGTCCAAGGGCACATTTCTTGCAAGAACTATTCCAAGATTTCACAAGAAGCTGAGGCATGTTTTAAATCACCACAGTTAATTTAGAATACAATCAGTGTGCAGAAGTATAATTGATTAATTTACAGATCACATAATCAAGAAACTCTCAAAAAGTCATCTCATTAATTCTTTCCTCTAACACGTACAGAGTAGAAGTTACAAGAAAAAATGCTCATACTATTTAAAATTGGTCACTTCAGTTTTGCTTTTGTGGGTTTTTTTCAGCCTGAAGAGAAAAATGGAGTGATTTTCATAGACTGGCAGCAGCTGGTCCCTTGAATACATGGTAGGAGTTGGCTTTCAGTTTGGAAGATCAGATTTGAATAGTTCTCTGGACAAAATCCAAACCCAGCAGCGAGTTCCTACAGAAACTCTTTGAGGATAATTTTTTCCCCTTTTTCCCCCTAGCCTCTCACAGAAAGGATGCAGTCACTACCAGACACACAGAGTTCCAGGCTGGTCATTCCTCCTGTGGCTCCGAGCTGGGACTGAGTCGTTGGGATAAGAGATGCACCAAGTCCCTCTCCCATATCAGCCAAGCTGAACTGTAGGAAAATGACAATTCAGCACCTGGAGGGAGGGGGGAACTGCAGTTCTCAATATATGGATACAGGACAATCCATTTCTATTTATACATATCTAACAACCAAGGAAGAGAAGAACATAAAGTTACTGAAATACAACAACTGCTGCATTATATGAACAAATATTTACTATCATAGCCAAATTTATTTGTTAACATGTGAATATATTTGAAACATCAGAATGAAATCACTAAATAATCCTGCCAAAATGTTTTGGAGACAAAGTTCCTTCTATGGAAACCTGGAAGTGGCAGACAGGCTTTTTATTCTGATTTTCATTAATGATGCAAACCCAGCAAGACCAACCATCCACTGGAACAAGTTACAACCTCACATGTGAAAAATGAGCCATTCCAAAGGCTACAAGGATAATCAAAATTGTCTGATGGACAATGCAGTCTGTGAGAAAGACTGGGTTTGAAGACAGGAATTACAGCTTGGCAAGTTTTACTTTTGTTTGGAGGCATCAAAAGAGAACAAGTCAAAGGTACCCCAACAAACATTGTCTTCTCAGAAAACAAACCTTTTCCATTATATTCCCAATTCCATGAAGATAAAACTCCTAAAGTTTTGAATTAAACTCCCAACACTTAAACAAAAAGGGTTTTTTCAGAACTGCAGCACCACTTGCAATATACTCAGAAGACAAATTCTGCTCATTTTCCAGCATTAAAAAGCAGATGTTTTTCCTCACATTAACAACACTTGATTATAAAATAAATTTAGCCTCTGTGCAAAGAGAGGAGTGACTATAACGGCTCCCTGAAGGCACAGCTTTGAGGTATGAGGGATATTAGTCCAATTTCTTTTTCAAATGCTGTAGAGACAGATGACAGGAGAAACAGCTCCCAGCAGTGCTGCTCCCAGTCAATCCATCTGCTCCATGGGTGCCTCAACTCCAGACTTCCCTAATAAACTCTGTTACAGCACAACCCTTCCCTGTCCTTACAGCATGTAAAACTGCAATCCCTGTGGTCTACTCAGAATAATTCAGGGAAAGCAGTTTGGATTTCAAATGATTGTTTTTTTTAAAACCTGGGATAGCAAGAGATCATTTCATTTAAAGAATCCACAGGAACCTCATCATATTTCAAATACTTTTATTTGTGTGGGAAGACAGACATTTGTGCAGGATGTGGAGGGGAAACTTTGGGTTTGTATATTAGTTTATTTGGGCAAAGGAAAATTGCTGCTTTCCTACCAGTGTTTTTGCCAAATTGCTTTGCAAAACTGTCTATAGTATTGATTACCTGTTAAAATATTCAACTTGTGGAATTAATGAGGCAGAAATTACACATCAGTGAAACTGGTCAAAGGCAAAAATTATCAAAAGAGGAAGCAAATCTGTGTTGTTTGGGTGTGAGAAAAAAACAAGTACATACCAGCAGTAGATTTGCACTAAAGAGGTGCATTTAGGGAAGCATATATGGTTGGATGCATATGAGAGAGAGGAGGAAAAACAGGAAGAGGCTTGAATAAAGGACAGAGGAATGAATAGAATTTGGGTGATTGAGTAACAGAACTCATGCAAAGAGGACCATCTTGGAGATATCTGATTTAGCTGCTACAAACTCTTCTGCAAAGAACAGGCAGCATTTACAACAGTACACAGGACTTACAATTCAAAGCATGCTGCTTCTCTAAGCCCAAGTCCTGCAAATCACTTTAACCACATCCTATAGGCTCTGTTTAGCCTATAAATGTTTCATTGCATTTTTCAACCAACTACTGGCTGTGCCTCCAACTTTTAATTCAAATAAAAGAATCAGAAATGTACACAAACAATCTGAGAGTATGGGCTATGAATATTTTCTTTTGTGACCAACTCAGCTCAGAACACTGTCATGTCCCCACCCAGCTCTCCCAAATCCTGCTGCTCCCACTCTGCAGGTGCTGCCCCACAGACCCCCCTGACTCCAGGTGCTGAGCCCACAGGGCTGCTCCTCCTTTCCAGGGCAGTCCCCTGAACTTGCTTTCACCACAAATGAGAGGGCAACAAATGTGGGATAAGCAGATGGAAAAAGAAGTATGACAGAGCCCATCCCTGGTGCTGCTGACCCCCTCCTGCATGGCTGCAGGCTGCACTCACCTGGACAAAGAGACACGCAGCTAAAGAAGCACTCACCTCATTCCCAGCTTTGCTGGGCTCCATCCCTTGGCACAGCTCTGTAAGTGCCTGTGCCAGTGCAGCACAAACCCCAGAGACAGGACAGGAGGGTGGGACAGCTCCTTCAGACACCTCATGCCAGACATCTGCTAAAGCCCTGCTCAGAGTGAGGGTGCAGATCTGGGTGGGGATTAAAGACAGGCTGGCTGGGGCAGCAGAACCCACAGTGCCACCCCCTTCTCCCTCCAGCCCCAGAGCACATTCTGGAACCCTCTAACATGCCTCAGTCCTGTGTTCACCTGACCCAGATAAGCTCTTTCAGGGACACAAAGCAACACAAATCTTTAACAAAAGGTACCGTTAGAGCAGAATTAACAGCTTACTGTCATTTCATTATGTTAAACAGAGATACTGTACAGGCTCCTTGCCCTTACCATGTCCCTGGTGCCAGTGTGACTCCCTCCTTTGTGCTGGTTCTGATGTTTATAAGCCTCCCAACCGAGCCCATCTGAATTGCAAACCTTGTGCTAAAACTGTCTTTTCTTCACTGGATGAACTTTCTGTTGCTTTAACAAGTTGCCTCCAGTTCAGTGGAGGGCCACAGGTGCTGTGTCAGGGGAAGCAGCAGCAGCCCCTGCAGCTGGGGAGAGGAAGGAAGATGGGAGGAAGAACTAAGCTATTATTTTTGGATTAATCTAGGTGCTGTTTTATGCTACAGCTGAGAGAAGGAAAGGAAATAAGATCTGTAAAGAGAAAAATACTGCTGCAGGGTAATTAAGACCTAGGAGTAAACATGCCAAATGGTGTTTGCCACATAACACCAAACACATGTGAATCAGAATGTGAATCAGTACTTGAGCAGAGGAGGGAATGTTTTCTCTACTATTCAGGAAGCACTTCAATTGTTTGGGAAAGGTGTGAGTCATTAAGTCCTGCATGTACAAGTGAGACATCCAAAGCTATAAATACTTGACATACTTCAAGGGCTCTTTGGAATGGAAGAAGAAATCTATATGTACTTGTTCAAAATTACAGAAGCGTGAAGCCATGCATCATTTCACAGATGTTGATTTGTTGTGTTTAGGTTCTTCTGAATTGCATTATCCAAGCATGACGAGCTGTAACCTTGAAAGGACCCACTTTCTCGCTTCTGATTCTTTGGACAGCTAAACAGCTACTTGGGATAAAAGATGAGAGGTGCACAGGAACTGACAATGCTATTTTAATGCAACGCTTTTGTATGTCTGAAATGGTAGCTTATCACAGCCATTAAATAAAATTACCTTTAAGATGGCAACTAAGAATCTCATGGCAACAGTTGCATGCCATAAAAACAATCCTCCTCCTCCTCCTCTTTGATTTTGTGTCTGCTTGTAGGAGCTCAGCATCACAGCAGTAAGAAAATTTTACTGCCATCTCGCAACATTGATTTTTATGGAGCCTTCAGACTATACATGCTGAAGCTTTTCTTAATCTCTTTCTAACTCCTAACATAATTTATTCCTCTTAGACACAGGTAAAAAGGCTGGTCAGACTTCAGAGAGGGTTTTCATTCCCAGGTGAAACCCACCAGCACATCAGAGAACACCAGTGTACCAGGATTATCAAGCCCCGGTGAAGGGCCTGGCTCCTAATCCAGCTTTAGCCAGTCTGGCTCCCTAACAGCAACTACTGCTGTAATAATCAAAACATAGATCCTGTTCATTCAGATACACAGCTTTAAAACTCTTCCCTATGAAAGCCATCAAGTTGAGAGGGAATTAAACACCTACACAATCCTCCTAGAGAAAAACATGTTTTGTCCACCTTATGTGTTCTTCAAAATGACTCTTGCACTGCCTCCTACCTTGGATAAAAGAGATTCCAGAGAATACTGGTGGACTATACATGGTCAGGCTACAGGTGCCTTCCAGAAGGGAATCATAAAACACCCCAGAGTCCCGGGAGTAAATGCACATTACTCTGCTGTGACTGACAAATTCCTGGAAAATGGATTGCACAACAGGAAGAGAATAAAACAGGGCTGAAGAGCTCGGACACACAAGAGTCATCCATTTATTCCTGATGACAAATCTCAAAACAGAAATACACAAGAGGAAGATGGAAAGTATGCTTGGCTTTGTAGTAAGCATATGGAAAGTATGATTTTGCAGAATCATAAATACTTACTTACACTTCTGGGTAATTAGTGATATCCTCTCAATTCAAATTTGTTTAAAAGTTTTCATTAAAAAATCTCTACAATTTTACTTCTATTTTCCCTAATTTAATAAAAAGTTATGAAAAGAATGTTATTAAAAACTTGTTTCCTCCCACACACATCTAAGTTGTTTTGTCCTCACAGAGATTGACCAGCCAAGGCTACACAAAGTGATCTGCAAAACCTTATTCCTTTGATGAAGAGTTTTTGGAATGTAAAAGCCTGACTGCCCAGCCTGTGGTTGCATTTGAAACACTGCAGTCTGCATTTAACTCGTGCTGCTCAAACAACTTCACTATGGCTGGGAAACCACCGTAGTGTGAGGTGATACCCCTTTCTCTGCCAGCAAGGTCCAAGTCTTATTAAATTTTGTTACTTAGTGCAGGCTTTCAGTTTTTGCACACTTGATATTAGCCTCTTCACAGAGAGAGCAACTTTCTATACATTCAATAAAAAATACTGGTTTAAAAACCTACAAGTCAAACAAATATTCACCCTTCCTGTTTCAGAGCAAGGAAATCAAGAAACAACAATGGGCTCATCTTCGAAAGGTTCCTAAGTGGGCTAACACAGAACTCCCAACTAAGCTGCATCACTCTTGGTGCATTTGTACAGAGTCACAGGGCAAAGCTGACCACTTCTGGAATAAAACACATCTAAAGAAAATTTAATTAGCTGTACTGTGCATTGGTGCATCTTATCTCTCCCATCATATCCCAGGAAGCAGAAGCAAACTGTGCTGTGCTGAGACCTGAGGCAGTTCCTCTGCGCTTGTGTCTGAAGGACAGTGAGGCTCAAAGAGCTGGTGCTGTTCAGTCAGGAGCTCAATTTGCAGCACGTTTCATACAGTGGCTCTCTAAGATGGCAGCAGTAAGGAAAACATCAGTTTGTCTCACTTTCAAGCAGTCTAAGGTAGCAGTAGGGCTTTCCAGACTGGACTCACAAATCACTTAGCACTGTGCAATTTAAGAAGGCTGGGGAGGCTGCAGTTTTCCATAGCAGGGCCCCGGCAGGCTGAGGAGCCAGCCAGCAATCTGCCAGCATTTCCCTGAACACACATTCTTGGGCTGAAACCAAGTGGAAAAGCTAAATATGCAAAGAAAGCGACATGCGTGTATAAACACATCTAAATGTTTAAGAGAAATATCTTTTGAAAGTGTCATTCAAATGATGGCAACCTATTAAAGTGATTCTCCTCCACCAACTGCAGGAGTGCAGCCCAGCAGAGCCCTCTGGGCTCACTCCCCAGAGGTGCTGGCACACAGAGGGCACAGCCAGCTGCTGCTCACCCAGCCCAACCACTGCCCTCTCAAAGAGGCAGCTGGACAGATTTTCCCACTGCATCCACATACTCTTTTCTCACACAATCATCTGAAGAATGGGAAAACCCCCTCATTTTTAAGTGGGCTGAAGGTCCCAGGCAAGAAGTAAAAAGTTGCTCTTGTCAGAGGAGTGATTTGTAAAGCTGCTGTCTGTCTCCCAGGGAGAACATGGTGACTGTACAAGCTCTTTGCAGTGCACAGCAAAGCCAGACAGAGCTAAGATGTTTAAATCCCAAAGTAAACTCACCTGCTTCGCTCTGTACTGAAAGCAACTGAGAGGTATTGCAGCTCCATCCTGCACCTTGGGTGCAGGGGATGGATGTGAGGGAGGACTGACAGGTAAGGGACAACATCCCCTTCATGGATTCCAAGTGGATTTAGAAAGAATCCATCAGGCTGCATCAGCAGAGCTGAGCAGGATTGAAGGAAGGCGGCTGGTAAGTCCAGGAACTTCACAAGTATCTGAATTAAAAGCATAAATGTATTAAATATTCTGAAAAAGAAATTTTATGAACCAAATTCTTTTTTTTGGTGGTAAATAGACTAAATTTTGAAATAGCCATGACAATGAGACACACACAATGGTCAGTAAGAGTCACCCATGAGTAATATTTTGGGAATACATCAGTGCTTCAGGCTCTCAGCTTTGACCAATTCCATTTTCTCTTTGATGTCAGCAAGTTATTCATCTTATTAGTTCAAGCTTTATCTTTTTATCAAACTTCTGTAATACATAATTTGGAAATTCGTTTCTTAGAGGGACAAGAGCTGTCAAACAGTAACCCATATCAGATCAACCCCAGCAAAGTGGGAACAGCTTAGGACAAGTTGGAGCCAAAGCTGGAATTTCAGAGCATACGTGCAAGTTATTCTTTTCTAAAAACCACAGTGTTGACATTACAAGGGAGGAAAAGAGAGGAAAGATCCTATCTCCTGAGCCCCTGCTCAAATTCCTTCATAATTCACTCACTAACCCTATCCCCTGGTTCCCATAACAGAGAACAATCTGAGACAGGACAAGCCTGCGGATTTTAGAGCATTAAGGGAGAGAAGGGAATGAAGTACAATGTTGCAACTAAATCTCTAGAGGATGTAGAAGCATTCAGAGGTATTTTAAGTAACAGAGTGTTTTTGTGGGATCTCACAAATATAAAATAGTGGGACAACTCAAAATTATCCACAGTCTATGTGCAAGATACAAAAACCAGGAGCACAGAACAGTGTCTGCAATTTCCTAGGGTTTCTCTCAGCAAACTTTTTTCTAAGTAACTGTCAAAGATATTGGATTCCAGTAGTTTGAAGATGGTATCTGCTAGTTCTTAATTTATCCGAGCCTCTCATCTTTGAAGCAATTCAGTTTCTGTCTCAGTGCCTAATTTCCATTTTACACATCCTATAATTGTGTTTGTCCTTTTGTCCTTTAAAGTTGACTTCTAAAAGATTCCCATCATTAACACATCTACAAAGAACAAACAACTTGCTCCTTTTCTGGGTCCCTTGATAGAGATCTAATTATTAAAGTTATAATTATTTCTCCTTACATATTTTAAAAAGCTGGAAATTGCTTTAAACGGCTCTTTTATAGAAGTCTGTGGGCTCGGACATTTCTTTCTTGTGGAAGGGATGTGTGCTTTGCAGAGATTTCAGATCCTTAACTTGTTGCATAAGTTACTGTTCACCTTCTGTCAAGTCCTGGTTATTTTGTATCATATTTAAATTACTACAGTTTCCCTTTGCATATTTAGGAACTACTCCTCTCAGCCCAGAAATCTTAGGCAAGGTTTCTAGAATTCCTTACTAACCCTTTTAAACACTTTACTTCAGCCCATTTACCTCATCTCTCCTTCCTTCAATATCTATTTTCTTAATGGGTAAAGCATGAAATTTATCTTCTTGGGATACGGAAATGCTGTGGACTTTTTAACACATAAAAACAAGAGCTGCCAATCCCCCTGCAAGATTAGAAAAACAGGAAAAATAACTCACAACATTGAGCTATGCCTATTGCATGATACAGACTCTTTTCTATACAGGAAAGTATAAATAGTGTCCACAGCTGTGCAATTTATCCTGAGCCATTAAATGTCTCCACAGCCTTACAATTTCTAAAAGTGTCTGCACTGCCTGCAAATGAGCTGCATTAATATAAACAGCACATGAATGTCCAGAGAGCTATAAAACAAAAGCCCCAAGAACAAACCTTAACTAAAAAGTGGCACCTTCAGATTTAAAAAATAAGAGCTCATAACTATTGCACAGTTGATCAATTTGCCAAGAAGCCCTTCCAATGTTTTGGTTCCTCAATCTTGAATTCTGGTTTAGATGCCTGGAGGGAAATCAAGAGCCTGTTTGCAAAGCACAGAGCCAACCATCCCTCTGCACTGTGAGCATGTACTGGGGGGACTGGGCATACTGGGGGCACTGGGCATGCTGCTCACCCTCCCAGAGCTGCCTGGTGGGACCAACACACCCACCACCCTCCTGGCAGAGGAGGGGGGGAAAGAACCTGCCAAGACTGACAGATGAGAACAAGATATCAGCCTGACAGGTAGGCATGGGAATCCAACCAAACATAGGTTCATTGGCTCAAGTCCTCAATAAACAAGCTCACCATACAGATGACACAATTAAAAACCCAGCACCGTTCACTTACAGTACTTACAGAGGAATAAGTGAGACTAAAATAAGCTGTACACTGCATCTTATCTCCATTTTAAGAATGAGCAAGTTTCTTAGCCTCTTTGTCTCCGTTTCCAAGGCTACAAGTGAGGCATGACAAAGGCAGGAAGAAAACCCAGATATTTTTTGGCTCTTGGGTTTTCCTTTTTCTTTTTTGCTGTTCAGTCATCTTGTCTTCCTAAACTGTGGGATTTAGTTACTTAAGCATAAATACTATTCTGTGTTCAGCCTGGTTTTGGTGACTCTAATCGGCTTTCCTTTTTGCAAATCTGGCCAATTGTTGGGTGATTAAATTTGATCACTTCTTGCCTACGTGCACTTGAAAATAATCAAGGAAACAATACCCCAACCAGTACTAGCTGAGGAATGGATACATTCCTATAAAATAAAGTTAAACCAAACTATTTTAAAGGTATGCAAATGAGAGAAGACAGGAAACCACATTTAAAGTGCAAATCAAACCCATTGTTTTGTAAAATTTCTGGAAAAGCTTTGAAAAATGGCTTTTTCTACTTTTTTTCTTTGTTCACTACAACAGGAAAAACAAAGCAACAGGAAAACGATGTTCCTTCTCTGCAGAGAAGTATTGAAGTCTCCTCCCCCTTCCAAAGGGGATCACAGTTTGCCAGCTCTGGCAGCCACCGTAGTATTTAAAATAGAAATGAATCCCAAAATGTGATTTGGCAAAGAACCGCTGAAATATTCAGCAAGTCTGTTTTCCTTCTTTCCTCCTTCCTTTCTACCACTCTAATAATATCTGGAGATGCTTCCAAGCACCTCGGGGCTGAAACGCAGGCAGAGCTGCCACCCAGACAAAGAGCCCCATGAACTTTCACACACATGGAACACAGGAATCAGCAGCTCTGCAGAGAGGGCTCCTTGTATGGCCACGGCCCGGAGCGCTGGGACTCTGCCAGCAGCTGCTCCCATCCTCCTCTCCCAGGCTGTTTCCCAGGGGCTCCCCCTGTGCCCCCCTGTGCCCCCAGCTCAGCTGGCACAGCGACAGCCAGCGCTGCCACAGCCCCTGCAGGTTCCTGCAGCGCCTCAGCACACACAGACACAGCTGAGACTGTTCACAACACTGAGTTTCATGTACAGTGAAGTGAATGCTGCAAGCCAGAAGACACAATCTCTGATAGATATTCCAGATCATGCAATGCTGCATTGAAAGAAAAGTGCAAAATATGAGAGATGACACAAAGATGTGAACCCTTCACAGGGATATCTGAACACACAGCCAGACTGAAGCACGATTGCCAGAGCCAGGATGCAAAAAACTCCACCCAAAACAATTGTTTTTGAAAAGAATTATTTAATACGAAACACAACTTGACAGTGGGTGGGAACAATAAGGCCGTTGTCACAGATGTTTCAAGCAACAACTGAAAGCATGTTTTACTAATGGATGTGAAAAAAGACATGACAGTTCACTTTAAAGAAATGTTTTCAACTAGAGAAGCAGAGTGTGTGGCAGCGATAACCACTACTTCAGTCAACTTACATCTCTAATGCCACTGACTTCTCACTAACTAGGAAGTGTTGTACATAAGTTAATTCAGCTTATTCATTCACAAAATAAAGTAAGTAAGTATTTCTGAATACTGTTCAGCATTTCTGAACCCACAAAACACGAGCTTTAACATGCAACTAGCCAGCCAGCAGACTGATTTATACAGTAGTTTCAACCTGAAAGATGGGCAAAATGTCCTCAACATATTTATGCAATAGCAGCACATTACCAATATAATCCTGTCCAGGATCTTGCAACATACCTCCAGGAAACGTCAGGACCAAAACTTTCTCATTCCAAGAGCAGAGAAATTTTCCAAGCATCAACATTCTGGTTTTCTGTATGTTTTAAGCTTTCGAATTTTTATAATCTCATCCCGGGGCTGACAGTCGTTTGCCACCAATGGAAGGGTTCAAAGGCAGCAGCAGGAAGGCTCAGAGATTGATTTCACAGCTCAGTGGTGCAGGCAGTGTTTGCAAACTGCTGACCCCAACCATGGCAAATGCAGGGCCTTGGGACCGAGGGGACATTTCCAGCTTGCAAGACAATTGAAACGGATTTGCAACCCGAGCTTAGGCTGTCAGTTTTTCCTAAAAAACCTTTTCAAGCAGTTCATTCTAAATGAGTCATATTAGCCCACACAAGCAAACCAGCACATTGTTCTGATTTCCCCTCCCTCAAAATGTATCATGTCCTCAGTACAATTCTACTGCACAAATAACTCAGGACTTGATAAAGCTACCACTGAGCTCTAATTACAGCAGTCCTACTCTGGATATTCTTAAATCAAACAAGACCTAAATCAGCCTGCTAAAAACCAGCCAGTGCTTCAAAATCTCCAATGCAGATTAAGAAATAAATCTCTGCACTAAAGTATTAGGCAGCTCAGCCTATTTCAGACCCTCAGTGCAGAAACAGCCTCATTTTCTTGCTTCAAGATAAGACCGCGGGACACACATGGGAACTGCTGTGCAAAAGAGATGGCAAAAAGGATCAATTAATTGTAGCAAGTTATTTTAATGCAGATCATTGCTAGGGAATGTTTCAGACAACTTCCTGGTATTTCCACATTGCCTTTTCAACTGATTCAGCTCCACGAGGGAGAATGTTTGCATTGTCAGAGTTTCTGTCGCCTTCAGCATTTTGTTGAGAACCCTGTGCCCTGTTTTAGATTTCAGTATATTTTACAGAAAAGTCAAAAAAGAATTATGGGTGCATATCATTCTGCCAGTCATTCTCTTCAAGCTTTCATCATGACCTGGCAATACCAAAAGACTTGAATGCATGTTACAGTTTTCCAAACAGCTTGCTTGATCCCTTGCCACAAATGATGGAAAATGTGATCCTGAGGTCAATGGTAAAACTTGGAAAAATGATGCTTCCTTACTTAGAAAGTATTTATTCTGTCTCTGACTTGCAGTTTAAAGGCATGCTCTAAAAATAGCAAAAATCTACTTACTCCTTTATAAAAATTTAAATTTCTTATTAAAACAGTCTGAAAGCTGAGCACCAAACTAAGCATTATCCCAGTTTCCAAATTTTTCCTGTTTCTGAGCAATACAGAAATGAATTCCAAAGATTACTCCCAAATCACATGCTAACTTTAAGTATTCAGCCACGAGGAAAGTAAATACTCATCACCAGGTTTCACTGCAGGCTTCTGATAATGCAAGGCAGCTCTTCCAGCTAACAGGGAGAAATATTTAACTAGCAAAATGTACATTTGCTCTGAACTGACTGTAACACATGACCTGGCATGTGCTTTGACAGCAAGTTATTTAAGAAAGATGACAATACAACAGAGTTACAAAACCAAAATATAGCAGTGCCAGGATAAGCCTTTAGAAACACAATTTGTGATGTAAAGCCATAAATCTTTAACGTTCAAACTAAAGACCTGAAGATTTTAGAAGCAGCAGCCTAACTGCTGAGTTTAAAAGACATACCCAGATTGTATTATGGCAACTAAATAAATATTTACCACGGCTGTTTTCAAAAGGATGGGTTAGCAGAGTGAGTAAGACTGTGAGTGTTCTGGGTCCTCTTTTAAACACTGGAATAATGGACTTCAGGCAAGCCAAGCTTTTCATTCTTTTATTTGTAAAGTCAGTAAATTATGGAGCTGTGGGGTTTGTTAGGAGTGGATTTAAAAAGCCATTTCACTACTGCCTGTGTGGCTCCAAACAGGCAGCTGTGACACTCAGGAAGTGTCTCCTCAACCAGCACCTCAAAGGAAAGAAAACTTCAGCAAACCCAACTTTCTGCAAAGATGATTTCAGTCCCAGTCCCCAGGGAAAGGGTGGGTTCATGTGCTGCTGTGAGGAGGTTTAAATCAGCACTGCCTTCCACTCTCTGCAGATAGAAAAGGACTCTCCCTGAAACAGGAATTCAGCAGGAGATTCCACGCTCCTGCCTAAAACAGCATCAGTAGCCACTTGAAACAAATATATCTGTAAGATACACAAATGCATGTCCAGATGAATTTGAGCTCAGACACACATAATTGTCAGGATGAAAATGTCTCTTCTTTGAATGAAGATTGCAGAACACATTTTTCCCCAATAACACTAAAACGTTGATTTTGAGATATAAATATTTTCTTGACCTGTGGATTTAAGAGCGACATAGTGTAGAATAATGATGTTTGTCCAAATCTTCATGGCCAAGTTATTTACAATCAGTCCTCTTGAACTATTGACTGAAATTAAATAGCTTAACTTTCACTAAGACAAGAATGGATCCGACAGTCCTTTCTATGAAAGTATAAACACATTAATACATGTAAGGTATGAATTAGCAGAAGTTGTTGCATGTAAGGGCCAAGACTGACGAGTCTGCAGAGCCAAATAACCAAATCAGCCATAGCACCTAAAATTGTGTCCTTAAGTACATTTTTTTCTCCACCCAAAAGACATTCTCTTTTCTAAGTGACTGCCTTTTTGCCAGGTTCAAAGTAGGCCCTTCAGCCCCAAGTTTGCTTTGTCCATCAGCCTCTAATTATGAGGCAAAAGAAGAAATAAAGCAGAGAAAATGAGTAATTTGAACACAATTTCCAAAACCTAACAGCTTCCACAGTTTGTGCCAATATTTCGTCAGGAAGTTAAAATTTTATACAGAGAAAATTCTAATGATTTTGAATTCTCTAAGTACTAAAGGAAGTATTTTCAGCTCAAAATACTGCACATTTAAGTCTCCCATGCAAACTGTGGGGGCCTACAGGTCTTTCAGAGCTAGAGTATAGGAAAATATATTCATTTTTACATGGCTACAAGCAGCAAATACTTTAGTAAAGCCAAAACAAAAACTTGAGGTCATGCTCAGAACTTTAAAATCTTCAATGTTACGTAACAAAAAGCACAAAGCTCAAGAGAGTTGCTCATCTGAAAAACATGGAAAAAACTCTTTCAAAACAACATATTTATTCCAACATATCTTAAAGAGGCTGAAGAGACTGTGTTTCCTCATCTGCACTTTGTATACAGCTTTTCCAAAAGGAAATGCTTATCCCAGGCCCTGGCACACCCTGTGCATCAGTGAGACACAGCAGGGAGCACCAACCAGCAAAGCAGCATTCACACAGATAGTCAGGTGTCTTCATCCCAAGAAGTCTTCATTTTTCTCTCTCATGGAAAAAATAAAGAAGGCAGGCCTGTATTTCAGTATTTCTTCCTTATCTAAAGGCCAGATTTCTGATTTTTCAGGTGCTGTGCAATTAACTTCAAGAATCACACCCCTTTTGCTCTCTGTTCTTACACTGCATTGCCATGTGCACCCAAGGACATGGAAGGGATGAGTTCACGTGGTGTATGGAGTGTGTTCCTTATCAGCCTGAGAAAAGCACCTCAGGAAGATATGATTGTCCATTCTCCTACTTTTTAAGCTCTCAGAATACAAACTGAGTCTAGTTCATCTCTCAAATTAATGAACAGACTTTGGTTTTTGTGGCATGACAGCTCTCCCATCTAAACTAGATCATAAAACTACTGCCAAGAAAAAAACAAGGGTGTGCAAGAAAAACTGTCACAGGTACAGACTGATGATGGCAAAAGCACCTCTCACACAACAAGTCCTGCACTGATGAGTGCCAGGAAGGATACAGGACCTGCCCAGGCTTTTAGCTGTCCTCTGGATAGAATCTTTCAGAACTCTAACAGATTATGCAGACAAGACAAGTATTTTACTGTGCATCACCCAATGAACATTTATATATCCCAAACACATCCATCTTCCCTGCAGAACAATTACCCCAGCAAGTTTGGGAAGAAGCCATGGGAAAACAGTGATGGAAACAACACCCTGACCCATGTGGCAAAACCAATTAAATTAAAAGTAGCAGGACTCTACACATCTAAAGTACCTAAGTCACAGACATTCCTAAACTGACAGGAGAAAGCCAAATAAAAATTACAAAAAAATCTCTATTGCCTCATGTTCACAAAAGGAAAGAAACAAAGTTTTAGAATTATAATCACAAGTGCTCCTATATCACTTAAAATACCAACTTGAATGCATCAGAGTCTTGCTTATCACAAGCAAGAGAAACCCAAGAAGCCACATCCACCTGCTCTGGAGAGACTGAGGTTGGTAAGAGCCAGTTCCTCTACAGTGTCTACGTTAATGACTTCTGGAAAAGCAGAGCTTACATTTGTTTAGAAACTTGATACTGATTTTCAACTATTTAACTTGTTCAGTCATTTTTAACCACAGCTCAGCTACTTGCATCCAGCACAATCACAGCAAGTATGAACCAATACTGGCTGCTTATTATTCCAATATATTTTCAATGTATGATTTTGATTACTTGATGGAAAAAGTACACTGACTCTTTTTGTCAGCACAACATGAAAAATGTTCAGGGATTTATCCATTCAACAC
>JAOXXN010000150.1:1271074-1300692 GCA_026770055.1 Myrmophylax atrothorax
GCTGACCCGCGGGGTGCGCCCAGCCCGGCCGAGCGTTCTCCCCGCAGGCACCTCTGCAGAGAGCGGAGGGCCGCTGTGGGGCGGGCGGAGGGATCGGAGCGGGCGGTGGTGCGGCCTGCGCGGGCCGAGGGGACGCGGCCGAGGCCGCCCCAGCCCCGAGCGCAGCACCGCGGGCAGCACCGCGGCCCTCCCTCCCCTGCGGCCGGACAGAGCTCGGCGGCGGCTGTGAGTGCGGTGGCCGCCGGTGAGGGGCCTGCGGGGCGTCAGGCGGAACAGCTGGGTGAGGGGCTGAGCGCTTGGCTTTCAGTATTCTCCCTTATACCTCTTCCCTCGGTTCCCGCAAAGCGATAATATTTGATGACTCTTTAATTGTATTTATTTATCCTTTCGTTGCGTCCACTTAATGTTCTCTTGTCAAGCCGGTCTTTTATCACAGTGTAGTTTTCTGATACTTCTGTCCAGGTTTTCACATTCAGTTGTTTGTCCCTGAGGAACTGAAGCCTCTTGTCCTTGAGGGGGCAGGAAAGGCCCCGACGGTGGGGCCGAAGGCACCGGAGCCACGTGCCCTGCGAGGCGCCATTCGGGGCAGCCCCGGGGGACGGAGCAGCAGCCCCGGGGGAGCCTGACCCGGCCTGGCCCGGCCCTCCCTGGGCACGCGGAGCGCTCCGTGCTCAGGGGGCAGAGCCCTCGAGGGGACCCGCCACCAGGTGTGCCCCGCCACGGGCAGATTCTCTGAGAAAAGACCCCCCCCAAATCACCTTGTGAGTGAGAAAAAGTGGGTTAACTTGGTGAAAACTCATTGGTGTCGAGAAAAAGGAGGGTGGGCTTTTTATCCAGCAGATAAAGAAAATTCACAGAGGAAAAGAGCTGCGTTCTAGAGAGGTGGCCTCCAACTTCTGTGGCTGCACATGCAAATTATAGAAACACTTTTTAGCATGTGCCTCCCACTGATGCATATCCATTGATTTGTTGTTATATACAGGTATTGCTCTGCTAATGCACAAATGAGAAAATATGCTAAAACATAGAAATTGAGAAAGGTGAAAGATGAAATAAACAGTGTTTTAAAACGTTTCTTCCTGCTCCAAAAAACGGGGGTTTCCCATCCCCCAGTGGATTGCCTTGCATGTATGACCCACTAGAGACACCACTTTGATAGCACAGGTATGTTATTCTGAAGTGAGCATTCTTCATTTCATAAGAATACAAACACAACCAGCTGTTGAAAACAAAGAGTTTATTTTCATAGCCTGTTTTTTTTAATCCAGGCCATAATCCAGGGGCACAATCTATTTGAAGATAATGAAATGACAGTGTAATGCTGCTTTACCTTTTCCTTTGTTCTCTCACACCTCCATTGTGTGTGTTAGAAGGGATGAGATACTCAGCATTTCTAGAACCATATCACTTGCTGGCAAATAGTGTAACTTTAGAGTTGAGGAAGTTGAGGGAAAGTGATTAAACTCTTTTCTTGCCCTTAGAAATCTATCCTGTCCTGAAATAGAAGTGGAGGTTGCTAATTTAGAGGAGATTTGGTTTTTGAAATGGCAGGTAAAATATTTGGATTAGTCTCAAAACTCCTACATTACCTCTTGTGTAGGATACCGGTGCTTTTCAAACTAGAAAAGCCAGAGACTGTGTGATCTGACCCCACTGTCTTGATTGCAAATTGAATTTTATTTCCTTTGGTGTGGCCCATGGAGGGTGAGGTGACAGGGGCACCTTTTATGGGGCAGAAAAGGGAGAAGAGAGTCGTGGTTATTGCAGTGGTATTTCCTCAGCAGCTGAGAGGAGGATTCAGCTGTTCTGTGTGTGCTTGACTGGTAGAAGGTGACTATTACAAATTCTAGTACTTTGCAATAAGGTAACGACAAGGAGAGAGATTGTTACTGACTTCCACCTTCTGTTCCTGCAGGGCATCTCCCTGGGCTACCTCAGCTTTGTGTGTGTGATGGCCAGGGCTGCCCAGAGAGCTGAGGAGCTGTGCTGATTTCCCTGGTGCTGCTGAATGCAAGCACTGACTGAGCTGTGCTTTTGCTTTGTCGTTCTTTGTGTCAGAGCACAGGAACAGAGAAAACAGTAAATTAATGTGTTCAAATGAACTTTGTAATCTCCTTTTGTTACTGGGACTCTGTATTTAAGTAAAGGGTCACTCGGTCTCCAGGTGTGCCCAGTTAGCAAAGTGTGCCTTACCCTGCCAAAGCAAGTTCAGCCTTCCATAGTAAGTACTTCTTGATTAGACAGGATTTGTTTCAGGACTAGTTCTTGGATGAGATTTTTGTTAAGCTTAGCATAGACTGGCAAAGGTTGTGGCTGAATTCCGAGCGTGTGTCTGTGAAACAGGCTGGTACAAGTCTCTAAATTCTTGCTGTACCTCCTGCCCTCTCCGTGTTGTGGCTGAACAACTGAAGTGTTCCCACTCAGCATTACTGGAGTGCCCCCAGAGCTGGGCTCATTTCATGAGAGTGGCCGGTGCTGTGAGAAATGGTTAGAGGTGAAGAGGCTGCACTTAATGGGGACACTCTTGGTGATGGTCTGTGAGGGAGAAGGGGAACTCAGGGGAATGTGCCCTCACGGTTTTGAGGACAGGAGGTGAATGCAGAAAGGTTCTTTTTTCCTTTTGCCAGTTGTTCATGTACCTGTAATAAAATGCTCTTTTGATCTACAATCTGATTGCTTTGGGAGAGGTCTCAAAACTGTGATGCTTTCTGCATTCCTTCCAGCTTGTTTGGTGTTTTACTTCCATGGTTTCCCTTAGAGAGAGAGAATGTTTATGCTCATGGGAATTCATTAACTTCAGTTATTTTTTTAAGACATGAAGAGTGATGAATGAAAGACTTCAACACCAGGTGTGAACTACTAAGAACAGTTTGTTTTCCAGAAAACTGTTTTTTTCAGTAGATTTGTTTGTGAAAGCAGCCAGGGCTGTTGGTGGCTCTTTGAAATGCACAGTCAGGTGGTAGCTGGGGCTTTTATGAGTGAGGCAGGTCGGTCTCCATTGGCAAGATCTGCAGTGTTGGCCCTGGGGTGTTGTTTTGCTCCAGGACTGGTTTGCTCCTGCCCCAGTGGCACAGCCACTGGCTGTTGGGTTTGTAGTCTGGTACTGGTCCTTGACTTTTGAGGGCAAACCAGCTGGATCTGAGCCTGTACCTGCACTCCCAGTGTTGCTGTCAGTGGGACAGGTGAGCTGATAAGCAGGTTAACACAGACTAGGCTTACAATAATCTCTTGTGTAGTGGGATTGTTGGGATGTGTCTGTTAAAGCTTTCTGGATGCAAGTTAATCCCACAGAGGGTTAATTCTTATTAAAGGAGTAACTTACCTTGTTCATTCCTGTTAGGGGCAAAGGGGAGACTGACATGAGTTCTGAAGGGCTGTTTGATGCCAGTTTAATAAGGACAACTTCTGGACAGCTGAATTGCAGCTCCAGCTGGTTTTGAGTGACTGTTTGTCTGGAAATCTTGGTTCTGTATTACAGGGAAACAAAATTAATTGCTGTGGAATGCCTGAATACTTCAAGTTTTACATTTATTGGGAAATCTGCCTTGTTCCTTGACCTTGCTCTTGCAAGTGCTGATGCACTTTGAAGAAAACTTGTCTTTCAGAAATGGCAATTAGAAAACATTACTGACTACAGTTTTTAATAGTACATATGTTAAATGGAAGCTGTGCTGAGTTGTCTTCTAGAAAGGGTTATTAGTGATTCTGATCTTAGGAACAAATAACCCTGCTCTGCCTTGCAGGGGGCTGTGGCAAGAGCTGACTTTGGCTGACACCTCCCATGACATGCAGTGAGAACAAATCTTACACTGCACTTCCCAAATTCCTGAGACTGGGATTGCTTACACTGTTTCTTCAGGTAGAAGGGAATGTAAGTCTGAGGCATTGGAGTGTCTGTTGTGCATCATGGCTGGGATAAGGAGTGAGGTGAGCAGGTGACACCCTTAGCCTGTAGTTCAAAGGGGTTTGATAGCAGGAAAATGGGAAGTGGTGTTTTAGTCAAAAAATCAAGTGGCATAAAGTTTTGTTACTGATGATAAAAGTGTGTGAATTGCATAGGAGAATGAGGATATGGAAGTCTTGGTTATTAGTTGAATTCAAGAGGCTTAAGACTGACAGAGTTTATTTCTGAATCCTTCTTCCATTTTATTCCTCTGCTAACAACTGTAAAGCTCGGGGGATTTCTTGGTGATTTAGTGAATTACCAGGGGAAAGCTACTTTTGTTTTATTGTTGAGTTCAAATGTGAACAGATAAATTCTAAGCCTTCCTTATACAGTGGTGTCTGAGGGGTTGTTGGCAGCCAAAAGAAGCTCAGCCTGGTTTTGACTGGCCTTCAGAATGCCTGTCACCTCTGGAACTTTCTAGGTTATGTTTGGCGAGGTTCTCAGACACTCTTGACCAATAGATGTTAAAGGATGTCTGTTCTGTAGTTTCTTTTATTTCAGGTAAGTGGTCTGGCATGAGTTAGTGGGTTCTTTGTGAGATTTTGTGTTTGTTACTCAAGAAATAAACTATTTTTTTCTCTTGGAATTCCCTGGGCTGCTGTTTCAAAGCCTTGGGCATAAGGTGGGGTGTTGTTTCCTGACTTTAGATACCATTTGCTGAGATCTACTCATTGGCAAAACGTCAGTAATGGAAATGAAAGATGCTTTGAAAGAATGGACTTTGCTCTGTGTGTAAGAACAGGCTGTGTAGTCTCAGGCTGATTCTTCTGGGCTGTAATTCCATGCTCACCAGAGGTTGATTTTCTGGTGAGATGGAGTTGATGTCCCATACTCGTACTCAAGATATGCTGTGCTTGGCAATATGTGGGGGAAAAAGTGTCAGGAAAAGCAGTGGGGAGAGAGCTGTGGGCAAACATGTTCTGGGAATGGTGTGAGACCATAAAGCAGAGACAGCAGATCAGCACAGAGCAAAGTACTGAGAACAGCAAACTGAATTTTGTTTCACACTTGGGTATCTGGAGTTGGCTGACATTGCATTTCTGCCAAGGAAACTGGGGAGCAAGGGGGGCTGTTCCCAGTGCAGGATAAGGAGCATAGAAAGGTAAGAGAAGAAGGCTTTGGGTACAGTTTAGTTTTAGGGGTGTTGGTTCTTTCCTTGCTTTCTAACCCTTTTCCCTTGGTGCAATGTTCCTTTCAGGTCTGACTTTTCCCAGCTTACTTCAAGAATAAGCAGAGTCTGCCTTGTTTGTTTTCTGTTGTTCAGGACATTACGAAGACATCTTCTGATACCTAAAGGATATAAAGTAAGACTTATTGAAGAAGAATATTTCATTTAAAGCTACAATATCTTCAAATATACAAGCATCTTGTTGAAATACCTCATTAATCAGAAATTCTGTAGGATTTCCAGAGCAGAAGAGCAAATATTCAGTGTCCAAAAGTCCTGAACTATATAAGCATATTAGAATGCATTTTTTTTCAGCTCTGTCACCCAGTCAATACCTGCCATAGGTAACCATACTGGAGTGGTTTGGAGCAGTTGTGTGGCTTGGGATGCATTTCCTGCAGTGTGTTTTGGCTGCTGTTGCACACGATTCTTGCTGCTGATGGAATTAATTCAAGATAACCAGCATCTGACTAAATCCTGGCTGTTTCAGTATGTGGGAAGCATGGCAGAGCAGCCTTCCACCTTATCTTAAATTTACTCTGCTCAGTTTAAGATAAGGAATTGCTGCAATTGGTGTAAGATGTGACAAGCCAGTGTAATAAGAGTAAATGAATCTGAATTTGTGGAATACAATTTTTTTCCAGACTTATGGAGAAGTCATCAGGAGAATAAATGTTCTGCTTTTGACTGGAAAGAGAAGAAAACCTGAAAATGCCATGTCAGCTTATGATACAATCCTAATTTTTTTGTGGTAATCATATTTGTCCCACTTAAGACTGTTTTGGGGCCTGCTGTTACTGAAGTGGCTTCAAATGTTCTTCATTTCTGGCCCCACTGCATTGCAAGCTGTGCAGTTCCAATAATGTGCATTGGTAACTCCTGGCTGTGCTGTATTTGCATCCTTTTTTTCTTCTGCCATCTGCAGGGCTGGTTGGACCCTTTGCTGAGCCATTTCACCCTTAAATTTGGCATGAACTGATCTGAGAAATGAACTAAAAGCTCTTCTGTTTCTCTAATGTTCTGCAACACCACATGGTTTGTCCACTGAACAAGGGCTGGTCTGCAGATGATTGGCAGAATGAGTCCAAAAAGTTACCTGGGTGATTGGAGGTGGCTCAGACAGTTAATCAGGACTGTTTACCATGCATGGAAGTGGGAATTTCCATACACATTCTTTTTTGAGTAAGCTCTGGTATTTATTTCAGCCCTTTGAGTCCTTTCAGCTGAGTATCTGATTAGTAGAAGACACCCAGCTTCCCTTCTTTAGTGGGATTCTCCCAACAGGAAGAGTTGGGGATGTCCAGTAAGCTGTGGAGGTTGCTGAGAAAGGAGAAGAGAGCAAGATCTTCCCTTCTTAGCCATAGGAAGCTACTGCTTTGTAAGCTCTCCCTAAATCCAGGTTGTATCAAAATATGCAGAACTGGAAAGAGACCTGAAAACTTTGTTTGTCTGATGCTCCACTTGGGCCCCTGGTGTTTTGCTGGTTTCCCATTCTGCTCTATCAGTTGACAGGAGTTCATAAATCATTGTGTGGCATCACCAGGATTCTGTAAACTCTTCACTAACACCAAACACTTAATCCAACTGTGGAAGCACCAAGTATTTTTTCTTTTTAATGAGCTGAGTATAGAAAAAGAAGGTGAGAAAAAAAGCTTCTGAATCATGTTGGGTTGATCCTTGGCTTTTCAAACCTCAATTTTAAGTCATAAATAGTTCATGATTCACAGCTTTCTGAAATTTGGTGTTTTTGAAGAAAATGGCATCAATTTAAAACTTCTTGGTTATTTAGAGAGATGTAATGTGACTATTGCTTTTTCAGTAGTTGTGGTTGATTAACCTGGTTTAGGTTTTTGCTTTTAAAGGCTGTATTCAAGCAAAGCAGGCCTTACATTTGGTCACATTGAAATGAGCATACCTTGGAGCATGTGTAGGCTTGGGAAGGCTTCATATCACCAGAGTGTCAACTAGGTTGGAAAAGACCTCTGGAATAGAGTCCAGCCTTTGACCTAACAGCACCCTCCCTACCAGACCATGGCACTGAGGGCCACATCCATTCTCTCCTTAAATACCTTCAGGGATGGTGACTCCAGGACCTCCTTGGGCAGTCAATTCCAAGTCCCTGTCACTCCTTCTGTAAAGAGCTTCTTGCTGATGTCTGACCTAAACCTTCCCTGGTGCAGCTGAGGACAGTGCCCTCTTGTTCTACTGCTGGTTGCCCGGGGGAAGAGACTGACACCCCCCTGGCTACAACCACCCCCTTTCAGGGAGTTGTGGAGAGTGCTGGGGTCACCTCTGAGCCTCCTCTCCTCCAGGCTGAACGCCCCCAGCTCCCTCATCCCCTCCTCACAGCACTTGTACTCCAGACCCTTCCCCAGCCTCATTGCTCTTCTCTGGACCTGCTCCAGCCCCTCAATATCTTTCCTAATCTGGGGGGCCCAGAAATGGACACAGCACTTGAGGTGTGGCCTCACCAGTGCCAAGTCCAGGGACAGAGTCTCTTCCCTGGTCCTGCTGCCACACCACTGCTGATCCAGCCCAGGGTGCCATCGGCCCTTGTGGCTATCTGGGCACACTGCTCATGTTCATTTCCTGTCAGTAGCCCCTGGTCCCTTTGTGCCTGCCCCTCTCCAGCCACTCTGTGCCCACCCTGTGCTGCTGCAGGGGTTATGCCAAAGGGCAGGACCTGCACTTGGCCTTGTTGAACCTCACAGGGTTGGAATCAGCCCAGCTCCAGCCTGGCCGGGCCCTCTGCAGAGCCCTCCTGCCCTCCAGCACAGGGACAGTTCCCCAGGCTTGGGGTCATTGCAGACTTGCTGGTGGTGGCCTCGAGCCCCTCATGCAGATCTCAGTAAAGACACGAAACAGGGCTGGGTCCAGCACTGACCCCTGGGTGCCCCAGCGGTGCCCGGGTGCCGGCCGGGTGCCCCAGCAGTGTCTGGATGCCAGTGCCTGGGTGCCGGCCGGGTGCCCCAGCGGTGCCCAGCGTGCTCTGGGCCCGGCCATGACCCACCTCTTACCCCAGCAGAGAGTGCCCTGTCTAAGCTGTGGGTGCAGCTCTGCCAGGAGAATACAATGGGAGCCTGTGTCAGAGACTTCCTCGGGAGCAGGGACAGGAAGAGTTGCTGGAGGTGGCTGGAGAATCCAGCATTTAGTGAAGCTTGGGAAGTGAAGCCTTGGGTATAACTGAGAGCAGGAGTCGAACAGGTAAGATGCAATGTGTGTCCCTTGCAGCTGGCACTGCCACAGCTGCTTTGGAATTCAGAAAGGTTTGTTAACACTTTGGAAAAAAGATCAGTTTGAACATGTGCTAGAGGCATATTTTCAGTCCTAAAAATAGATGCTGGTGCAGTGTCTGTTTAACTTCTTAAAATGATGTATTTATCAAATAACTTAATCAGAATTTATTGGTACAGGTTCTTGGCTTGTAGGGTCTGACCTACAAAAGTATAACAAAATCTGACTGACTGACTGACAATTTACCATGTGCATAAGTGCCAGGTGGGACAGCTGATGTAGTGATGCATTTTACTGTCACTCTTTAAAACAAGCCTGGATAACCATGATTTGGGTTTGAAATCCTCTTTGTTTCTGTTTTTTAGCAGAGGGCAGGTGCCTGATCCCTGTGGTGGCAGGGACCACAGTCCCCCCCTCTGGGCTGTGTGGGGGGCACTGCAGCTCTGCAGGCAGGAAATCAGCTTGGCTGGTTCCAGCCCAGCACATTTGCTAATTATAGAAGTACAAAAATTTTGCAACTATTTGTATTAGACTGACCAAAGTGATCTTTGCCTACGTTACAAGACTTGAATGTTCATCTGTTTGGATATAAAAAGCTGTAGAATTCCTAACTGCATGTTAAATTTAGACTGTGAGACTTTATGTGAATTGTTTTGACTGTGCAGTGCTGTGAAAATTGTCCTGGTATCAAGGATATTTTTCTTACTTGAGAAGTCTTTTCTGTTAATATTGTTTTAACCTTAAAAAACTTAGTTTATTACAAGTGTGAAAAATTGTATACTCCATTATATGACTTACTTGCATTTTGTCTGTAGAATCATTCTGTGTATTTGGATTTTTTTAGGCAAGCTTCTTGCATAATTTTATTGCCACTTGTGCAAACATACATTCTGTGCCAAAGCCATTTCAGCAAAGCATTTCTGAAGGGAATTCCAGAACAGCCTTTTATCAGGAGGGGTTTGCAAGGCATGCAGAAAATAAGAGATCACAAGCAACTTTTCAGTGAGTTCCTCAAGTTTGTTCTCACGTTGCTGTTACGTGGAAGAGTATTTTTAAGTATTGATATTCAAATAATCACACACAGAGGGGTTTAATTTTTATAGTGAAGAGTGGAAAGACAGGAGATTTCAAATTCATAGTCAAGGCTGGAAGCTTAAAAACCCCAACTTCATCTTTTACCTTGTGTCTTTGTAGTGCAGACTTGTGGGAATTACGTTTAGAAGAGTGTTTTTTCTTTATGGATGCACAGTTCCTCACTCTCCTGTGTCAGGGCAGTAATGTTTGTTACCTAAATGTCTGTAATTTGCTTTTTATGGAGACATTCAAGTAGTGCAGTATCAGTGTGGGGACTGGCTGGTCTGTAGCTCTGTTGCATGGTTGGGTTTTCCTTTCAGCTGGTGTGAATGTGGCTCAGGGTCTGAGCAGTGGAACACTCTGGGCAAGTGCTGAGGCAGAATTGTGGTAATGCAGCAAAATATTAATGGAAAGCTGCTGTGAGAAAGGTCTGTCATGTAGATAAATGTTACTCCAATCAGTTGTGAGTGTGTGACAGGAGATGTATCTCTCTTCCAGTGTTGAGACTTGAGTGTCTCTGATTCTGAACTTGCTCAGTTCTATTTGTATACCGTTGTAATTAAAAATAGAGGAATTTGAGCAATTGGAAGTTTTGCAAATCAGATAAATGAGTTTCCTGGAATTTGCTGTGATTTTTCTACTGCTAAACACTTGAGTGTTCCCAAAGTCAATGAAATGCAAAGCAATCACCCCAAAGAAGCAAGACAGCATCAGCAAAAATAGAGAAGGAATTAGAATGGCAATTTAAGGAAAGAATAGAGAAGAGGTGACAAATGAGTGAAATCACAAATCAGTTGCTTTTTGGATGTTGCACGTAGAGCAAGGGCTGCAAGTGTGGAGTGCCCAGCTCTGCAGTGGGTACTCAGGGAGGGCTTGCCAGTGGCAGGAGTGTTAGTTGGTGAATGGTAATCCAGCTTTGGCATAGAATGCCTTTTCAATTTTTGATACAGTGGAGACTTTCCTTTCGGTTTTAATGCCCTATTGTCATGCAGATAATGATGTCTCCTCTGTGAGGCTGGAGATGAGAACTTTGGCCTATATGGGGTGAAGGGTTTGATGTTACAGCATCTTCTTGTTCTCCTCGTCATCTGTCCATATAACCTTGTGAAAGTGGATGCATTTGGTTCTGCTGTGTCCTCCACTTGAAGGACAATGTATTGAGCAGGTGGGCTGTTGGGGGAGTGGCAAACCTAGCAGCCCTGAGCTAAACTGTCCATAGGAAGTAGAGACAAACCTGCTTAATTAAACCTACTTGGAATTGCTGCCACTTGGGTTCTGTGTAGTGAGCCTGGCACACAACTCCTCTTGCAAATGGCAGCTTGTCATTGTTCTCTACAGTTTGTTGACATGATTGGAATTGGGGCAAATACTGCTTGTTGTACTCGGAGTTGAGAGTAAATCTGAACTTAAAGGGTGAGGGAATCTTTGATTAGGGGCAGTATAATGTGTAGGAAGTCCAGCTCCAACTTCACTAATTGGAGAGAAGATCCTGAATTCCTTGCTAAGATTGTTCTTGATGGATTTTTCTGGTTAATAGATGGATAAAGTGGAAACTTTCCATCTCTGTTGTGGTGTCTCTTTATTCTCTGTCCCTCCAGCTTTGTCAGGACAAGGAGGGATATTGTCTGATACACCTCTGTTTCTGTGGCTGTTGTTTCAGCTGCTTTGATGTTCTGTCTTCCATCCATCACTCTCTGTGACCTGAAAATAAATAGTGCTTGTTTCTTCAGCAGTTGGGAGCCTTCCTGTCAAAAAACCAAAGCAGCTGAAGACATTTACTGGGTTATGTGTTGACCAGAAGCTTTGAGCCAGACAGTCTAACACGGAGTCTGCCATAAAGGTGAACTTCACTTTGGTTTTGAGTCCGTGTTGGGACCAGCTGACATCCAGAAGTCACTTGGAGTCTAAATTTTGAGTCATTAAATGGGAATTATGCAAGAGATGTATTCCTTGATTTATGGGAGTAGGATTAATTCAGTATAGCAGAAAATGTGGACATTTCTCACACTGTTTCCTTTTTTCTTCCCTCACAGCTGGGCAGGAACAGCCATCAGAGAGACTGTGGTGACCAGACATGTGCCTTGCTCATTAGTGCCTTGCAAGGTGGATCTTAGTCAGCAAAACTCGTTGGAATCTGCAGGGGTTTTTGGAAGCTTAAAATATGTTTTGTCTAAGATGTATGACTATCAGGTGATGTTGGCAAATGCTACTGAGAAAGGCATTTTAAATAGCAATAAGACAAGTTCATGGTGAATAAGATGGATCCTTGAATAGAAGAAAATTCCATTGTGAGGTGGAGGAATGTCTTTGCTTCTTGTTAATTGAGCTGTTAGCTGTAAATAAAATGTACTTCACTTGTCAAACCCCATGTTTTTACAAGCTGAAATTTCAATCAGGCTGTCCTATTCAGCTTGGTTACTTGGCATAGTTTCAAATAATAAACTTCTTACTCGTTTTTTGCATGTTAAACTCCAAGACTTGGGCTTCTTGTGCTGTGGCTGGCAGATGTGAAGTGGTGATTGCTGGAGTATCCCCGGGTGTCTCAGGATTCCTTATTTAAGCAGTGCAGCCTGTTCTGACACTTATTGCTGCAGCTCCTCAGGCAGCAGTAGGGGAGGTGACCAGAGTGTTTTGAGAACTGTCCTCATGGCTGAAGGATCAGTGTGTGCTGCTTGTGGCAGGCAGGGGAGGGTTTATTCAAGCCTGACTTAATAGTTTCATCTGAGTGTTTATTTTATCCTGAAAAACAAAGCTCATTTGAGATGTGAACTGAACCTGCTGGGTTCTTTTTGGTGCTATTACCACAGAGCCTGGGAATGCTATGGGCATATTTTGTCTAGAGTTATACATAGATGACCCTTTCTAGAGGTCAGGAAACAATTCCAGGGTGGGAATAAGGACTGTTAGAAACCATGGAAGACAAGCTTCCATCACTGTAATAAGTGTGTTATCTTGGGAAGTCTGTAAGCTCAAATATGGTTGTTGAAGTTTTCATGAAAGCTGAATACTTTCTGCTTTTAAAAATGCAATGTTTAAAAAGCAATACCATGCTTTTTTGCCTTTATTTTGGGAAATGTTGTGGAGAAGCAAAATACAGATGAGTGCTTTTTCAGAGGAGCCTTTTTAAATGAAAGGGGAATGCTGGTGACTAAGAAGGTGGTTGTCTAACTCAAAAGGCTCTTGAGCTGACTTGGGGGATTAAGTGTGGTAGTGGATCCTGTGTGCTTGCTTCTAACAGACTGAAAAAGGGAACCAAAGAAAGTTTCCTGTGTTTGCACTTCTGCTGTAAAATGTTTAGGCTCCTCAAATCAAAAAGACTCTGGTGCCTGAACTCTTGTGTTCTGCCAGTTGGCTGTTTCTGATCAGGGCAATGAACTGCAGATTACGAGGTTGTCCTGAGGTGAAACCTGTGCTGTAGGCTTTTTGAAAATAGCAGGTTTTCCACTTTCCCACTGTTTAATGCTGTGTAAAACAGAGAGTTGCTGACCTTTTGTCATGGATCACCAAGACTTTGGTTCGTGCTTCTCTTTGCAGTAAGAATTGCTCGATGTGTATTCAGGTCAGAGTCTCAGAGAGACTTCTGGATGTCTGAAATCAAGCAAGGACTAACAATTAGTTGAGATGTCCAGAATAAGAAGGTTAAGATTGGTAGGGCTTTAAAGTCTGTTTCTGAAGTTTGATTGTATTCTTAGCTCCTGGAGATTTCCTTTATGACCTTCTTCAAACTATGTATCTTTACCCATATATAGAGGTGTTGAGGTAATATTTGTGCTTTAGCTCAGAGGAACCATATTTACTGAACAAATATATATAGAAATGAAATCATTCAAAAGAAATGTAAAAGCAGTATAAGCCTTTGTGTTTGCTAGATATGGTAAATACTCAAACCTAAATGCCAAATATCTTTCAGAACACTTGTAACTAAATATGAATTAGGAATCTTTTCAAAAGTAAGTGCTTTAGATGTTGTTTGGGTGAGACCTCCATCCTCATGTCTGTTCAGTCATCAACCTGTTTGGAAAGATGTGCACTCTCTTTTAGGGCTGAATTTATTGTGGACATAGATCAGCTCTGCTGTGCAAAGCCTGTGCATGTTTCCCACCTGAATTTTCTTGTTTTGGGCATCTGAGGAGCAGCTCTGGAAGGGGGAAGTTGGAAGAGCAGATGAATACAGGGTTTGGACATGCTTTTCCTGGGTTCTTGTTTGCTGTTTGGTTCCAAAGTCTAGGCAGTGATGCTCTGCTCTTAGTCAGCATTTTGTCCTTGCTTTTGACTTCTTGCTTATGACATGATAGAGGCACAGAGAAGAGATGGCAGCATCAGTAAGGCAGACAGTGCAAAGAAGTGGGTCACTGCCCTCCCAGCTTGTTTGGGCTCTGGGAGCAGGTTGGGATCAGGTGTTCTTGCAGATGTTCAGCTGCTGGTCCGAGCTCCCAGCCCAGGATGTTCAGCACACGCTGTTGCAGGGCTGCTTTCTGCTAATCCTGCTCCAGAACGAACTGTTTGGCTTCCACATGCTGTGGGTGTTCAGAGCTGTGCTCTCTGCCTGCCCTTTTTGTCCCTCACCCCCCTGGCCGGTGTCCTTTGTGTCCCCAAGCTCTGCAGAGCAGCAGGAAACCATTGGGTGCCCTTACACCTCTGCTGGGTTTCCCCTTGTGTTCCATTCATGGTGCTAAACAGTGGCATTTCCTGTTGCCTTTAGATGAAGATGAGGATGGGTGAAGCTTTATTCTAACTGGTTTGCATTCTGCTGTTGATTAATTCAATTCTGTGGAGCCATGGAAGTACCTGAGTTCTTGTATGACTTGAAAATTTGTGTGCTCTCCCTTTTGGTGCTGGGAGGGGCATCCTGGTTTGGGCCTAGTTTAGAGCATAAAGTTTGTCTTTTTACACGTTTCTAACTTTGATTGGTGTAGTCTTTCCCTGTGGATTTTATTTTAACACACTGTGGCCTCAGAGAGGATGCTTTGGCAGGCATGGGATGCCTTTTCTGTTTCTTTTCAGGAATCCAGACAAGGTTTTGTGAGCACTGTCTGTTGGTGTGTTGATACTTGTCTGGTCTTCTGTGCTTATTTTCCTTGTTAGTTTTTGACTTAGTTAGTCCCAGTGTGTTCCCCAGGTCTACCTTATGTTGCCAATGTTTCCATGTGATGAAAGAACCTTGGCTGGAAAGGGATTTTGGTGCATTTCATGGAGTGTATCTCCAAACTTTCATTTCTTGTGTATATTAAACTATTGCCAGAGAGCTTTAAGAAATAAACAACCCAACCCAGTTCTTCACAATTCTTGCTGTTAGAAAGAATTTGCTGGTAGTAGTTCTGTTGCTTTTATAGAAGGAAGGAGCAGACCAGCAGATATTCCTGTTATTTTGCACAACTAAGGCTATCTAGAATTTGTGATTTCTTACGTGACAGGAATTTGAGTGCTTAAACTCATTTATTTTATGGTATAATCATGCAAGACAACAGCAAAAAAAGAGCAAAAATGTATGGAAGCTGTCAGGTCATATTTTTTTTTCTAAAGATGGATCTTCTCTGAAAACAGGCAGAATGAGTTGCTTGTTTTGTGTGAGAATCACTGACTCTTCCCACACTTCATTTCCTCTAACCTTTGTCCCTGTACCCATATCAGTGCATTTCAAATATCCAGTTCCATGCTTCATTTGTGGCTCTTGAGGTCAGAGGAGATGCTTTTGTGTTGGCTCATGAAGCCTGTGGTGAGTCATTCTTTTAAGTATCTACTCAATCCCTTTTTCACCATATTCTCCCATCCAAAGTGTTTGACCCCATATTCTGTGAAATGGCCACAATGACTCGTTTTGGGGGCTGTGAGCATGAAGAATTCCCATCAGTTCTTCTGTGGCAGGAGCTGGAGTTTCCTCTCCCAGAATTTGAGTGAGCTTGGAGTATATACTGTGCTTCCCTGGCAACTTCCTTGATGAGTGAGGCTTTGAGAGAGCAAAAGTGCTAACACAGCTTGAAAACAACTTTTCCCTCTCACCAGGTGTATCCACTCTTCTATTATTTTATTTCTGAATATGTAACTTTGCATTTTACTGGCCAGTTACAGCCAGGATTCCCTGACATTGAGTTCTCTCTAGTTCAGAACACTTGTTTGGTATTTTAAATCAAAGTACTCCCCAAGCATTAAGTAACACTTTGTTGTTTCACTTGTGAGATGCTGGTAAATGTTTGAACTGGGCAACCACCACGAAAAACTTCAGTCTGTATATTCACATCTTTAATGAACTGCTTTGCTCGTGGCACTTTCATGTTTGGATTCCTCAAACAGTGAGTGATTGATGCTGACACACAGAAGGGATCAGAGGAGTGGAACTCCAGTTTTGCAGGGAAGGGGAGCAGGGTCTGGGGAGGCCCTGGGTGGTTTGGGGTTGCTGTGGCTGGACAAGTGTCGGCGCTCCAGGCGTGGTTCGTGTCCCTGTCCGGGGCTGCTGGGCGTGGGTTTTCATGGACTGGCCCCTCTGCCTTGTGCATGTTGGAAAACTGTCCTGTGAAACACGAAGGCCCCAGATCCCAGAGAAATGTTCAAATGGCTGAGTGAACAGAGATTAAATTGCTCACAGTAACTGGAAATTCAGGAGAGATTTTTAAGAATAGATTACAAAAGTGCCATTGCTGATAGTGGAAACTGGACTTACCTTGGGTAGAGTGTTAATGACAATGAAATACTCTCAAAATTTATTGTGAGACTTATTTTCTGTGATCTGAATGATTTATATTTTCTCATGTGAGATCTGTAACACAGGAATGAAATTAATGTTGCAGGGTTGTATTTATTAGTGGTATTAGTTTAAATGGCAACTGATGGTATTGTGAAGAAAGTTAACTCGGAATAAAATGAACTGTTCTGATTCATGGGTGCTTAGTACCTGCACTGAAGGGGTGGGTAGCAGAGCCAGGGGTAACCACAGTTTCTGGGTTTAGCCATCCAGGAGCAAAGAGCACAATTATTTCTACAGTTGTCTCATTGTGGGGTTTTCTTTTCTCTGAAGTGATCTAAAAATTGATTAATTTCTTTCATGTGTTTGAAGGGAGAAGGACTCAATGTTCTTGCTCTGTCTGCAGGGTTGGGTATATACCTTTCCTTTGGGCATAAACTCTGCAAAACAGGAGAAGTTTATATATATATAAAAGGACTTACATGTGCCCCATCCTAAAGCATTTCTACCAATAAGAGTAGAATACAGAATTGTACACTTGTGTTTTTTAAAAACACACTTTTGCAGATGTGTGGCAGCTGTTTCTAAGGCCTGGGTATGAATAGCTTTGTTAGTGTTTGCTGCAAAGGCACAAGTAAACCAAGCATAAAGCTAAGCTTTGCCTCTTTCCCTTCTCTCCTTAAGCTGCCTGGAAATGCAGTGGAACTCTGGAATTCTTGCCTGCAAGCTTTTATTTTGGTCTCTAGTGTTTCTTTGTTTGTACTGGCAAGAAGTAAAAATAAAAGCAGTTGGCTGTTCTCTGGTATTTATTTTCTGGTTTGACAGGAAAACCTTGGATCCATTAGGTTTGGTTTGCAATTCTCCTGAAGTCCCAAAGTCCTTTGTCTAATGAGTTGCCTGTAGGGAGGAAGTCAAATCTGATTTTTTGCAGTCAAGTATGTTGGATAATGTGCTTTTGCTCCAGTTTGATGGAAGAAAATGCTGCTGTCAGAAGGAATCTGAACTTCCTCTGACAGCTCCAAAAGCGATGTGGTTTTAATTGGAGTTGGACTTTGTCAGGTTTTTTTTCTGATGTTCTGGCTACATGTGGACAGACAGAGTGACAGTCTCGTGGGGGTTTTTCCTCAGTAAATCATCTGAGTTTAGATTGTTTACATTAAGAAGTGCTTGGATTCTGGTGCTTAGATAAGGAACAGTGTGGCTCTTCTGTGATGTAGTGGATTTTTTTTTTATTTAATCTATTATCCTCTAAATGGTCAAATTTGGAGCTATTTATTCTGGCAAAGAAGGATGATAGACTTCAGGAGAAAAATCCTCTACTCAACAGTAATGTTTCTAAAACTAGAACTGGCAGTGAGGTAATTGGAACTCCTGCAGTGTTTTATAATCAGGCTGCAAGTTGGATTTGTGATGCTGACTTTGTATTTAAATACGTTTAACTGCAATAAGTAATACATATTTATAACTTACCTTGTAATTGGATGGCTAAATGGTTTAGTAATTCTTGTTTTTATTTTTTATCTTTCTTTTATTCTTCAGATCATCTGTTGCAATGCAGTCACTGCAAAGGCAACATTGCTAAGGACTGTTTGCTCCTTTCCCAGTGTTTGGGGCCATCTCATGCCTTGCTGTGGCTTCAGGATGGAGCAAAGTCAGTTTGCATTTGGCAGTGACTTCCTGCGTGGCCAGACCTGTGTCACTTGGGTCCAGCCCTGTGTCACTGGGGTTGGGAGTGACTTTACACAGCAAAGTGTTCTGTGGAAGCCACATGAGCATTTGGGGAGGGCAGCAGGTTGTGTTGGTTGGTGAGGGGTGTGCCACGAGTGCCCAGCGCTGGAGCAGAGTGGCTGTGCCTGGTGCTGTGCCTGGTGCTGTGCCTGGTGCTGTGCCTGGTGCTGTGCCTGCTCTGGCTCTGGGTGTCTCCTGAAAAGCAAAACTGCAGGTGTGCTGTGCTGAGTGGCTGCCAGATGAAAGTGTTTGCACATCTTAAATGGCACCTTTGCTATTTGAGTAGAATGATCTGATTCTTTGAAGAGATTGTGTGACAAATTTTGCCCTTCATTCATTGCATGCATAAAAGGCTCTTAAACTTGAGATTTTGGATCACCCATGTCCTTCTTTCTGCTGTCCTGTAGGGGTGTTTTTAGCAGTGCAGCCATAGTAATGATGTTATGGAAAAGTCAGTCAATCTGTCTGGCTCCAGTCATGGATTTGTTCTCATCCTGGTTTTACAACTACCTGCTTGTAATTGTTCCTTTCTCTTCTACAGGTGTGACTAGAAATTCCATCATGTGGTAGCTTTCAGTCCACTAAAATACAGCTTAGCTCTTTTATTTCCTGATAGAACAGCATAACAATTAGATGTCAAGGCACACAAAAGGTAATGTGAGAAGAAATTAAGAAAGTTTATTTAAACATACTTTTGGTTTTGAATGCTGTTTAATTACTCAGTTTGATTCTTGCCTGTGTATTGATGTCTGTAGTAACACTTAGATCTTTATGCTGTAAAAATTTTTCTTTTGTTTCCTGAGTAGTTCTGTCAAACTGTGTTGGTGCACCCTGTACAGTTGTGTACAAGTGTCATCTCCAAGGTGTGCAACCAAAGGGTCCAGCTAAAAGATTTCAACTCAAAGTTGCAAAATACTGTTCTATGTTTTTTGTGTCATGAAATCTTTGCCTCAATTGACAGGGAAGAGAAGGAAAGAAAAATATTAATTGACCCCTATTTTTAATAATGTAGGATCTTCTCTAAGCTCCTAAAGAGGTTTAACTAATGTTAGTGTATGTGTGAGTGGAACCTTTTAAATCTTACCAAATGCTGCTGTTCATAAATAGATCAGTCTGTGTTCCTGGTTGTTCCCTTGAGCCAACACAACCAGCAGTGTAGCAGTACAGAGAACTCAGAGCTGCTCTGGTTTGAAATAAGTTTTATTTGGAGGAGATGCTTCCTTACATTGAACTGTAGTGCTGGTAAAGGGTGGAGTTTAACATCAGTTTCACTTGTATTTTTGCATTTGGGTGGATGTAGTTAAAAAATGAAAGAATGTTTGTGTGAGCCGTTAAAAACCAAAGTGTAGGTTGTTTCCTTGTGCCTTGAATTTAGTCAAATGTCTCATGAGATGCTTTAGGCAGAGTTTGAATTGCCAAAGCTGCACAAACAGTCAGAACAAATGCAGATGGGACCTGCCAGCTGTGCCTTTCAGCCCTGTGGATTCTGTGCAGGCTCAAGGGTGAGAAGCAACAATCCCTTTTCTTCCCCACTGCTGTTCATTCCCTCAGGGGATGGGTTTGGCCATTTTGTTAGGTCTCTGAAATAAATATTTAGCTCTGCAAGGGGGGTGAAACCAGTGGGTAGAGACTTTGGAGCAAAGGTTTGGGAGAGTTATCCCTGAGAAATGGGAATGGAAGTCTTGTGTGGATTCCCATCTGTTCTCAGGGAGCTTTAGGGAAACTTGTTTTCTTGCTCTCTGGAACTGATGAGAAGCCATTTTAACTTCCCTGATGTTACATTTTCTTTAGGATGTGGCTCAGTATCATCTGAGAGAGTTCATACCTAAACCACATGATTGAATCAAGAGTGTGTTCTCACAGCTGTGTGTGCTCTGGGTGTTGTTGGGGTTGCTGTCCAGCTGCCCCCCTGCAGTCGGACTGCGAGCTCAGGCTCTGCTGCTGTGCCTGGGGCCAGATGTGGGCAGACATACCAGGACCTGGGGAGAAGGTCACAGTGGCCATAAAGCTTTTCACTGTATTTGCTTGATCTTCCTTTTTTGAAAATAATGGTTTAGACCTTTTGGCTGGCAAAATAAAGACTGTGTAACATAAAGCAGAACTTAATTTCTCTCTTGCTTGACAACTGCATGAAGCAATTTGTGTTGTAGATTTAGTAGCTGTGCTCAAACAGCTTCCTGGGCATCAGTGAAGAGCTTCTTTGTCAAACAGTTGAACTTTTCAGATTTCTTGTGATACATGAAGTCCCAGCCTTGATGTAGATTCTTCTCTATGTGTAGGGAAGTGTTGTTTGCGCTGCCTTCTTTAAGGTTTAAAATCTTCTTTGTTCCACCAGAATGTGTCACCACTTATCCTAAAAGTATTATATTGTTTGAGTTTTCTTCCTTTTCCTGTCAAAGATGCCAGTATTTCAAAGAAGACACAATGTGCAGTTCTGGTTTGGAGGGCTGCAGATGTTGCTTGGAAGGGACATCTGGAGGGAGGTCATCTTAGTCCAGCCTCCCACTTGGAGCAGGACTGTTGCCAGCACTAGTTAGGGCAGTTAGAGCTTTTAGCATTTAGAATCTGCCAGGAGAGACTCCATCATCTCCTCTCTGGTAAATACAACCAGCAAAGCCAATATGAAGGGTTTGGTTCTGCCATCCCTGCTCTTCCATCTGGTGGCTGTAGGTGTGTCTTGGTTTGCCCTTGGTCCCCTCTGCCAGGCTGAGCAAGCCTGGATTCCTCAGCATCCCTTGTCCAGCCAGGTGCTCCCGATCCCTGAGCACCTTGGAAGCCTCTTCAGCCTCTCACAGTTCTGAGGCTGAGCACCCAAAACTGTACTGAGTCTGTGGTTTGTAATGGCAGGGCAGGAATTGGATTTCTTGACCCTGTCCTGTACAGGAGGAAAGGGATTTTCTCTGCTGGAGCTCAGTGTCTGTAGCAATAGCAGCAATCTGCTTGGCTTTAATTATTTTCTAGATAAGGAATCAGAATGATGGGATTCCTAAGGGTGGTGTCAGGATCTGGGCAGCTGGAGAAGCACAAAAGAAAAGGGTGCATGTAGAACTTGTGATGGGGACCTGTGAAATCTCTCAGATGCAAGAAGAAGTGTCATTACTTCAGTGTGTAGAAGACCTTTACCTGTGGAATTGGGGTGAGATGTGGGGAAATAAATAATAGTAAAAACATGGAAGAGGATTTTGTGTCTCAGATCACTTGGGTTTCAATGCTGAGTGCAAAGCACACCAGTCCATGGGGAAGCTGTGTAAGATCACTCTCCTCAGGCCCTCCAAACTCCCAGCCCAAGGGTGCGGGTGGAAAGGGATGGCAGGACACAAGTTGAGTGTTGGCTGCTCATCAAAGGTGACTCCTAAACTGAAGGAACAGGAATTTACCTCAGCTGGTCCTTCAGAATGGACTGGAAATAGGCAGCTCATAATCACACAGCAAGTTGAAGACTTTGGGGATTCTTTTTTTCTTGACTGAAATACAACAGTTTTGTGGCAGGCTACAAGGGTACAAAAGGAGCTCATTTTAACTTGGGGCAGTTTGTATTGAATACTTTAAACCACTTGGTTCTGTAACTGTTCTGTGGGACTCAAAGGTTGAAATACTCTAACATAGCTGTGTTCTCTTACTCAACAATAACACTCAACTGTGTGCATGGATTCATTGTGAAAAATGGACAATCATATACAATCTTAATTTGAAACTTTGGAGGGGGGCTTGGTTGTGCTTTTCTTCTGGGGTCAACCCAAACCTCTGATGAGAGAGTGCCCAGTTGAGAATAAACAGGCAGGTGGACTGGAGGAGCAGGATCTGTGTAGTGTGTGCTGAGTCTGGTGAATGGTAATTTGTCTTCAGGGATAAAATAGAATGTTACAGTGATCTCCAGCAACACTGTAGCATTGGCACAGGGCTCAATTAAAAGAGGAACTCTGAATTGAAGCATCATTTATGATACTTCTCTGACCTTGGGCACAGCTGCCCACAGGGTCTGTCTGGGAGCCAACCAGCCATGACTTGCCCATTGGCTTTTGGGGTGAAGAAATCTGTGGTATATTATGATGTTTGAACTGAAGTGCTGCTGAAGGGAAACAATGAGATGGTTAACTCAACCCTTTTTATTTTTCCCCCCCAGAGATATGGAGAACTTGGTAGCTGGCTCCAATCTTCCTCCACTTTTTACAGATGAGGATGGATCTAAGGAAGGTGGTGAAATTAATGTAACTGGGTAAGCAACTCCTTCACCTTCAGCTGGTAGATACTGTCTCTGGACTTGCCAGGGAAACTAATTCAATGGGAAGAGGGTTTCATAAGGAATTATTTTGAAAAAGAAACAAACACAGCAAAAATCAATCTTTTGACGTTTCCTTGGCCTTGATAGAACATCACAGGGTTCTGTTTAGGAGAAACCAGGACTCTTCTGGACTGATGGAAGTGGTCTCATACTTTTCTTTAATATCTCATAGCTTTAGAAGGTAAATCCCTAGGATTTTAGTCTCAGACATGATGGGGGCAGAGAGGGAGGATGCCTATATTGGCTATAGTGGTCCCTGCTAAGTAATTATTTCAATTAAAGATATACTGTTAATCACTGATCTCCAAAAATCAGTCTCATGTCTTTCATTTTGGCAGACTGAGGCTGCTTTCACAGAATGCAACAATGGCCTCTTAAAATTGCAGTGCCAGAAGAAATTGTCTTTTAAGAATACAGGGGATTCTTGCTGTGTACTTGAAGCTGCTTTTCGGTTTTGCAAAGCACCAAGCAATAAAATTCAGACTTTGCAGGCAGGTAAAGAGGTGTAAAAATAAATATGGACACGTGTACTTCAAGGGGGTCTGAATTTGGATTTACCTGTCTGTGATTTCAAACTTGCCGGTGCCAAATGGGGCTCGTGTTCAAGTTAAGCTTGTGTGTGAGAGGTATTAATATGTTGGCTGAGCTTTCATCACTGTTGGCTGCAAGTGGTGTGTCATGTGGAAGTTTTTCCTGGATCTGTAGTTCAGAGAGCTTCCCTGACAAGGGGGAATGGATAGGAAAGCTGAAATACTCTTCAAACCATAACAGTGAATCCACAAGTGTATTGTTCTGTGTTCTTTTTGACATGTACCAAAGGTAATTAACTTATGGGAGGGTGTTTGTCCTGTTTCCTTGCCCCCTCTCATTGTCAGTAGTTTGAACTCATCCTGGTGTCTGACAGTCCAGCGTGGATCTCTCTAGCCCTGGTGTCAGTAACTGGTGCCACAGCTGCTGAATGTAGTAATGGGAATGTGCTGTTCTGTCTGAAGACAAATTTTCCCATGGCCATTCAACTAACAATGGTGTTAATATAGCTCAAATTTCTATAGCTGTGTTCTACATTAGCAGGAACACTTATCTTGAATATTTTAAATTTACCGTAGGCACAAGCAGCTGTAGACCAGAGTAAATGAGCAAAGGAGACTTGAAGTGTACAGTGCTGTTAAAGGAATTTTCATGACTGTAGCTGGGTAGGCTGAGCAATCTTTAGCCTGGCTCAGGAAGAGTTTAGATTCTGAGTCCAAAACTCTTGCATTAATTTTCCCACTGAGGACAGTGGTGAGAATGTGCAGGGGGTTGTTGCCCCAGAAGGTGTGCTCATCTCTGGCTACCTGCAGGAATATTTCTGCTTGCTTGCTTTTGTTTCTGCCTCCAGACACCTTGTCCTTCCTTGCAGAAAGGTAGATTGATACAGCTCGTGCAGCAAAATTAAATAGTGGCCAGTCCAGAACCTGCTGGGAGTTAATCATATTTGTGCTTTAAATACCCACATGGATCAACAGGAGATTATGTGGAATGAAGTTGAATCCAAAATCATACACAACCACAGACCTTTAAATGTATTTGTGGGGGAATATATTAAACACATCCTGAAAGGTGCACATTGGTTGATGATGAAACTATTCATTTCAAATTCCTTACAGTATTTTTGAAGAAAGGTGGATTCATGCTCTCTAGTGTCTGATCCGAACATATATTTGACTGACAGTTATTTGTATAAACAAATGCTTCACTAAAAATGAAACAAAATAACATTTTAAAAATCAATCTGTCTTTGAAAGTCTATGGTGGCTGTGGTAGTCATAGCAGTTGCTTGGATGGAACAGCCAGTTCTTCAAAAATCACTTTAAAATCCCTTTTTTCTTGCTAGTGTGAGAATGAATATATTTGCAACATTTTTGCATGTTTTAGAAGACTAGGGAGGAAGTGATTTAGCAACATGATTTAAGTTTTTGTTCTGCTCTTTTGTGCTTTTTCAGATTAGCTAATTTGGAGAGTTCATTCAGTGGTGGAACTTCACAGCCTGTGAATAACCCAGATGTGGTGGAGGACTTGTCACAGGCTCAGCAGCTGCAAAATGAGTCCTCTAATGCTGCTGAAACCACGGAGCAGAAGCCTGAGGAGGAGGTGAGAGAAAATAATAATGACTTCTCAATGAACCAAAGGTGTGGAGTTTTGTCATTATAGTTTCTTACCTCCTCAGAATTCTTTTTAATAGGATCACGGATTGTCAGTGTTTGCCATTTTCCTCCTCTGGTTCCCTGGTTGCCTCCTGTGTTGCCCGGCTGCACACGGAGAGCCAGGGAAAGCTGGCAGTGAGGATGTGCAGAGAACACCACGTGGGTGTCCTGCTCAGCCAGGGCACCCACAGGCTGGTCCTGCCTTCGGCACTGAGTGTCCAACTGCCATAACTGACTGGCTGTTGTGAGCCAGCAAAGTGAGACCATTGTGCTGTTCTGCTTGGATCTGATGTCTTGAAAGCTTTGTGCCTTTATCCAGCACTGATTTTTGGTGACTAAATCATGAAGGAGCTGAAGTTTGACAAGAAAGTGGTTTGGGGTTTTTTTGATAGATGCATTTGATATTCCTCCTTGTAGGTTGTTTTCAGCTGTGAGGTCCTTTTTTAATTATGTAGTAAAAATCCAGGAGGGAAACTAAAACTAACGTGATGGCAGGAACATGTTGATCTGGGAAAAGATTAGAAGTATTGAAAATAGTTGTGTGTACACAGCATTAGAAAATAGTGTTGTCCAGAGATTGCTGTAGAAATCATATGAAGCCAAGAGGATGAATGACAATGATATTATTCTGTGAGCTCACGGTGTACCCCAGGCAATCTTACAATATTCCCTCCTCTGGACTTCATTGGTTGCTCCATTGGAGGTGGTTAGTGGGAAAGAAAGCCTGCAGATCAGATGAGAATAGAAAAGCCTGAACACTGTCCTTACAACCACAATGTGGGCACATTATGCATGAAGGAGAAAGACTTGGAAGGGCCGAAATAACTCGTTATTGACTCTTAACTAATATACAAAATCTCTCAAAAAATGATTTTGAAGTAAATGGCTGGGAGGGTGAGAAGAATAAAAAACAAAAAGAAATTTAAATTAAAACAAGCAAACAAATAATAAAAAAAGTATTTGCAGTTGGATTAGTTAAGAAGATTGTGTAATGGATTATCAGTTCTTGTGGTTTTACAGTTGATACCAGTGTTATTTTGTTGTCCCTGTGAATCAGGAAAAACTTTTCGCAATGAGACTTGTTTGGCTTCGCTCAGAGAAAAGCCCAGATTGCTCTGCAGTAAGATTTGGAGCTGCATCCATGGAGAGCATGTGCTGCAGCAGCATGTTCCTCAGGAAGCTGTTTGAGGCATGAATGTTTATTCCTTCCAGAGGTGGTTATTGGCATTCCATCTGAATTGTCCTGTTTTTATTTTACAGCAGCAGAGAACTAAACGAGGGGGCTGGGCCAAGGGGAGGAAGAGGAAGAAACCCCTGAGGGACAGCAATGCCCCCAAGTCCCCCCTGACGGGGTACGTGCGGTTCATGAACGAGCGCCGGGAGCAGCTGCGCGCCAAGAGGCCCGAGGTGCCCTTCCCCGAGATCACCAGGATGTTGGGCAACGAGTGGAGCAAACTGCCCCTGGAGGAGAAACGGGTACTGCTACACTGCCCTGGCCTTGCTTGGGTTATGGTTACCCTGCAATGGGAATGTTGTTATTCAGTGAGGAAGTTAACACAGGCTTTTGATTTGTGTTCGGGAGCATGTTTCAAAAAGAGGCACCGTCTTCCAGAGCTCAAATCATGAACCCTGGTAGGCCAAGGTGTAGTGGTTTTAGCTGGGCCTGAAATTAGCAAGCTCAGAGAATCTACGTGGATTGGGAGACAGCTCTCACCTGACTGGGTAACCAAGGAAATATTTCGTACCAGATGACACAAACCTAAGATATGTGTGCAGCAGGGAGGTGTCTTGGTCAGTTCCACCATGGCCGGGGTACAAGCCAGACCTGGTGCAGCTCCTGTCTTGTTGGAGTAGGCCCTGCTGCTCTTGCTGCTACTTGCATTTTGTTTGAGTTTCAGGAAAGTAGAAATATTTTGTTGTTATACTTTGTTTCTAGCTGGGTGTCTTTTTAAAGTGCTTATGAATCTAGAGTAATAGACTTTGTATTAACTCGGAAGTGGGAGGTTATTTCTTGTTATACATAACTTGTCTAAGTCTGTGTTATATTGTAGTTTTCTCTTAATTTTCTCTTTTCTGTATAAATACATATAGTTAGTTTCAGCATAAACCTAGTTTGAGAATTTGGGGTTTTTTTCCCTTTCTCCCTTTTCTCGGTGAAGGGGAGAGGCTCTGACTTGGTATTGAGCAGTTGGCATTTTGCCAGCTCAACCCAAGACACAGGGTAGGAGCAAGGCCATGTTGGGGCTGGTCCCTTCGTGCCTTCTGGAGGGGACCTTGTTAATGGGTTGATTGCTAATAGGTGTCTTACCATCCACCCCTGATTGCCAATTGAGATTGCAGCAAAGCAGTTCTTAAATCACAGTGTAATTTGATGCTTTCCTGAACTTTGCCCAGTACTTAAAGGGTAAAGTAATACTTTAAAGTTTTTAGGAATGAAAAATGGGTTGGTTCAAAAAAAACAAGATTTCTTTTTGTTGCTTTTTACTAAGGTTATAGAGTACAAGTTATGCAGAGATGATATAAAATGGCTCAGGGGGATATTGGTTTAACAATAATGGAAACGTGTGGCAAGGCAAAGCAGTCGATTTGGAAACACAGAGAATGATGTTCCTTGGAGAAAAGTCAGGATTGCCCTAAACTAAGGTTTGAAACTTGGATCCATGGAGGATGTGTGGCAGCAGCATCCTCCTGATGAAAGTGTCTGCTGGGAGAGAAAAAGAAAAAGACATTCTACCCCTCAGTCCCTTGCATTTAATGTATTATTATCATGTCTGAGGCAGATTTTTAACCTAGGAAAAAGGAAATTGGGTTCAGATGTCTATTCCATACTGGTTTTTAAATCCCCAGGGAATCTGTCCTTGAGTAAAGCTGTAAGTCTCTAACTTACAGCAGGCTAGGGTAAGACTGCTCAGCCTTTTCAACAACACATTGCTGGAGATGGAAAAGAAGAATTAATATCTCATGGAAGAATACCATGTTCAAAAGTAATGCCAACCCACCATCACCAAATTGGCACTCCAATCCACTGTCCCCAGCAGGGTCAAAACAGTGTTGCAAATGAATGGAATTTATAACTTACTGTTGTGTGACTTAATGAAAATAAGTCATACCAGGGTGACTAAGGTTTGGTCTGATTTAATACTTATATTCACTGAATTTTAAACTCCTTTTGAGAAAAAATTGGGAAGACAACCTTTTTTCTTGAAAAGATGCCATTAGTAAGCATTGTGACCATTCATTAAATATTTTTCAGTTCATCAGTTCCCCTAAAGAATTCTGCAGTTAAGCACATTCTGTCATGCAGATGTGTGAAATACCTTCAGGCTAATGAAAAAGGTTTCTATTAATGGAAATGCAGACAGGTTGTCTCAATTAAAGCCAAGCTCTTACTTTATGCTGCTCTTGGCAATAGCCATCATGTTTTGTTCACCTCTCAGATGCACCAAGTGTGTGATAGTGCTTTCTGTCTGTGGGGGCAATGAAAACAAGAGTGTGTTGGGAGCCCTGCTGTTTACAGGTCTGAGCCTTAGAGCATCATCTGATAAGATGTTCTTGTTTGGCAGCACTTAATCCTGGCCCCAGAAGAGGAATTCTGAAGTGTTTGGCCTATAATGTATAGGTAGCATTCAGTTGAGTAGAGTAGCTTCATAGCAAATTACTCCTCACTCTAAGAAAAAAAGAGTTAGCAGAATAGTTATTTGACCAAAGAAAAAGGAGAAAGTGGGACACCACAATACAGTGATTTTATCCAGAAATGTTATGTCTTTGCATCTGGTAGAATTCTCACTGTCTCTTCACTCCTTTCCTGTTTGCATAGGTGAAATGGATCAGCACTTCGTCTGACAAGTTGTTTTTCTTTCCTTCTTCCCAAAGGGGAGGCAACTCCCTGAACCTCTTGGCTTTTCTGTTTCAGCGCTACCTCGATGAAGCAGACAGGGATAAGGAGCGGTACATGCGGGAGCTGGAGCAGTACCAGAAGACTGAAGCCTACAAAGTCTTCAGCAGGAAGGCACAGGACAGACAGAAGGGCAAATCACATAGACAAGGTATTGGATGGGACAAAAAGATGTGCCTAGCTAGAACTGAAGATGCCCAGCTGGTCATGTACCCTGACACTCATGTCAAGCCTGTGATTTAAAGGCTTATTAAAAAGTGAATGTTCTTTCTATGGCATTTACATCAGCTGTGTGTAAAGTGATTGGATTCATGTAAATTCAGCTGTGTCTAAACTGTGTTGAGGGACGTGCACTAAAAGCATCAAAGTTAGACACAGCTTCTGTTGACTTTCTAGGAAAGCTGCACAAGCTGCCTGTCTGGAACTGTTGTGTAATTATGGTTGTGTAACTGCTTTAATTCCTTGGTTGTTGCGTTCTCGGATCTTGTGTATTTGTTACAACCCAGTCCAGAAGCTCCAAACTTTACCTGGTGTTCGCTTTTATTTTAGGCTTCAAGAGATTTTGCCCACATGAACCCTTGTAAAGCCATTGGTTCTTTGATTCCTTGAGTTCACCTCCAGAGAAAAACTACACATTTTTCTCTGAGATTTCTTTTAACTTGGTGATAAAATAGGTGCTTTGGCAGGAAAGGTTTTGCTGAAATGACATGCAACTTCACAAAAGCATTGCAACAGATTACTGAGACCAGCAAGTCAGGAATTTTGGTTACACCCAGCAAACACAAACTGCGTGCCACTTAAGTGAGGTACCCACAACTTACAGCAAATAAGTGTTTGTTACCCACAAGAGGAAGAAAAGAAGAAGGAAAGAGATTAAGAAAAGAAAGAATATAGACAGCAAAGGGGAGAGAAAACTGTAGTTAGCACTTAGAAGGCCACATGTTGAACAGCTCCAGGAGAGCAGGCCAGGGCACGATGGAGACCTTGTGCATGCCTCTTCATCTGCTCTGGTTTCTACAGCCAACCCCCAGGTGGGGCCTCTGACCTGCTCTGGGGTCCCAGGCCAGGGTGAGGGGCAGTGTGCCCTGCCAGTCTGAGCCTGGGTCAGGGTGCCAAGGCTGTGATGTGTTTGTGGACTGTGTGTGACTGGCAGCTGCTCCTGGGCTTGCCCAGGTGGGCTCCAGGGCCCTGCCAGTAGGGGTACGATGCCACCCCACCTCTGTGGGGTTTGATCCACCCCTTCCCCCCTTCACACCCCCCGGACCCCAACCAGGGGGGTCTAATGCAATATAAAAACTGCTCTGGTGTCTGTCAGTATTTGGGGAGACTTCTTTTTTGTTTTCTTTTTCAGATGGAGCAAGACAGCCAGCTCATGATCATGAGGTAAACTTCGTCCTTCTGCACTTAGATCAGAGGGTACACTTTCAAG
>JAOXXN010000150.1:1303220-1319992 GCA_026770055.1 Myrmophylax atrothorax
TTCTCTTTACCACAGTTCACTATGAGAACTTCAACTCTGATTTGGCCCAGAACCTTCCAAGTTCAACCTCAGTTTTTGTAACTGTATGAGATTGGTATTTGTTGACAATCTGGCATTATCTCAGTCTTATTTAAGGCAAGTGATAGAAACAATTTTGGTTCTCTTTTGGTTTGAGGGATGACTAAAAGTTACATAACCTGAACAGACTTGGACCTTTTCAATAGGAGGTAATTAAGCCTTATGGTTTTAATCTTCAGTGAACCTCAGAGTGGGTTAGGTACAGAAGGATCTTTTATGTTCTGGGTAATGTATTTTGTAACAGGAGAGTGCTCATGGTTTTCATTATCACACTTCTGTTTAGTAGAATTTCTTGGTTGCCTTAATATTTCCTGGTTTTCACCTGAAGAACCTGAATCGTAGGGCTCCAAGTAGAATACCCTTCTCTTTCCAGTACTGTCCTCCACCATCTGTTCTGTAGGAGCCAGTGATGATCCAAGCCAGTGCCTCTTTGCATGCAAGTACCAATGGCAAGCATGACTTAGAGAGTTTAAAATGGATGTTCTTTAAGTGTTCTCCTCAAGCTTCATAACTGTGAGCACTTAGTGCACATTAATGTTGAGGTGCTAGATTTTGGGGTGAAATTAGTTCCTAGCCATCTAGAAGGTGTTTAGAGAAAATGAATGCATTGTTCACATTTCTGTACATGTTTCTAAATACATACTTTTGAGACCTTTTCCCTGTAGCAGCACACGTAAAATCTTCAGTGAAAAGCACTCGTGATCATGATCCCAAAACTAAAGTCTTGCTGTCCCTCTTAGAGCTGGGAAGGTTTGTTACCCACCCCTCCCTCCAGTCTTGCCTCTTTCTAGTGTGCCTTCAGTTGATTCAGGCCAAGTGAGGTTTGAGTTCTCACTCAGTAAATACAGAGCTCCTCAGCTGTAATTCTACCAGGCAATAAAAGTCAGCTTATCTTTAAAAAAAAAAATCAATTGACAGTCTGTCTTTTCAGGTGAAGACAGAGTACCTGAGTTTGGTTGACTGCCAGAGGGCATTCAGCTCACCTCCTCTAGCCCCTTTCTGTGGCAGACACCAGTGTGGTACTCTGAGGTTGGGGCAGAATTCCCTTATCAGCTGTTAAACATTCAGGTTCTCTGCTGGACACCAAATCATGTAACACTGCAATTTTGGGCAATCAGTTTGTAGTACGTTACCAACCATAGTGTTTGAGAGTTTTGAAAAGCTTTTGTTCTCCACAGACATTCTTTCATGTTTAAGTTTGTTTCTGTGTGAAGTTATAGGTGAAATGCTGTTGCTGCAGTTTATCAAACCAAATTTGCCTTGGCTTTGTCAGTGCAGGACCTAAAACAAGCATTAATTCCCCTTTGATTTTGACAGTGCAGAAGTGGTGACTGAAGTATATTATAGTAGGGTTTTTTGCCTAGAATCAAATTGAGTTTTTAGGGCTTTTAAAACTAGTTATAGAGCATTTCCTGATTTAAAAGTGTGTTTTGGGTTTTTTTGCTTTGGTGGTGAAAGGCCAAGAACCATGAAACTTACTCTGTATTTTGCACACTGTCTTCTGTTTGTTGCTATTTCTGTATAAACTATTCCAGAATGTGTCAGTTGGTTGATGGTGGAAAATATAAATACATTCAGATAATTTTAAAACTGAACTATTCTGGTGTAATGTCATAGGGTGAAAGGGTGTATTTTAGTATATTATGGTATTTTTAGATTGTGGTATTTGACAGTGATTAAACATGTTTCTTAACAAGCTGAGACATACCCTTTGGCTTACCTTGGTAGGAGCTGCAAGTGTCTTTCATCCATACAGCTTTTTAGCTGCCTCAGGTTTTGGTCTCCCTGCTCTTCAATTTTCATGATCAAAGCAGTTTAATGAGTTCCTGAAAACAAACTGTTTAGCTCTGTTATTATTCCTTCTTTTGTAGAAAGAAGTAGATACAAAGGAGAGATCTGTCTTTGATATTCCAATCTTCACAGAAGAGTTCCTGAATCACAGTAAAGGTAAGTTAGACTTCTGCAGGACCCTTTCCTGGCTTTTCCAGAGTTTTTGCCACAGATGCTGTCCAGCTGAAGAGTCCTTGCATCTCCCATTTCAGCTCAAGTAATGACTTGGGTACAGTTCCTGCCTCTTTTTTTTTGTCTTCCCAAATTAGCCATTTTAGAGAATGCTTCTGATGTTTAAGCTCCCTTTGCTGTTATTCCAGCCAGTCCAAGCTGGATCTGCTGTTCTATAGAGTGGCCTGGGTTAGAAGGAACCTTAAAGGTCATCTGGCTCCAGGAAATATCTAAGATTAGTGTGATGATGATTCTGGCTGGTCAGCAGTATTTTATTCCCCCCGTTCTCCCTGTGTGGAAGATTACGCTGATGCATCTTCTGTTACTCTGGTTTCCATACCTGTGTGTCCCAAGACCTTTGTGTTTTTTGCCTGGAGACTTTATGATGGAACAGAATTCAGATTCAGTTACTTTTCATGATGATCCATAGAAAAGTATTTTTGTAAGTGGTCCCTTGTCTGTAGGATTCTTACCACTGCTGCTTTGTCATTCTGAATGCATTTGAAATTCGTCTTGCCATCTTCCTCCCTAATCAATTCCCCTGTTCACTTCCATTCTGATGCTTTGAATGTTTTCTAATTTGTCTGTCTCTAAAAATTAAGTCTATTTAAGTGTTACTTGTAGGCACTATTGGCACTCTATATGATATGATGCTTTTTATCTATAAACCGAAGCTCCACCATTTGTAGTCATCATTTGAGCACTCTAGAACGTTCTGCTCCGTTGCCTACCAACCCTGGATGTTTGTTGGTAGCTCTCTGACTCCCTGGGCGCGGGTTGCCGTTCACAGCGCGCGAGGCCGAGCTGCGGCAGCTGCGCAAGTCCAACATGGAGTTCGAGGAGCGGAACGCGGCGCTGCAGAAGCACGTGGAGAGCATGCGCACGGCCGTGGAGAAGCTGGAGGTGGACGTGATCCAGGAGCGCAGCCGCAACACGGTGCTGCAGCAGCACCTGGAGAGCCTGCGCCAGGCGCTCACCTCCAGCTTTGCGGGGGTCCCGCTGCCAGGTGAGACCGTCTGACAGGGGATGTTCAATGCTGATGTTTATACCATGCTATGAGCCCAGAGCACACGGCCTGCTGGTGTAGTTCTGTGCTCCTGGCTGCTCCTGAGCTTTTGTTGTATTAGATCATGAAATATTTAAAACACATGCAGGGCAAAGTGTAGTGTCAGTGCTTTATTTCAGCATCACATTTATTTTCTTACTGCTCTTACTCTTCCTAATAAAGTGAGATGCATATTCAGTCCTTGCTCTACTTGACTTGTTTTATGAAAATGTTTCTAAATAGAAAAGACAGGACCTGCAAGTTCCTTGATTAAAAGAAAGGCTGTTGTCTGTATTGTCAGCTAGCGGGGAATCCACTTAGATACTGTGAATGCCCAGCTGAAAGAGTTTGTTATAATCAACTCTGAGACCCAAATCAAAGAGAACCATGCTTCATTAGTCCTGATATCCTTAGAATACTCACTTTGTGCAGTTAGGGGGACGTTGTTTGACAGACTCTGTCACAAGAGGTGGTGCATGGCAGAATAACCTCCTGCAGGAGTGTGCGTGTTGGCATAAATTACCCTTGGCTCAGTGTTGATGTTTGGGAATTGCTGTGGTCATCGAAATACCCTGTGGCTCATTTCACTGGTTTGTAACTATAGGTAGCGGGGAGACCCCCACGATGGAAACCATTGACTCGTACATGAACAGACTGCACAGTATTGTTCTGGCAAACCCGCAGGAGAACGAGAACCTCATCGCCACGGTGCGGGACGTGGTGAACAGGCTGGAGCGCTAGTGCCGGGGTGAGTGTTCCCTCCTGGGCTGCTCCTGCCCTTCGTTCTGTGCCTCTGGCACCTGTTCTGACGCCGATTCTTGTACTGATCACCATGTTGTACAATCAAAAAGGTTTCTTCCTCAAAACCGCAGGAACAGGTTGCTGTAATGAAAGTCAAATTGGGTTTCAAGAATCTGATAGCATTAAAGGGTTCTGAAATTCTCCTTAGCTTCAAAATCTCTTTGTATTTGTATGAGGTGAGTAAGAGTACTGACAGAATGGTAACAGAATGACTGATTTAGAGGAAGGTTCCTTTCTTGAGTGAAGTAAACCTGAAAAATTCAGCACTAATTGTAGAATCTGATGGCTACAGGGAAATTCTATTTGTCTCAAGAGGTTACAGGTGAACTCAACTTTGTTATAAACTGAAAATACCCTACAACTACCTGCTCTGTAGCACCTGTAGTCAAGCTTTCCTGATTATGAAGGTTTACATGTAAATGAAGCACTGATTTATGGTTAGGCTATACATAGCATTTGCTGAGACTCTTAATTGCTTGTGGCTTATGCACAGATTGTTATTGAGCTCATGATTCTGTATTTTTGCTGCTGGGTCAACAGCTTAGGAAACTGTAGTAGAGAACAGAGTAGAAAAACAAATCAACAAAGAAATAAATACCAGTCTTTCTGCATTACTGTGCTGCGTTGCATTTCCCACACCTCCTCCTCCCCCACTTCCCGTGATGCTCAGCACGAGGCAGCCATGAGGAGTTTGCCTAATTCAGTTTTATACAGAAAGTACATACCTGCATTCTTCAAGCATTATTCTGTAGAGATCTACTGTACATGTCTTGAATAAGTGTTTAGAAATGCAAATAAAGCTGCCTTGTGCCATCTGCAAATATGAAGACAGGGCTTTTCATCCTTTCTGATTCTGACCTTTTGTGCTGCTGTGTAGAACAGTTAATTACACATTTCCCATTATAGTGTGGCTTAAGCTGGAGGATCATTGTCCTTCTGCAGGGTAGCCAGATGGAACGGACTGTAGTTGTAAGAGATGACTGAGCTCCCAGCAGAATAAAGAAGTGCCTTTACTGCTGCTATTTGTGAAGGGAACAGCTTGTCGATCCAGGTCTGGGATTTTTTAGCAGCTCATCAACCTCCTCATTTTCGTATACTCTTCTCAATTAGCTCTCAAGCTCAGAAAGAGAATTGGAGGAGGGGAGGCTTAACAGAAAGGATAAGAGGGAAAGCAGTTCCTCATCTATCAGTTATTAGAAGGGCGTGCCAGGCCCTGGAATGGATATTTGTCCTTTAAGCACCTTGCCAGAAAAATTGTATCTCAAGGCTACTAAACTCTAGACTTTCATTCTCTTGTCAGGTGACTTCATATTTCCTAAATTATAGACAATTTCTGTGTTCCTAAAAATGCAAATTCAATTTTCTTGAATAAACTGGATTTAGCTGTAATTAATTTAGGAAAAGTAATTCTAGCTTTAAAATTCTTGTTTCTACTTTCTATTAAAAGAATAGTACCCCTTTCCTCTTCCCACCAATAGCTTCCCTCTTTTCAGTAGCAAAAGTGTGAAGTAATTAAAAATGTGATTAATAATCACCTAGTATATAAAGACATGCATGTAATGATAATTCATGGGACTGTTAATCACACTGACTTGCACTTGGCAATGATTATATTTTTTGACAAAATTTTGTAAGGGAGAAAGTTGGGTTTTGTTGGATGCAAACCTAGAAAATGGTAGAGATTCCCTAGAGAACGAGAAAGCTTTGTATAAAAAGGTTCACCTGGCACATAAGCCATATCAACAAACTGTCATCATCAGTGTCCCTTTGTTAAAATGTGTAGGAAGTATATTAATTCTGAATGTCATCCCTGTCAACCAAACAGTCTGTTTGAGGTTGAGACACACTACAAAACAATATGATAGAAAACTATTGTGATACTCCTGAAAACAACTGTATTTTACAGATCTGAGGTGTTCTTTGGTGGCTTAGTATGTTGTATTTAGGGACTGTTTATACTGGTGAATACTTTGGTTTTTCTGTACTGCAGGGTAAAACACTCCTTTGTGCAAACAGTATATGGGGAGAAGAGGAAAGGTGTTGTTATTTAGCACTCCGGATGGAAACAAACTCAGCTCAGTTTTGTTTCTGGGCTGTTTTGCTATACTTAATATTGTGTTTTCAGATAAAACATCCAAAAAGTGATGTCACAGTGCCTGTATAGTCCTGGCAGAGTATAGCCTTCTAACATTTATTTTTCTGTTTCGTTTGCAGGTGCCGTGACCCAGGGAAGCTTTACAGAAGTTTTTGGCCAGTGTGGAATGAGAAGCCATGAGGGACAGCCTGGGGTGGGGACAGATGGCAGGTGTGTCCTGGGCCCTCCGGTGCCGTTTGCCAGGGACACAAACAGGCCAATGCATTATAAGGGCTTAAGAAGCCACGGACACCACCCACGAACACTTGGAACTGTCCTCTGTGAACATTTAAGAGCATGCAAGTTGGTGCAATCTACATTTTGAGTTTGGCTGGGTGTGAGGTGCCTGCCTGGCACTGGCTGGCTGTGGAGATGAAATCTCAGCTCGTGGAATGAAGTCAGCATATGTGTTGTAGTAATAACTTTGATGTGTTATATTGCCTAATGTCTTCCCATGTCTTTCATTTTGTTCTCATGTTTATCCTGTGGGATTGCTTTCCTGCACTTGAGTTTTCTTCTTTTGATCTGATTCCCTGATTCTTGCAGTACTGAGCAGTGGGGCTTGTGCTCTCTGCTATAACAGGGAGTCTTCCTGGGTGCGCTGTTGTTTCCTGTGCTGCCTGCTATGTTTATACAAGCTTTTCTGAAGTAGAATCCTGGGGGTTTGTGTTAGCCTGCAACTTCCACAAAGTGAGTTTGCTCCCTGCTAGAGACTGGCTGTGGCTGATGCTTTGTGACTTGATTCCACCATGATACAGACTTCCTCTCTCCTCCTCCTCTTTGAGCACCTCTCTTGCACATCCTGCTCTTCTGTAAAGGTCTCCTGTTATCTCGTGAAAATGTTTCCAGAGCATTTTACTATCACAAAGGTCAGTGGAAATCAGGACAGAAAGTGCAATGTTAGTTCTTCTCAGCAGGGATAAATAGAAATCTCTGTTTTAGAGTAAAACCACAAAGCTTGCCCTTCTTCTGGTCATGGCTCAGTCGAATTTAATGGTACTGTCTTGTTTTTGAGAGAATAATCTCATGAGGAGAACACTTTTCTGTAAAAAGAGAAATGGGCATGTGGATTGTGTTTTTTTTTAAATTTCTCTACCCTCATGAAGTCACAGTGCCTGGAAGCCACACATGTATTTTTGCATTAATTATTAGAGCAGAGAAAGCTATTAGCAGCCAGGTCCACATAGCAGCCCTCTGCATTACATTCTGCCTGTATGTGCTCTCATCTTTTGTGCAGCTCAAGTGCAGCCCAGAGAGCCCACAGCACTCAGCATTTTATGTTCCAGTGTGGCCTCAATGGCCCCTCAGTTGCATCAAGCTCTGTATGCTTGTCTGTAACCTTGCTGAGTTACACCACACCTCCTGGGAAAGGTGAGGGCACCCACTGTCTGCACTGACTTATGCAAAACATTTGCTGCCCTTTGGTTCCTCTCAAATTGTTGGTTTGGCTCAGCACTTGTTGGCCATCTCTGAGCTTTATCATAGTGGTTGAAATGTTCTTTCTTCCATGTGACAATCTCTTTGCTCCTCCTTAAGACATTCCTTGTTATAAATTGGAGGTTGCTTTTATTACTGGAGTGTTGCAGTCAGCATCACTTTAATGGATCTGTGACACAAATATTTTGAAAAATAAAAAGCAGTTTTTCTTCTCCTATGCTGTACATGTGGACTTTGTGCTGGCCTGAAGCCATCTGCAGCTCAATGTGTTGTGTGCCCAGGTCTCTGCTTACTCCTGGGCCTTTGGCTGTAGCCAAGCAGGAGGGATTTCCAGGTAAATTCAAGTCTTCCTTCAGGGAGGAAGCTCCTTTCTCTTTCTTCTGTTTGCTTTCAAGGCTTCACAAAAAGGAATCCCAGTTTGCTGCATTGACCTCTGTTTTCTTTAGCATGGATGAGACCAGCTGATGTTGGCATGAGTTATTTTAGTGGGTTCTGTAATGAATGTTGTAAATCCTGAAAGTTGTTAATATCTCCAGAAGAAGCACCAATATTTTAATCTCCTGTGTGTACTTGTTTTAGAGCTGATGATGTTTCACTCTTGTACAAAGTGGCCAAAGTGCACTGCATAGCCAAAAGTTGATTTACAAAATCCTCCAGTTCAGTCTGTGGCATTGTACATACTACCTGGAGTCATATCCTGTGAAGGCTGCAGGAATTCCATGTGAGGGGATGGCAGAATGCCATTCCAGGCTGTAGCATGTCCCTGCTCTCACTGAGCTTGGGTGGCTGCAGAGCCCCGGCACAGCTCTTGGCTCATGGCACATTGCTCACACCTGACTGCTGAGCAGCATGCAAGTGTGATGGGATGGGAAATGGAAGGTGATACTATTAGTTGGGAGCTGACAAATCTCTTGCTTTTTCCCACAAGGAAGGACGGGAGGTGGATTATCCATCTTGAGGCATCTGGGGGGAAAACCAAGTTCTTTTTCACTGATGATGTGACAGATGATGTTTTATCTCGTAAGAAGCTTCTTATTTACATTGATTAACCTATAAAATGGATTTTGTCTTCTAGTGTTTTCAGAATGTCACTTCAGTTTACATTTTTCAGTGTTGACTGATAAAAAGTAAAAAATGAAGTGTGTGTCAAGGAGAAGTGGAATAAAATGCTTTTGTCACTTACAGAACTATTAAGAGAAATACATGAAACCAGAATCCATTTGCTGGATTAATGTGTTTGGAATTGTTGAGATGCCAAGTTTTCTGTACAGTGTTTTTGTAATTAAACTTTGGAGCTCCTTTGTTTTTAAGAAGTTGATGTTGTTGTTTGATACTTCATTAAAATTGTTCAACGTTGAATCCATTCTGATTCACTTTTAACTACATTTGCTGAAAGAACCATTACCACCATTGATCTCTTGCCAGAGATATTGGCAACTCCATGTTAACCTTTGAAAGGAAATAATGTGCTCCTTCCCCCTCTCCATCTTAAGTGTCTCCCTCTGAAAAAGCTAAAGTTTAGGTTATTATTTATAGTGATAAAAGCCTCAGAAATCTTTGGTTTTAGCTAATCGTTGTCAGGGCCCTTCCCCAACTTGACTCGACTTCAAATTTGTTGTATCTCTCACTGACATCCTTCTCTTTCTTTGCCCTCCCCGGTTTCCCACCACCATACTTACTTTCTCTCCCTGTAAGAACCTTCTGTATCACACCTGTTGCTCCCCACTTGATTTTCTTTGCCCCTGCTAAATTTTTATCCTCTCTGTTCCCTGCTGCTTGCTGAGAATGAAGCAAAACTGTAGCCTTATGACTTTTGTACTTGCTGTGGGTCCTCTGTAGGGGAGTTTGGGTGGTGCTCTGAGGTCCGTGCTGTGAACAGCCATGTCTTTATGCTACTTTTGTGTTCATGTCTCATCATTTTGATTGCCAAATTAATGCCTGGTCTGCCCATACCAATACTCAGTCCTGTACAGATTATACAGTTAGATTTACAATGCCTTGGAGTTTTTTCAGAACACTAATTATGTAATGCTAAAGATACTAAAAGTAGAAGGAATCTGGGGAAAGGCTGTGTTGGAGCAGTGCTGTGTGCCACTGCCTGGGCCAGAATGGAGAAAGTAACAGCAAAACAGGTGCATACCCAGAGGAGAAACTATGAACAAAGCAGCAATGAGCTCATGATCAGAGCAAGACCTAATTCCCTTCTAACCTGTGGTCCTGTATGTGGCACCACGAGCAGATGGTGGTAAATCATGCTCAATTTGAGGCAATGTAGTGTAATATTTCCACTGTTTGTTCCTGTTTGTTCCCCCTTGTTTACTCTGCAGCTGGTCAATTGGACAGATGATTAATAATCATCCAAGGGAAGTTGGGGGGATCTGAGGGCTTTGGGCTCTTAGGAGGAAGAGATCACTTCCCCTTTTCTCAGGCAGGTTCCTGATGGTAATGTATTTGGAAACTGCAATTAGGTCTTTTTAATCTTCTGCTTCAGTTCACCTGTATCCTTCAGTGAGGGTTACATTGAGGCCTGTCCTTTACCTCTGCTTGTGAACCATGAATAGTTTTGCTGCTTCTTTCTTCCTCATTGCCAGTAGTATTGAGGGGTTTTTAAATTTTCTTAGCTTCCAACTTTTTAGTATGTTCATGATTTGCCTTCTTAATTGCAAAGTCTCTGGATTTTGTATGTACTGTATCAGTTTATGTGGTGAAGTATCCACATCCATTATGTGTAACACAAGGAATAGCATTTATATAAACTGATTTATGGGTTATATTAATAAACCTGTAATTCTTACGCTGTGGGGATTTGTTTTTTTAAATGACTTACTATGTAGACACTGGTGGTTTGTGTGTCTGAAGATATAAAAATGCAAGTTGTTCTAAGATACAAGGTGGTTCAAATGGAAGCTGCTGTTTGCTTTTCAGTTGATGAAATGATTCTCCTCCTAAAATTGCCCAATACTCAGTTTAGAGGTTTGTAACTTTGGTCCTTATGCTCTGGAAGGTGAAAGGCATTCTCACTTTTCCCTGGAAGTATGTGCATTACAGTCCATCTAATTTTTGTTTATAAATTTGAATTCTAAAAACTTAGGTATAAAGAGTTTTGCCTGTCCAAATTCTTGGCTGATAGATATCCATCTTGTTTCCCTGAATTGAGTAAGAAAATGTTACATCAACTGAATATGTGGATGGGTGGGAACAGAAAGAGGCCTAGTTCTTGTTCTGGAGTAATAGTCCCATGGGATTTCTCTTTCTGTCTTATATTGGCAGTTTAAGTTTTTATTAAATCTGTTCCAGTGTTAATCAAGAGAGAATTCCCTCATCTAATTTATTTGAAATATTGCTTAAGCCCAGGACACTTGCAGAGAAATCCCTTGCTGAAATTTGAGGTCTTATAAACACAGTTTCAAACCCTCACCCTTCAAAATGGATGTTAACATCTATATCAGTATTGTAATCCTTCTTAAAGGAAGTTTCTTTTCTCAATGACATTTCAAATTCCTGCCCAAGTTGCTTTTGTTTCTTTAGTATTGGAGGAGAAGTGAACTGTTGGGGCTGGGGCAGAGATGCAGAAGTCTGTCAGGAGTGCAGCAGGATGACTGAGTCCAGGAGAGGGAAAAGCTCTGGAAAATCAGTCTAGTGCCTTCCCTGGAAAGGACTGTGGTGCTTTTGGTATGGATGGTGTCTAGGCCCTGTACAGTAATACAGGCTGTGTTCCTTGTGTTTGGGTAGGGATTATGGAGGGTGTTGACATTGTCCCCCAGAGATTCAGTGCCCCTAAAACACTTTTACTCAAGCAGAGCATCTGCTCCTGTAAAAGAAATATTGCTGTGTACTGGCATGTCCTTTCAAACACATGCAATGAACTTGATGTGCAGGTGGAAGGGCTTAAGTTTTCCTTTTCTCACTGCCATTAATAATAAGTGGCTCTGGCATGTGTAAATGCACAGTCAAATTCTGTTTACAACACATTCTTTTGTGGAAAAGGCAGTTAAGAATTACCTTCTACCTTCACCCCATTAAAAATCTGTGAAGGGACTTTGTAGGATAAGGGCAGAAGGAATAAGGGGATACCAGAATAGCACCTGCTTTTATTCTTGAGCTTCATGTTCACCTAATGTCAGCACAGGACTGATGGAATTTTCAGCCTCAGTAAGTTTGAATGCAGGCCTGCAAATTCCATACATTCTTGAAGTGCTTTTGAGGAGGGAAAAGAGCAAATGTGTAAGTGGAATTCCAGCTGCACTCTAGTTCTGGGACTGTACAGTTACATGGTAAATGTGCATTTCCAGATGTCTGAAATCTCTGTCCATGTAAGAAAACCCAATTCCTGCTGGGGGAAGCAGTGCCCTCTGATGATCCATCTTGGTATCTCAGAGTGAGAGGAGGCTGGGCAGACCTTGTGCATGTGAAAGCTTAAGTCAGTGCCCTGGTTTTGTTCTGGGCAGTCAGCAGTTTCTTGGGGGTTTGGTGTTTGTGGCTTTTTAATAACTTTCTGTCTTTATTTCATGTGGCTGTTACTCTTTTTGTACCATGCTTTGGGAGCTGGTCAGGGTGGAAGTGGTACAGAAAGTATTCCTGTGTTGTGAGGCAACACTGGTACAGCCCAGAAAACATGAACTTGCTTGTGTTTGAAATTGTTCTGACAGCAAGGAGTGGCTGTGCTAAAGGTTTCTGGTTGGCTAAAGCTGACTCTGTGTGTTGGGTGATACGTAAAACCAGCACAGCTGATTTCTCCAGCTTCCAAACCAGCAGGAACTGTGGATACAGAAATCCATGTCATGGCAGCTTTGCAACTGTTGGTGTTTACAAAGTACCAGAGCTGGTGTTCAGTGTGGGAGCTGCACACTCACTGCTGGCTCTCTGGAGTTGGAGCACGGTGGGAGCTGCTTCCCTGTGGTCTTACTCCTGCCAGGAGCACCCCTGCCTGACTGAGCTTCACTAACTCATCAAGCTAATAGAAAGCTACCCAGCTTTTTTCTTTTGTGTGTGTGTGGAAATTTTCTGTCTCTTGTGAGCTGGCTGAGCTCCTGTAGAGGTCTGGCAAGCACTTGTATTTGTTTGTGTGCAGGGAGTAGCAGAACTCCTTTCTGGAGGTATCTTGCTTGCATTTTGGTTCACCACTTCTTGAAACTGCACACTGAAATGATGTGGGAGCACAGACTGCAGAGAATTATCTCCTTTTCAGCACCCAGGGCTGCCAGTAGATACATGACAATCAAACTAACTCCTGACTACATGCTGCTGCCCTTATCAGTATGTTTTGCTGTCCTGCCTTTCTTTCCCTCTCTTGCCCTCTTCCTTTGTGCTGAGCTGTTTCAACTTCAAACCAGCTAAAATTGACAGAGTGCCTCTGCTAGCAAAGATTTTTCTTAAAAAGTTGGGGTTTTTTTTACGAATGTCACTGCAGGAGGAGTGAATTTGGAAGGGGCCCACAACTACTGCAACTGAAATGTTTAGAAAAGGCAAAACTCTGGGCAAAGTGTTTTAAATTACCTTTCCTGTGAAATGGGGGCAACAAATGGACCCAGCAACAGTGCCCGTTCTCTCTGGTACCAGTTTTCAAGCCAGATACTGGCAAAACAAACTGAAGGGATAAAAATCAAGACTGCTTAATCTGGGGGGGAGGTGGGAGTGTAATGAGGGGCCAAAATTGTGTTACTGATATAGGAAAATACACAAAATACCAAATTCCTGGCTTTCTCCCTTGGGGTGTGCATTCATTTGCAGAAGGAATGTTTATGGAAGGATACACTGTGCTGTTTAAGCATCCTCCAAAGAACAGAGCCCTTCCTACCTTGTAGGAATTCATCTCAGTTTTTCCTTTTCTTTCAGGCTGTAAGTCAGTAGCAGTGATGGATGTTACCCATGGGCTGGTTTGTGCAGGGGTGGCTTAATCTGGGCACATCCTTGCCTTGAATGGGAAGTCTGTTGCATTTAATGGGGTGTTAACTCAGTTTATTCCCTGGGATTTCTGCCATAATTTTATTGCCTGTGGAAGGAGTAGTTTGAAGCCAGATGAAGTGTAGGTGTGCTCTGTAACATACCTGCTGAGCTTGGCTGGGGGACCTGGACATACTTCTGGTGTTTATATTTTCTCATCACAACTCTTGCATCTGTTTTTCTGGTAGTCCTGCTTTGAGTTTGAGGGTTATCTCCCTTCTTTGAGGAAATGGTTCCACAGGTTCTGCATCTGGTCTGTTCTCAAGTCTGTGTCAAATGTTCTTGGCAGTGCAGACAGGCATAAGAATAGTGGATTATAATGGTTTCTGAAGTGAGATTTTACAAATGAGGCTGTTTGGTGGAATTCAGTGATGCTGCAGCAGAACCTAAAATGAATTACAGTCCAAAATTATTAAAATGTTAGAGAAATGGGTTCCTCAAATGCTGAAGCACTAACAGAAAAAAGACAGAGGGAAAATCAAAGGAAAAGATCAAAAGTTAAAGTGGACAGACTGCAGTGTGACAGACTTTCTTACTAAGACTTTGCTTGGATGTGGCTGTTCTGAGAGGGAGGATGGTACAGACCAGCATCGATGCCTTTGGATACAAACCTGGATTGTTCAGTCTTCTTACACAGGTGTTCTTACAACTTCTGTGTGATAAAAGCACAGACAGCAGTTTCATGAACATTAAAAACCATTTTAATGTTAAATTCCTGGGCAGTGTGTGGTCAGTGTGAATGAGACAGTGTCACTTGTATGGGGTGTTTTGAGCAGACTCTGCACTCACTTAAGCAGGAACTCTTCTGGAGCACACCTAAGGCCTGAACTAATGCCAAGGATCAGGTTTGGTTATCTCAGTTCAGTTTGTTGTTTTGACATGTGGTTTTGACATTTTTGATCTAGTAGGCAATACTTCACAATTAGCTCAACTGTTTTGTGGAGCCAGAGCTTCAGTGGAAAGCTTTGCCCCCCTTGGAATGAATGACACTTTGGTCACTGACTTGGCTGGAGCCAGGATTTCATCTGCAATCCTCAGCAGTTACGTGTGTGGTTATGGATTATCAGCCCATAAGGAAGCTGAAACTGGATCTGCAGCTTTTCCTGGACTCATTCAATGTCTCTAATCCTGCAGCTTCCCAGAGGAATGTGTGTGGGGTTCTCCTAAGGAAAATCCAAGAGGAACTCTGCAATTTACTGCAAGGCTGACAGAGCCAACATTTCTTATTTCAAATAGCAGTGCTCCTTCACATATAATGGGGTCACTGTTTCTCTGCTGAGTTTCTCAGGTTATTGATACTTACTAGCTGGGTTCCAATTTGATGATAAAATTTCAGCACTTCAAATCCTAGCAGTGAGAGGGCTTAACATCACTAAAATGTCAGTCCTGTCACTTAAAAAACCCCACTTTGTTGTTTTCTGTCACTGCTGCTACTTTTTCTTAATGATGGGAAATTTCGGTTGGGTGCTCCAAGCTCTTTGCTATTAAATTCCCTGAATCCCATATCTCACTACCCAGGGCCAATGTAAATCAGGTGCCCTCAGGGTGAGGTGGGAGCCTGAGCCTGCAGCCCCGAGGGTCTGGGTTTGCTTTCCAGGCTCTGAGGTGACTTCCCCTGTGTGACAGATGCTGTGTCTGCCTTGTGGTCTGGTCAAGGTATTCATGAAAGACACTCAGATAGTTCAGTGATGGGGATGATAAAAGAACTGATGTAGACAATTCTTGGGCAGTGGGTTTTATTTTCCTCTGCTTCACTTCCCCACTGTGCAAATGAGAAGTATCATCCATTTAGACAGAGCTGGCTGGAAAAGGGCCTGTGTTTTAGTCTATGTGTTCAGGAAATACCACCATGATCTGAATTGGAATTTATAGACTTTGTTCTGTTAATTCATCTACCTCCAATGATAGTTTTGGATATGGTTAAGAAGATTTGGGGTTGGAAATAGTAATTTCTTGTTGACTTTTTAATTATTATTTAAGGCATTCTTGTGATATCTTTTTTTTTCAGTTTAATCTGCGCTGCCTGAAATAGTGCAAATCTTGCAGCTAAATCTTATTTTCATTATTCTTTCCCAAGCTCTGACCTTTAAGAACACAAGCAGAACTGATATCTGTACAAGGAGGTGGCAAAGGTCTTGTGTAGCCTTCTGAAAACAGTCCTGTTTTGTTTGGATGACACAGTAGTCAGAAAATGTATCAGGGAAGAATACAGAATAAAAGAAAATGAATGACATGACTGAGGATGGCAGCCAGAAATAACCTCCTGACTGGGCTTGTTCACCTAGACAGAAATATTCAATGTAAGGGGGGTGTGATTTTGCACCATCTTAAAGCATAAAGGTGTAATCTGACTAGATGTAGATTTATGTCAAAATTCTTTATTTTAGTGGGGATGCATTAATAAAATGATCCAATACTAAAATCAGTATCCTTGTAGTCTTACAGAATGTAACTGTACCAGTCTAAAAGCTGATTTTTTTGCATACTAATAAGCCCTGTCTGGATTTGTTGTCTACAGACAGGACTGTGCATGGTAAATAATAACCATTGCCAAAAAGTCATTTCTCAGGATCCTGAATTCACTGCTCTCCACAATCTGTATCTTCTCTTCACTGGGTTCCTTAATTTCTTCTAAATGTCAGACTTGTTCCTTACTTGGGTCAGGGCAAAATGTTTCTGGTGTTTGGGGTTTTTTTAAGATGTAGAAGCAAATGACAAGCTACCCCAAGGGGTTTCACTGGGGAGGGATGAGCACTGGGGGCTGTCTTGGCTAAAGGCAGAGTAGCAGTGCCAGGTGACACGTGCTGTGGGCAGGAGATGGTCATCCTGCTGGGAGGATGGAGCTGGGTATGAGAGAAAACCAGTCAGTCAGAATCACCTTTTTTTTTCTACACAAGGGGCAAGTCACAGATGAGAAATCTTCTTTTATTAACCCAGTATGATGTTTGGAGAGGAGAGGAGGAGAAAACAGATCAGACTTGGACTCCACTGGTAGATCTAGAGCTGCCTGGATTGCTGCCCTACAGGGAAAGCTCCACATCTCCCAGGAGACTTTATTTGCTGAGCTGGTGTGATGAGAAAGTTCAGAGCTAGTGTCAGTCTGGATGGTTCAGTAGTTTAAATGTCTGATTTGGGGAGTTATGTTCTCAAGCAAAGCCTCCTAAATATAAAATAGTCTTGTGAAGTTTTCACCTTATGAATATTCACTTGTTGAATTTACATTTTGTTTTCATCTCTGAGCTCCTAGAACAGGGCCTTACACCGAGGACAGCCCTCCCATCTGTCTGAACAAACTCTGGCAGAAAGTTTCTGCTACAACAGTGCCTTGTTTAA
>JAOXXN010000150.1:1346122-1366628 GCA_026770055.1 Myrmophylax atrothorax
TGCCACCCAGCACTGCTGCCATCTGCTGCCCTGCTCCTCTGGTGTGTCTGGGCCCTGGATGCCAAAGATGCTGCTGTAACTCCTTCCTGAGGGAAGCCCAGCCCCTGATAGTTAAGGTGTTCAGACAATGAAGTGCCAGCCTGAAAGAGCCAGGGCATGCTGTGTGCTGATTAGAGCTCTGTCATGTATGTGAGACATTTCTTCTGGGCTCTCCCACCTGTCCTGACCCCACGTTCTTTTATGGTTCTCATGTCTTGTGTCCTTGGCTCAAGGAATACCATTAGTATGTGTCAGGTAGTGCCCAGCATGGTGAAGTCTCAGCTTGAGCTGCTGTTTTACTTACTGTTTTAGGAACAGTAAAAAATTATGCACTTGGCTTATTTTTACACTTGTATACATTTGGCAGTGCTGCTTTTGTGTGTTATATTGTTTCCCTCCCAGAGATCTTCACTTTGGCTGGGAGCAAAGGGGCTCAGTTTATCTTTTCCATGCCTCACAGGGGTTTGGTGAAGCTCAGCTAGCAAAAACTTGTAAATTGCTTGGAGATCATTAGAGGAAAAATGCTATAGAAGAGCAAAGTATTATTTATTAATGTGCCTCTGTCTTACAGTGCCATAAATATAAAGGATTTAATTGTGCAGACTTATAATCTGAGTAACTTCCTGGGTATTTTCTCTTTTTTTGTCCTTTTTTTTCCTCCCCCCCCTTTTTTTTCTTTTTGGTTTCCTTCTTCTTTTTTTCTTCATGGAGTACCTTGGTAAATAAGTTCATGGAGCAGTCACTGCACAAAGTGACAGGGGAATGGTGTTTAAAAGCCAGGCCTGTCAGTGGTGGAGGGCAGTGGGATGCACAGTATGACTTTCAGCTTTCCTTTGGCTGCTGTGATCTCTACTGCCTCAGTCTTATCCCCTTCATCTGGACTTGCTCATCCTCTGTCATTTAAAATCTCCCCTCTGCCCATGAGAGGAATGTGGCACAGCATCCCAGTGGTGAGCAGAGACCTTCCCTTGCCAGGGGCTGTGGGTCCCTCCATCAGCAGTGTGCAGCCATCAATGAGCTCCAGCCATGCCTAAATCTTGCACTGTACCCACTTCTGAGCATGAGGTGAACAATGTGGCTGAGGGGCAGAGAAGGGAGAGAATCCTTCCCCCATCCCATGAGCTTCAGCTGGCTCAGGGAGGTGTGAGCTGGCCATGCTGTGGGCCTGCCTTGCTCTCCAGACCGTGCCAACAGCTACTGCAGCCAGTTTGAAGTGATGAGGCTGGGTGTGAGCTGGGTGTAGTTACTCCAGGAGGAGTTTGAGCACTCAAGATGGAGTTAAATATCTCTTGTGAGGGTGCTGAAATCAGAGGTTTCCTCTGCACCCAAGAGGTGTCTCCAGGCATGATATTGGAGCTTATCAGCTGCCATCTTGCCCATCCCAGCAGGACTGCACTGGGATCTTTCAGGTACTTATCTCTGAGACTGTGCCAAGGTGGAAGCCTGGTGTTACAGCAGGCTGCTCTACAGAGGCTGATGTCAGAGGCTGTGGCTGCTGAGATGATATCAATCAAGTGCTCCACAAAGAGTGATGGCAAACACTGTGGTGTGTGGTTTAAAACTGAACATTTGTGCAGTATTTCTAATGTGCCAGGAGGAAGTTCTTCCCCTCTCTCCCTTTGCCTGTTTTGTTTTTAATTGCCTCAGAAATATGGCAAGGCTCAGCCTGCTCCTGCTTTCCCAACTGGATGGGAAGCCGCTTGCTCTTGCATTTCTGAGCCCTGGGATAGGCTTTTCTAATACATTGTTCCTAGGCCTCTGAGATAACCCCATTCCATGTCAAATTCACCAGAAGCAGCAATCGTGTGCTTTCACTCCTTTCCAGTTCTGGCTGATCAACACCAGCTTTAAAATATTTGCACTGGCTGTCAGTGAAATGTAGAACTGCTCTGAAGGCTTTTCTAGAGTACAAGATATGAATAGTACAGTGTTCTGCCCTCCATGTCTCCCACACTGCTCTCTGCTCCTTCCCAAGCTTGCTATAGGATTCTGGTGGCTGCAAGACTATAATTTCCTATCAAATTCCAGGGGATGAAATCCCATATACAAGGAAACCTTCAGGTTGGCAGTGAGCATGTCTCCAGACACTCCTGGGGGGTTATACCTCAGGGGTGCAGATCAGACAGCTTTTCTGTGGTCATCACAAAGGCATGGAAAAGAGAGAATCTACTGTTCTTACCTTCACTCTGAGACCATTGATGACATCCCCAGTCTCCAAGGGATGGGCTTCCAGCTGACAACAGAATTTGGAGCTACATCTGACATCCCTTAGTCGTAACCATCTGCCTTTTCTGCTGGCTCAGACACTCTCACTTCCTATTCAATTAGCAACATTCCCTAAGGGACTCAATTATGCCACCTGAGAGAGGAGAAGGGGGACAAATGGCCTGTGCTTCAAGGGAGAAAAGGGAATGCCAAGTCCTAATTCAAGCACCATGGCAGAGCGATCTTTCCTCATGAGATAGCACTGGCACTTTGCAGGAGAGGAATTCACTGATTGCTGCTGCTGCTGAGACAAGTACAACTGTCAGAGGGGCTGTGAGCAAACAAGAATATACCTGAGAGTGCTGAGGGCCATGAAATGTGTGCCAGGGAAGATCTCTTGTAACCATTGCCCATTACTTGGGCAATATCAATCAGGACAAGTCCAAATCCCCCCGGTCTCAATAGTCTTCAGTGCAGGGATTCATACGCTTTACCTGGTTTCAAATATGTGGCCAATATCAAACAGAAGCATTTCAAGCATAAAAGATCTTTCAAGAGCTGTGTTTATGCTTACAGAAAGGAGATTCAGGTTTCAAAGGTGTAGATGAAATTACATCAAAGTGAAAAAGGGAGAAAACAGCACATTTCTTGACTCTACAAAGATCTGAGAAGTATTTTAAAACCTAGAGAAACTCTTTGCATTGCAAAATCTGTTTTCCTCATGTATTTTGGCTGAGGTTTCCAATTATTCTTGCAACATGACCACAGTCAGAAGCCTGAGGAGAGAGTGGGGGACTGGGTTGCTGAGCTCACTGGACAAGCCTTGGTGTTGCAAGAGGGAGGTCTAGGAGGGGGTTCCAGAGCAAGTCAGTATTCCCAGGGATGCCCTGAGAAGCATCTGTACAGCTTGGGACAGTGACTGGGCCTGGCCTGGCTTTACTGAGGATGTGTCTGGAGTTCAGGAGTTGACTGAATTAATGTAGCAAACAAACACGCAAATTCTGTCCCAAGGTTCTCAGCCATGGAAGGGATCTTTGTGCTTTAAACACAGATGTGATGACTCCTGGCCTTGTCTTTGAGCCTGTTGCTAAAGAGGAGAAGATGGACCAGTGGAGGTGGAGGCTGGTGATGGCCTTGCTGCAGTCCCAGTCACTGCCTGGCAGCAGAGCTGGTGCAGATCCTGTCCTGCCTGCCCAGCCCAGCTCTGGGGGCTCACAAACACCTCTGTGTTCAAGTTACAGAAACTCACAACTCTTGCTTACTTGGCTTCTGCCCCTGCCCTTCAGCTGATGGTTGGTGACTGATCCCTTTAGGACAGGACTTAGACATTACTATAAGGCTCATTAAGGTAATTAAGTGAACTGAAGGTGAGGCCTAACAGGAGTGGCCATCTCTGTTCACAGTTGGGGCACAGAAGCCAAGGCAGAGCTCCATGAGTGGCCCTGGGAAATGCTGACACCTGTCTGCACATACATTGCTGCTCTTGGCAATCACTGAGCTGGCAGAGGACCCAGCAGTGAGGAGCCTGGTGGGGAAAGCTGTCTGGACTACCAGCACTCAGGCTGTAGCTGAACTTAGCACCAGTGCTTTGAGTAAGGCTCAGCTGGTGACTGCCAGCCCAGGCAGTGCTGCAGGCATACTCATATTTATGGCTGGAATTAATTGCTTTCATGTCAAAGAGCAGATGGAATAAGGCAAGAGGGAGAAAGAGAAGGGGCTGTGGTACAGATCTTGTTCTCTCAGCCTGTGTGGTTGCTGTGGCTGTGTTCTGCAGAGGAAGGCAGCAGAGAAATGGTTAAGATGCTGCCTTAGAAATCCAGTATGGGAATAACAGGGACTCTTAAGACAGGGAGTAAATTGTCATGACAGGCTTAGGTGGACAAAGCCAGTGGGGAGACTTTATTTCACCAGTGCTCACGAATGGAAAAGAAATGAAAACTGGCACATGATTCTGTTTCCACTTAGGAAGTACCTATCTGCCTTTTTAAAATTCAATTTATGGGAATGGTGAGTAAGGCTGGGCTAGTTCTTAGCTATTATATCCATGCCATTAACATCCCAGCCCCTTCAGTGTATCAGTAGCATGCACAGGGTGAGCAATATGTCTCATGCAGGATTGGCTGAAATTGATATTAATAAATGGATCTAATATTCTTAAATTTGTATTCCTTCCCCAGCCTCACAGCGACCCCAAAGGGCAGGAGAAATAATACGTAAAGGTCTAATTCATTATTTATAACCAGGCAAACCAGGGAAGTAACTCTGGGAGATTACTTGGGTAATCCAGCATTAGCATCTTGTTTCAGATATCTTTATTAGGACTAACGAAAGGCTTCTGGGAGACTGAAGCAGCACAGTAAATTCATACTCTAGCCTTTGGCCCTGCCTGGTGCCCTGGCATTATAATTTACTTTGGGACATCTGTGAGTTTAAAAGAAAAATAAACACCTTTGGATGAAGAGAAAGGAAAGGGAGCTGAAGAGGGGCAGTACCATCTTAAGCTGCTTGGAGTGGATTTCAGAGGGAGGCACTCCTCAATCTGTTAGTGCTTTACAGAGTGGAAAGAACAACATCCTAAAGATCAGGCTGATGAGGTTAATATTTAGGTGATGCTTTGAGATACAACACATTAGTTCTTGTAGTCCAGTGTCTGTTATTCTTTCTCAAGGTAAGGACAGCCCATAGGCCTTTTGAAAAATAATTAGTCTGATGCTTTTTGCTTTTGTATATGGTATGTGAATGATTTTGCAGAAGGAAGGCACCAGTTGCTAAGCTGAAGACTGAGAAATATTGTCCTCATTGGATTTTTGTTCTTTTTTTCCTAAAGAGGATTAGAAGAGTCTCAGGTTGCAGGAATGAAACCTGCTAATGAAAGTTCACAAATAAATTCTTTGTGGGAAGATGCAGATGAGAGTACCATGGGACAGAGGGTGAGATCCTTCTTCTGAGATTTCCAGCTCAGTTTTGCACATGTGAAATGTTTGAATAAGTTGCAGGAGAAGAATTTAATGTGTGTTTAGTCCTGATAATGACTTCAGCTCTTTATGCTTTGTTGAGCAGCCCTTTATTGCATGAAGAGGTTTGCTGTTGTGTACCAATAGCAAGGAGATGGGAGATATGCTCATTCATGGGGACTTTCCTGGATGACTTTGTGAGTGGGATTTTCCTCATCTTTATTCTTTGGATCCATTGTTGGATGAGGTGTGTGGACCTCAAACAGAGCAGAGCAGGCTGTCAACAGTTAACAGAGCAGCAGTGCAACTGCTTTGCATTTATATTGTACCTTCCCTCAGAGGACCTCAAAGTGTTTCCAAATATTAGCTAATCCCCAGCAGACACCTACCAGGTACATACAGTCAATAATAAGCCCATTTTAGATGAGGAAGTCTGAGGTGGAGCAGTTTAATGGTTCCTTAACAGATCAGAGGCAGTGCTCGGAATAAAGCCCAGGATCCTCCAATGCTGGTGCCTGGCTCTGATTCACTCTCCTTCACTTCTTTTTCATGTGAATGGATTCAACCCTCCCTAATATCAAGGAGATCAGATCACCTACCATGTCTGCTTACACAAATTTCCTTTAAACACTAGCTGTCAGTGAGCCTTTTTGTGAAATTACATGTAGAGAAAAGAGAGAATATTACCATCTGGGATATCATATCAGCACTTCTAGAGATAGTTGGTACAGGATGTTTCCAATTATAAACGAGCTAGAAGCCTACAGTCTAACAAAAGCAGGTGGAACCTTATCAGCAGCAATGAACAGTTTAGGAAAGGAGAGTTAGCAGGATTATTAACCCTCACGAAATAGATTCTGTCTTCCAAAAGGGAAAATAATAATAATGTCCATAACTGAAATAATTAACAGAAAAACAATTTGCAACACTTAATTAAATGACTTAGAATATGCTAATGCATGGTTAAGACTGCACAAAGGCTTCTACTACATTGCATTCTAAGTATGCAATTTTCATACACTCACAACTTTGTTAAATCAAAGCCAAACTTCTCCCAGTTCAGGAAAGCACAGAGCCCTCATTGAGATGCTGTGGGCCGAGTCTAAAGCACCAGCCATGTTTTCTGGCTGCAAGGCTTTTGGGTTTTGTTGAGGTTTTTTCCCCCAAAGTGTGCTGTTCATCATTCTGTAACTTACAAGGAGCTGAAGTGATTTTTCAGAAATGATTCAAAACACTCTTCAGCTCTGGGAAAACACGAGATTGGGAAGTAGTTGTTTGACAGAGTGTTGAAATGGTCTGGGAATGAGAAGTGTCTCCTGGCTGTACCTGCTGAGGGTGCTGGCAGCTCCACCTGCACAAAGCTTATCATGATGTTGGAACTGTAGTACTGCTACAAATAGTGCCTGGAAGCCACAGGCACCGTGCTGCTGCCAGAGCCATGCTGGGATTGCAGATAACCTGCTACCAAATGGCACTGAAATTACTCGGTCTTGATACTTACATGGTGCCAGTTCTGTGCCACTCTGTCCCAGCTGTCCCACTTGCTGAGGCAGCCTGGTCATTTCAGCTGAGGGCTGGCAGGAAAGAAACACCCAGTCCTTTCCCTGAAAATGCTTCTGCATGTGCTGAGGGTGGGGGCTACAGTCGAAGACTTTTGGAGGCCTTGGAAGTGCTTTCTCTACCAATCAAGGAGTGCAGCAAGCTGGCTCTGCCCTGCTCTGCTGGAGTGTGCTGTGTCATGGAGGGAGCTCTGTCCTAGGAGAGTGGGAAGTTAGGGGTGACAGCAAAAAACACTTCAAAATAAATAACTGCTAATAAGCTTTTTGTCTTTTTGGCAGTAAACATATTTATTGACAACGTTGGAGGCAAAGCCAGTTCATACTGGGCAAAAACTTGCCTCACTTGTTTGTGTAAAATGAGCCATTTATAGTCTTAAGTTCATTCATAGTTAACACCTTCTAATTTCCATATTAATGACTGGGCAAAATCTTGGGCAGAGCTTTCCTTTTGGCTTGAAATTTGGATGGTGGTCTCCTGACTTCATCCCTCGGGTGGTCTCGAAGCATCTTCATCGCTGTTGGACTTCTGCCTTTTCTTTGTTCAATGACATAACCCATCAAACTTGTAAAATCTTGGCTTTAACTCTACAAAACCTTGAATCTTTACCATTTCATCCTATTGAGGTGTCCAGCTGACTTTAATGTATAACTTGTAACCCATGGTACGCTGGTCTCTATAATTGTTGGACAGTGTGTACCAGAACAAAGCAACTCCAGCACTTCATGCTGTTCAGAGTTAAGTGGCTTTGTTGTGCAAACAACATTTTGCAAAGAAGAATTAGAAATTTCACAAAACTTGGGGGGTTTTTTGGTCTCTTTTCTCTTTCAAGGGGGCTAATGTGTCTATGTGATTGGTTGACAAAACTGAGGTGGGACTAAATCCAGAAGGTGCTGTGTGAGCAGAGCAGGAGGAGGTGCTGCTTGTCTCCCAGGATGAAGCCCTTTCTGCTCCAATGGCTGATGAAAAGAAACTAATAGAATATTTTAAATCTGCTTTTCATCCTCTTTTTGAGACCTTGTCTTGGGCTGAGAACTCTTTGGGGTTTAGATTTGCTTTCTCAGTGGTCAAGAGATGCTATTCCTCACAAAAGCATTTCCCCAAACCAGACCCTCATTGCAGAAGTGAGCCCTGCTCTGGGTTGGTGGTGCTTGAAGCCCAGCACAGCTCCTTAGGTCTGCAGGGTGTGCAGTGTGCTGGGGCTGACTGGCCTCCCTGAGAGCAATGATGCTGTTCTGGAAAATGCCATTAAATACAGACCATGAAAATGTGTTCTGGACGCCTCAATGTCAGCTTTGGGAGGTGATTTAGGCCTTTTAAACTGATTCCTGATATTGCAGATTTCTCTGCTGAGAGCCCCAGTAGCATTCCTTACATCTGTGTCTCAGTTTGAGACCATTTGGAGGGGCAGAGACCTCGGATGGAAGTCTCCTTCCTCCGATTCAGTACCCCTGGTTCTCTCCAGTGCAGTGAGACTGAGATCAAATACAGCCAGGTGTAAGTGGAAAAAAAATTACTCTTTTCCAAGAAGAATGCTAAACAACAAAACTCCCGAGCTCCTGTGCACTGGACCAAAATGAGATGGGCATTGGCCTCCCCCGCCCCATTAAACCTGGCAGGAATGGTTTGGAGGGTCAGTGCCGGAGTGAGGCTGCAGTGCCCAGGCAGCTGGAACTGGGCTGCAGACCCCCAGGCAACTGGAAAGACCCACAAGACAACCGCTGGATCCAGCAATGAGATCCACTGGCACTCCGGTGGTGAGGGAAGGAGATGCTCAATCTGCCTAGTGAAGTGTGAATGTGGTCTTTTACTGGGTTCCAGGTAGGTGGGAATGCCTCTGGTACCTCCCCTGGGGTGAGGAGTTCTGCAGTAGATGGTTAATACCAGATCACAGGACATTTCCAGAGTCTTTGGCACCTTCCAAGATGTTAAGGTCAGCACAGGTATGTCTGTTATGGCCATCAGCAGAGATGAGTATCTTCAGGCCATGTGTGTGAATTGTCCTGATGCCTCCCAGAGGGGAGGTGACACAGATGAGTCATCTGTGTAGGGACCAAGAAACAACACCCAGCTCATAGCCCAGGATAACAGAGTACCACCCTGAAGTCCCTCCCCACAGTCTAAATTAGTAGGAGCATTTGGGGAAAAGAGCAAAGAAAAGGTGGATACCAGAGTCTTTCTGTAGCCCAGGACAATCTGCTATTCTTTAATGCCTGGAGGCAGCTGCTGAACAGCCAGTTGTAGGGTTGGGATGTGGGAATAGGGGCATTTTGTTAGAAGGTGTGGAATTGGACTGAATAGCACCTGAGTGGAGGGCTGGGGATTTTCTAGGGTGAGCATAAACCACTGCTCTTGGTCTTCTCTGTTCACAACTTCAGCAGGTGGAGACTGTGGGAGAAACATGGGAACAGTGTGGGAAGAGGCGTGTATGGTGCTTGTGCTTCCCTTGCTGAGCTCTGTGCTTTCTTTATCCTCCTCATGAGAAGGTTGGAGAAAAATTCCTGCTCAAGTCCCTGGCACAAGGATTTTTAAGGGAGGAGTACAGCAACAAGATAGAGGGGAACACATGAGAATGGGTTTTAGCAGCTCGTTTGAGTCAACATGACTCAAAGCAGAAGGCTCTGGCTCTAGCACAGAATGACTTGTTCCCACGCTGCCAAAATGCACACTTTGGAGCATGCTATCTACTGCTTCATGGCTCTTTTAAGGCTGGAATGATAGAGACTTCTGTCCCCTGGTAAATGACTGCTGTGATTGCAGGCTGTTTGGTAGGTCTGATGCACCATAAGTGCAGGTGCTTGGGTAAATATTGCCTCTCTCTTGCCTCAATCTATACCCGTGCTGATCACTTTGTAAACTGATGTGTGTTGATGAGAGAAGAGGGTGCAGTTTGCTATTTCACAGTCATTCTGGAATATCTTTTTCTTCAAATTGTTCTGCTTTTATGGGACTCTGGCCCATATTCTGCAAATAACCCTGGAATTTTAAGTAGTTAAATGTAGTTGGCCAAATTTTTCCCTTGGAGATGCCCATGCAGTTCCCATGGCAGAATACATTTCTGAGGACAAGCTTAAGCCCAACAGAGCCATTTCACTCCAGGCATAACACTGTTCAAAGTCAATGGAAGCATGATTTGAGCACATCATGTTTATATTTTTACAAGTGTTTTTCTATATTCCTGTTATTTCCAGGCTAGGATCCAACTATGTGAATGCTGGGCAGAAAATTACTGTTTTCATCTTAACCCTTGTTTTCCATGGGCTCTGCAGGTTTTTGGGGAGGACCTGGATTTTAGGAGATGTTAAGGTTTTCTCGATTTGTTCCTACTGAAGGTGGCTTATAATGTTGGCCTGCCAGTGGCCAAATAAAGCTGGAGTGGAATGTCCTGGAAAAATCTCATTTCTCCCCCAAGAAGGTTGGTTTCAGATCAGTTAAAATCATTTTCCTTCCATATTGGCTGTCTGAGGTCAGCCCTGAGACTTGGTAGACTCATTCTCATGCCTTAAAGCACCCACTGCCTTCCTTTTAAAAGGTTATGCACAGAATTACCATAATGTATTTGACATAGGTTAAAAATTCTCTGAGGGGAGACATGGGCTGGTTGGCCTGGGAGGTACCTGGGCTGGGTCAAGCTGCCCGTGCTGAGTGCCCATCCTGGAAGTTCCACCTACATCCCTGAGTTCCTCTGTGTTTGCTCTCTCTTGCCTTGTGTGCTTAGGGCTTTTGACAGAGTTCTGAGATGCTGTGGGAGCTTTTTGTGGCCAGTTGTGGGACAATGTGTCTCTTTAAGGGAAACTATGAAACAGCTTTGGAAATCTACCAAGATGGGAGTGATTTGGACTGCGGAAAGGAAGAAATACATGGCAACTCCTCTCTACTCACACCCACAACAGAAATGTGTCTGGACTCGGGCTGAGAGCTGTCTGCTTTTATGGTGGGAGATTTTATGCTAAATCCTGGAGCAGAGGGAGTGCAGGATCCACTGTGACCATGCTTTAGTTGCACAGCTCTCCTGATGCCACTTAAATAAGTTTGGGCTTGTCTTGGAAATTGATTTAAGACCTGTGTGGTTCTGCTGTGAGTGGAGTTTAAGATGAGCAGAACTAAGGTAGTCAGTATAGTTGGGCATGTACAGTGTGTCTGGGCATGTGCAGCACATCCTGTTCTTAGACATTAAAAAACCCACTCTTGCCAAAAATCATCTTCCTCCCCAGCAACTGGCAGGGTGACAGGAAAATTGGCCATGCAGATTTCCAGCCATCTTGGTGGCAACCCTGATTTAAGATGACTATTCCCACTCAGATTTATTTAGAAGCTTAGAGACCTCCTTCCTGGCCTCTTCTCCACTTGTCATTGTTTTGCTCTCTGCTTCTCACAATCTTTTATTCTGTCCATTTAAGGCAACCACTGGTTGTCACCTGCAGTTACACAACACACCTGGATGTGCCTTGCTCAGCACTCTGCACTCAGACAGTTCCCATAGGAAAGGCTCACACTTTGGCAATGTCCCTGCCTCCCTGTCCCATGGGAATTTTTCGGGGGCTTGCTCTGCCCTCTGTGTGGCTGGGTCAGTGTGTGGTTTTGGGGGCCCTTGCTCTGCTCAGGTTGGCAGCACTGGCAGCTGGCAGGGCAGGGAGTGCATGGGCACAGCTGCCCTCAGGGGTCAGCACAGAGGCTGCTGTGCTGTGGGGAGAGGCTCTGGGTGCAGAGCCCTGGGCTGCCTGTGCCCTGGTAGTGCTGTTTGACAAATCCCTTTAGTGTGGGCATTTAAAGCCTGTGATAACTGTGTGTGGAGAGACAGAAATGAAGCCAGTTCTGCTGGAGAGGAGTGTCTGGGCTCTTGGCCTGTACTAATAATAGAGCTGCTGCAGCAGGAGGATGCACTGAGGTTGTCTTCCTCCAAAATCTTCACATTTTTGATTGGTACATCTTGTGAGGTTTCCTCAGTGAGGTGCTGAATGCTGCAGAATGAGTTCCAGGCTTCTGACAGTGGGTCTGCTAATCTGATTCAAAATTAATTCCTGGGCTCTCAGGGACATGAGGAGCATGAGCTGAACCCTCCTTGTGTAAGCTGATATGGAGGGATGCAGGGTCCTTTTGAAGCCACAAAGCTGCTGTGCTTGCCCCATGCAATTTCTTTATTGTTCAGCCTAAATTCAGGCCTTCAGGAAAATGCCAGGGATGCTCCAGTGACCTCCTTGCAGTACATCCCAGAGCTCCACAATCTGATATTAATTACACTGAGGTGCTATATTAAAGCAGAGATTTGCCAAGTTACCATGGGGCTTTCAGTGCTTGATTCACATTAATTTAAAGTGGAATTTAGATATTCCCCCAAGCAGCTTTGGAAATCTCATAAAAGCAGAAATGAGGAATTTTGCTGGATATGCCCTGTTTAGCCAGGGAGCTCTCTAGTGGGCACCTGCCCGAACTACAAAGGGCTGTCCTTGTTGCTTAGGGTTTGCCTTGCCCCTGATTCCTCCCTTGTGCCCCCACACATGGGCCCAGCTCTACTGCCTGTAGCTCTGTTGTTTTGTAGAGACCCTAAAAGAGCTGTGATGCCTCCACATGCAGAGCCTGATTCCCTCCCACTTGTTTCAGTCCAGCAGTTCATGCTGCTGTCTTAGTCCTCTTACACTGGGATCTCTAACATCTTGGCTTTCATAGCTTGGGAGGACCTGGCAGTGATTCCCACAGGGTTGGATACCTGTGCAACTAAGCAGTGATGTGGCTTTGTAGGGCTTCCAGTGGGGTAGAAGCTGATCCTGGGCTGCTTCTGCAAGGTAACTCCTTTTTCCAGAGAGAACCCAAATTGCACTCTAAGCAGGTGAAATGCTGGTTGTTTGGGAGATGGGGAATTTGGCTTTGTTTTGAATGTTCCAGCAAAACAAGGGCCAATTTGTTTCATGAAGTAAGCTGTGTGAAACAAGAAAATCTCCTTCAAACTCCCCTGTAAATTGCTAGGAATAAACTTCAGCTCTCTGCAGTGAGAGCCAGTCACTGTAACAGAGCATCTGCTCAGCATCCTGGTGGGATCTGGGTCACCTCTCTAAATGTCCTGCAGCAAAACTTCTTCCTGGGATTCTTGCAGAGATGTTGCCTCTGTGGTCCCAAGGTAAATCCTCCCACTGTGGTGCCTGATGAAGGTTGTCACTTCTCTTAACCCTGCTACTGAAGCGGGAAATGGGGTCAGTGGGTCACAGGAGTGCTGTGTGTGGTTTGGGCTCCAGGTTCCTGCCTGTCCTGGCTGCACTGAAGAGGAAAGTTGCTTTCTTATTGGGGCTTGGAGGAAGGAACTGGTGTGAGCAACTGTTTCATGTGAGCAGGAAGGATTTCCTGCCTCTCTCCAGTGATTATAATTTGTTCTCTGCCTTCTCTTTCTCTTAGATTCCTTTTTCTTCCCTTCTGTCATCTTCCCTTCCTCCTTCATTTTCTGCCATCTCTTGCACCTTCCTCATTATCCTCAGCATGATACTCTTTGACAGCAGCTCTGAAAGGAAGGAACAACTTCAGGCAGCCCCGTTCCCTTCAGAAAACCCTTCCTCATGAACAAGGCAGCAGAGCTGTGCCCCAGAACACAGCGTTTCCCTGTCACAGCAGGGAGTGCACTAATAGGCTTTAATTGCCCCCACCATCCTCACATGGGACCTCCATCCACCTCTCTGCCCTTCAGCCCTGGAAAACCATTTAGGTCCTGGGATTCCTCTCCTGAGCTTCATTATACTTGCTCACAGGCCTTTTCTGAACTGAGGATTGTTTGGATTTCCTGGATAGACCTCAGACCTGGTTTGTTACCCTATGTTTGCCTGATGATCTGTTATTAGACCTGTTTTTGACTGCCTGACTCAGCTGCTGTGGGACTATATCCTCTTGGGGAGGTTGTTGTCCAGTCCTCTGCTCCCAGGCTTGCCTGTGGTTATGGAGGAGCAGGACCTTGCTGTTTGCTGACACTCCTTTGATCACTTGAACTTGGAGTGATTCTGTCTTTTGAGCTAATGTGGGCAAAAAGCACTCCAGAGCTTGGGTTTTCTCCCAGACCTGGGGCCTGGGGTTGCTGCTGTGTTGGTGGCTTGGGGACTGTGCCATTTGCTCTGCCTGTGAGGAGCAGCTATGCAGTGGCCACTATCTCTACTCCCAGGCTGCAATGCTAGGAGTGATCACAAGCAGTACTAAATTTCATTTTGCTTGTATCTACAAAAGCTGATGCAGTCAAACAAACCTGTTCTGACAGCAGCATTTAATTGCCTTGCTGTCTGCAAAACCCCAGGTTCCTGTGCTCACTGACAATGAGTGTGTGTTTTCAGGAAGCTGAATTTATTTTGTTAGAGCAAGATTTACAGCTAAGCATCTACTGAGTGCCTGTACACAGACTGCTGGGAAAGAGTGAAGGGGCAGAGGGACAGGGAGGTGTTGCATGGGCAAACAGACCAACAGAAAAGAAAGCTGCAGGGTTTGTGCATCTTGGCACCCTGAAAACTGTCCAGGTAACTCCTCCAGCCTGGGAGCAAGGAGGAAGGGCAGTGAAGGGAGGCCAAGCCAACCAAGCCAGTGGCAGTCAGACATGTCTCGTCCCACAGCGCTCTTGTTCTCTGTGGTGCAGGAGGGAGGTGCATGGGAAGGGCTGCTGCAGGTAGCAGTGTATGAAGAAACACCTCATGCAGAGTCCAACAGGCTCTTCATCTGCCTGTGTTTTGCTCTGTCCTCGACCCCTGCCACATTTACACCAGCGAGGAAGGTGCAAATGGTCAGTAGTGGGTGTGCTTTCAACATGGGATGTGAACACCTGCGGTGCCTTTAGCCCTTGGAGTCACTAGTGAGGGTCACTGCATCAAGCCCAGCTGCAGAGATCTGCTTTTGGGTTCTTTCCTCAGATTTTAGGAAAGCTGTGGCAGGGAGGAATTTTGGCACTCTCTGCCTTGTTTGAATTCTCCTGTTTTGGCTGATTCAGTCATGCTCACTTCTGCCTTAACAGATTAGGTGCTGTCACTGCATACAGTTGCATCTCACCCTGGGGCTGGTTGCATTTTGGTGATTCATACTAGCCCAGAGGACTGCCTGCTTCTTGTTCCATCAATCCGATGGGAAGACACAGTTGAACTTGTTGTTTACATGATTACTAGAATGCCTGCATGGCAGAAAGCGGTATTTGTAATTAATACCTCTACCAATGGCCTAACAGTTAGTCATCTTTCATTACTGTATGGGCATTCTCTCTTCTTCTGCAGCTGGCAGAGCCTTTCCTTGATGTTGAGGCTAACAGCCAGTCAGCTGTTCAGAGAGCTGCTGGGCTCAAGCAGAAGTGGCTTCAGTGTGCTGCATGGCAAGAAATCCATTGCAGTGTTCTTCTTGCTTCATACCTAAATTGAATTTCCAATGAATACCTCAGGGAGGCTGTTAGTGATTCACTCTGGCTGACCCAGCTAAGGCAGAGGGTTTGTTTTGGTGGTTTTCCTTGGAGTTTCTCCTATCCCATTGGTGGGAGAAGTTGGTATGGTGAACACACACACGCACACACACACACTCACATACTTCTATGCCATAATGCTCCCTCAGGACCAGGGTTTCCTGGCCCATTTCAGGAGGCAAAGTTAGCGGTAGGTAACTTATCCTTATTGTAATATCAAGGAAAAGGGGCTGATTGACAGATCATTTTCCCAAGCTTCACCAGTCTCTTGCTTTCTTCCCGCTGGTCCACTTGCCTTGCACTAAGATGCACTGCTTGGCTCCTCATCCTCCTGCAAGTCCACATTGTCTCATCCTTCTACCTCTGCTCTGCTTTTTGTTCTACTTTCTCCTTTTGCCCATGGCTGTTTGTATTTGGGGTGCTCCTGCTGTGCCAGGCTGCTGGGGGATCCCTGCACAAGTTTCTTACAGCTCTCTGAAGTGTCTGTGTGCCATCCACAGATCATCCAGCTGTGTGTGTGAGAAGTACAGACTGAGCAGCTGCTGGTTCCTGTGGCATCACAGCCCCTCAGAGCCAACAGAGGGAAGGCAGGACCTGCCTCCAGGGACTTGAGTGTAGCAAAGGGAAAAGCTCCCTGAGTGCTGGAGAGCAGCCTGTCAGCTTGGGAGGGAAAAGGGAGGGCAGCAGTAGATTGGGAAGGAGAACAGCCAGTGTTGGACAGGGTGGGGCTGGGGAACTGACTGGCAGTGTCAGGGGCAAATGAGGGAAAGGATATGAATGAGGAATTCCTCCTTTTGAGAGAGGGAGTCTTGTCAAATGGAGCCCTTGGCCATTTTCCAGCTCAGTCTTGCTTCCTGTGTGCAGGACTGACACTGCCCATGGCTCAGGGGTATGTGCTGCTCTCTCCAGGAGCCCACCCACAGTGTCAGAGGTGCCAACACTCTCTTTGGTTGACTTCAGACCTGGTGAGCTTCGTGTCACCCCTTTCCCCTTCAGTTCTTGCCTCTGCTCTCTCAGCTGACTCTTCCTTTGCATTCCTATTCCCAGCCACTCCTGTGACTGCCACAGAAATCACGTTCACCTCTCACACCAGGCTTTGGCTCATGCTGAGGGAAGCACTTCCTGTGGACTCCCTAAAAGCATATTGGTCCTGTGTTATTTGTTGGTCTGTCAGAATTTCAGGGGTGCTGAAGTGGAGCAACTAGATGGGAGATGGGAAATTCTATAGCTGGGCAAGTAGTGGAGGGGATGGAGGCCTTGTATGGAGTTCTGGTGTGAATCCTCCACAGGAAGAGCCTTGAGTAATGCAAGGAAAAAGCAAGATCAACTGGGTGGGACTGGGTGACAGGTTTGCAACAGGTGTGTCAGAAGCTTCACCTGGCAGGTCTCAGACATGCTGCCATTGTCACCCAGTCCCCTCATGTTTGTTTCCCTCTTTCTCCCTCCTCTCCCTTCAGAGTAAGTGCTTTGGGACAGCAGCCTCATCTGCCTGGGTGTCTTGGAAACACTTAATGCATACTTGGTGTTGAGTAAATTACTGCTACAGTTATTACTATTGCATCAACCAGCTTGGGGCCCCTTTGCATGCACAAGACCAGGTCATTATAGCAGTTTGTTTACAGTGCATGGCACAACCATCAAGGGCTGTCCAGCAAAGCCTGCTGAGCTGGGGGCTCTGCCAGGCAGGAGGGGGCTGGACTGAGGCTGGCTGGGCTGGGGCTGGCTATGGTACATCTTCCTGTCCCCTTGGCTGCTGCATGGCAGCTCCCACTCCAAGCAGTGAACTCAAGTCCTTTGGTACTTCTTCCTCTCTGCAATGTTCCTTGATTTCTCCCTCTTCCTCCACAGTTGCTCAGCAGACAGGATGTGCTGAGTGAACATGTTTGGCCTAAGGGGTTGGTGTGATTTGCCCAAGAGAACCCACTAGTCAGGAGCAAACCCAGGGACTTTTGATGCCCAGTTGTGTGTTTTAACCATCCCACCTTGCTCCCCAGGACCCTTGGACCCTGTTGGGAAGCACAGCAGATGGAGCCAAATGGCAGGTTGGTTGGCAGGGAAAGGGCAAAGCAGCAGCACCAGTGACCTTGCTGATTTATTCATTAGACAGTGCTTAGAAGAAGGGGAGGATTGATTTGTCTGTCAAATGCAACACCAAACCATGTGGCCTGCAAGGGGAGGACTAATTGTGCTGCTGACACAGAGGCCAGTACTGACTCATGCAGTCAAGCACCTTTTTATTATATTTTCCTGCTAGTCAGCGCTTCTTTTCATCTATCCTATTATCTTGGGCAATTTATTGATGTAGAATCAAATTTAAGTGGCTATGTTGCCTGTGAAAATGAGGAAAAAGTGTTTAAACTGAATACAGAGAGGTGTTGGCTCAGTGTCTGCATTACGGACCCAGTCTGAAGCTGTCCAGCTGCACAACCCCCAGCAGCACCTCTGGTACCAAATGCCTTCAAGAGGCTGAGTCTGTTGTTCAAAAGAACTTTTTGTATGCTCCTAACAAAAGTATCCCAAAGAATTCAGGTTCTTGATTCTTGAAAGCACCAAACTGTCTGTCTCCCTGCCTTTGAATCAGTGCCAGAAGCTGCTTTAAAAAAATGGAAAAAAGAAAAAGCTTTCTGTAAGTACAGTGTGATCACTCTGAGGCTGCTGTTCTTGATGATGGGCAAGGGCCAAACTTAAGTTGGCTGCTTCACATGCAAGGAGTGGTACTGCTGTGGCAGCTCTCACAGGCAGGACAAGTGGCCGCTGCCTGTTCTGTGGGCTGCTCAGTCAAGCCTAAGTTAGCAAGGTGCTGGCTTAACCTGTGCTTGGCTGGGTTGGTGCATGGGACAAACCTGAGCTGCTGGCCTGTGGTGTGCCAGAACTGCCTGCACTGTTGCTGCCCTGAACTGCCAAGCAAGCACCTTTTCATCTTCATCTTTGCAACAAAGATATAGAACCATGGAATGGTTTGGGTTGGAAGGAACCTTAAAGATCATTTAGTTTCAACACCTAAGGCATTATCCTTCCTAAAGACAAATGACCAGTTGTGCAATCAGTGAGGTCAGCCTGCTTTTTTCAAAGTTTCCTGTCTTGATTTGTGGCTTCAGCTGCACTCCAGCAGAAGGCTTTGGCCTGTTCCCCACAGAACTGAAGAGATGCCCATTCATGTGGGTTACCTTCAGAGGCTCCAGGTTTTGTTCAGACCTGGACAGCTCCTGCTAAGGGTTCCTAGTTCTGGCTATGCTGGAAGGATTTGAGGGTCAGTACAGTCATTTGGAAGACTTCCAATAGCTGCAATGAGGTGCTGAGTTGAGCCTCACTGAGGGCACAGTCTCTACTAATTTGGTTTTCAGATTCTCCCCCACTGCTCTGCTAAATGGGCCTCAACCCTGATATTGAACCAAGCACCTGGCCAGAATTTACACCCCTACAGGAACTGAATGGCTCCTCCTTTCACTTCCAGCCTTTCCTTGCAATTTCTGTTCCTCCTCCACAATTTTTGAAGGCCATTGATCCTCTAGTCGCAAAATGTGCCTCCCCCTCCCCTGCTTTAGCTCCTTGCTGTCATCAGGCTGTTGAACATGATTCCATCCTGTGTTGCAAAAATAATCACTTTTTAATTATGCAGAGGAAGGGAGGTTGTAAAAGCCCTTCCAAGCCCAGAGTCCTGCTGCAAAGCAGAGGCAAGGGGAGCCTGCCAGTTGTTTGGGTGTTGATAGTGAGCTATTCCTTTAAGCTACATGCTGCACCCTCCACCAGGGTTTAGTCATGAAGGAAAATGCCAGCTGAGAGATTCCTGGGCTGTTTTGAAAGCAAAGAGGGATTCATTTGAACAAGAACTGGATGCCTTTCTCTCAGCTCTTCTCATCCCCACAGAGATAAATTAGGGATACTCTCATGAGGGCTCCTCAGTTGGAAAGCCAACTGTTCTGCAGAGGGATTTCAGAAGATCTTGTGGATTTGATAGGGAGGACATTAGTAAAAGCAGCCAACTACCTCCTAAAGGGAAAACCTTCTCTGGATCAGGGAAAAGCTGCTTGGAGTTTGTTTTGGTGCTTCTGTCTCACTGTGGGGCTTTTAGGATTTTTCAGGGAGTAATGAATCAAGGGACTCAACTTCCTCATTCTTAAGATTTCCTTTTTGCTGTGATGCCCATGTGAAACAGTAATAGCAAGGGCCTGTGAGAGATCCATTAATGTCTCTTATTCACACTGGTTTATGGGTAGTCACAAAATTGGATGCTTGCTAACAGATGCCATCTTCTGCTTTTTTCTCTTATAGCTGTGCTCTGCTGCTTCTCCCTTCATGGTTCCTGCCCAAATCATCTCTAAGAGAGCAATATTCTGCATATGTGTAGCACCTAGCAGTCCCAGAGAGGCTTAGGGAGTCTGCCAGGAGACCCTGACCCTCTCCTCCCCTGACCCATCTCCCTTTGGGCTGAGTTACTGAGTTATTGCACAGTTTTTCTCACTCTACTTAAAAAAAAATTCTGCCTCAGCCTTGAGGTGTGTTATAATGTCATAAGTCACAGATGGGATTTTAAGGGGCAATTGCTATGCATTTCTTACAGGTGAGAACACCTTGTTACCTGAGCCATGTAATACAGGGGGCAGATAGAGAAACAGGTGTGGGATCACCAATTGCTGGGTCATTTGTATCACACCAGATAACACTTTCTAAGGTGAGATTGAGAAGGAGTAACTCCAGGCTCGGATACTTACCTGGATTTCTGTGAGTGCCTCACAAAAGGGAAGTCCTGTGTGACCACACGTTCTACTTATCCTTCGCACCTGGTCTGCGACAAAGTTGAAAAGGCTACAGGAATACAGCTTTCCTACCAGCATCTTGGGGAGGCTGGGGTGAAAAAGCCTGGGAATGGGCAACCCTGAAGAACAGACAGGCCTGTTGAAAAAACAGCAAGCAGACTTGAGCTTGTGGCATGAAGGACTGGGGGAAAGCTGAAAAGGAGCTAAGATGGTGAGGGACACGCAGGACGAGTTTGAATATTTCTATCCCAGCACTGTACCTACCTTGAAGGACAAACTTGGGTCAGTGTATTCAACCTGCCTTGCCTCTGTTTCCTATTTGTGACATATGATGAGTGATTCTCAGCTATCATAGGGATGCAGCTAAGCCTGGGAGGGCTGGTATCTGCAGAATGTTGTGATCCTTGGTGTGAAAGAAGGGCGAAGTCCTCTTTATTGATACTGTCATCATGGCCAGGCTTCACGAAGGAAGATTTGGGAAGGGCTCTCCCCACACTTGCTGCAAGCTGCTGGTGGCTAAAGAGGCCAATGCAGGATAGGCAAGTCCGGTCACAAAAGGCACAGCAGAACGTCTCCTTAGGTGATATTGG
>JAOXXN010000150.1:1370019-1387904 GCA_026770055.1 Myrmophylax atrothorax
CCGGGGCACGGGGCAGGCGGCGGGGGCAAGGGGCAGGCTGCGGGGGCAAGGGGCAGGCTGCAGGGGCAAGGAGCAGGCTGCAGGGGCAAGGAGCAGACTGCAGGGGCAAGGCATAGGATGCAGGGGCAAGGCACAAGGCTGCCGGAGCAAGGGGCAGGCTGCCGGGGCAAGGGGCAGGCTGCAGGGGCAAGGCACAAGGCGGCAGGGGCAAGGGGCAGGCTGCAGGGGCAAGGCACAAGGCGGCAGGGGCAAGGGGCAGGCTATGCCTGAGTCTCTACTGCCTGTGTAGTGATACAGCAATATTGGTGTAGAAAATTCACCCACTGATTGTGTGTTTGACACCTTTGCTGTGTGTTGAGGGGACCATGGCACCCTTTTGGCTGGGAAGGCACTCTGGATGGCAGAGCCGTGCAACAAGACAACAAGGGAGAGCACAGAGTGATTTGGTGGTGGTGAGAAATGTAAATAAAGGCGCTGCTGACACCCCAGGAGCACTGAGCAGCTTCATCAATCCCTCTAACCCAACACCCAAGCCGAAAAGAGTGCATTTACATTCAAAGAGAGGGAGAAGGTGTATAGGAAGAGACATTCTTCATTTGGTGATCCTTGAAGTGGGTTAAAGAGGCAAGAACTGCCTCTTTTTCTTCTGCACTTCAGTCACATGTGCAAAACATGAGACTGTGCTTTCAGAAATGCTTGGAATCAAGAGGTCTCCATCAGGGAGACAACTCCAATTCAGGGTGCACATAGATTGATGTCACTTTGTCAGAGCTGCACCTGCTCGTGCCAGCTCTGAGGGTGGCTGAGGGCCAGGCAGCACTTGGGTAATCAGATGGGAAATAAGGAAGTGACTTTGATTAAAGCTGAGAGACAACATGTGGGGGAACAGTGGGAAGACCCACTCTGAGCCACTGGAAGGGAAATCTAGTGGAAAAAATTATGGGGAAGGACTTTTGGTGTTTGAATGGGTGAAGTAATAAGAAAAGAAAGGCTCAGAGAAGGCTGTGAGTCTGCAGGAGATGTGATTGTTTGGGACAGCAGCAGGAAAACAGCCAAATTCTCGTCATCAGATTTCAGACCCACTATGGACCAGTGGCATAGCAGCTTTCAGAGAGAATGATAGAACACTAAACCCCAAAGACTTCTCCTAGCAGCAGGGCCCTCTGCTTAGGAGGGCATGGAGAACAAACGTGGGGTCTGGTTCTGGCATGTGCTAGGCACCTTCTGTTGTGTGTCTAAGGTCCTCCTCAGTGCTGAGTTCAGGGTTTGGCCCTCTGCTGTGGAAAAATTATGCTGGGCTATTGGTTGAGTCTGTGCTCCCTCTGGGATCCTGCAGGAGCTGGGAGACTCCCAGAGGACAGTGACATCACCTGAGCCATGGAACTGCAAAGGCTTCTGTGGTGTCTGCGCAGCAGGTCAGGCTCAGGGCTGTGAAATCTCCAAACCTGTGAATTTGTGCCACAGAATAGTGTCTTAGCTATAAATCTGACTTTCCCAAACAAGTTTACTTGTTCTTTCATTGAAGTATGTTCCCTCTAGTAGCACATAAGATGGCAGGTGTGCCATGGGTGAAGGAGGAAACTCTGGCTGAACAAACAAAACAGTCACCTAACCTTTCTCTTGTCCTGAGATGGGTCTTGTTAGAGCCATTAGATTTAGACAATTAGGAGGAGATCCAGGGTGTGTGGGAGCTGGGGGGAGTAGGAATCACCACCTGTATTCAAGCCTGGAGCAAACCATTTGAGACCCTGTATGATTGAGTTGCTCTGAAAGGAGGCAGAGTCTGTCACACAGACCCACTCTAATGAGGATGAACAAACTCACAACAGCTGTCTGTAGCATATGGAGCATCCAGAAGGGAAAAAAGCTAAAATAATTCCCTTTTCTCTGCTCTTTGCTTATCCTGGCCCTGATTCAGGAGTGCACTGGGGACTGTGCTCATCCTTAGCCTGCACTTTAGATCCCAGTGATTTCTTTTTCAGTATTACTCTCGACTTAATGAGTTTTCTGTGCAGGTAAGCAGCTGTCTGAGTGCAGTTAGGATACAGTATACTTGAATCATAGACTGCATAGAGAATCCTGTATAACCAGCACTGACCCCTCTGTGGAGCTCAGGTGGGAGTCCAGCACGCACCTTTGCTCCTGGATAGGAACTGGGTCCGTAGATGTTCCTTCATGAAGAAAGCAAGGAAGAAACCCTGATTGGAGTAATCTTGTCCCTCACAGTGAGCTAATGGTCCTCCTTCTGGGTTCTGATGTCTTTATGTTTCCTTAGAGCTGATCAGGTTTTTGATTTTGAAATCAAATAGTTTCCTTCATCTGCACACTTCACATGTGGGAATCTCTGCTCCAGGGAACTCAGAGGTGGCAGGTTTTCTTCAGAGTGTTTGGCAGAGCTTTTTCTTTTTCCATATTTTTTGCCATCTCCTTCAGGAGGTGCAGGGACAGAAGGGCACAAACAGATTATTGTGCCCCATTGCCAGTATTTCTGTGGCAGTGACAGAAGGACTGAATTGTGACACAAGCAACACACACCAGATTCACATTTTTCATCACACATGGAAGTGATCTCACCCCTCAGTGTTGGCTTTGATGCCCAAGAGAGAGCACTTGTCAGCTGCTCTTGCACAGGGATTCACTGGTGGAACCAGGGAGAGTCTCTCAGAAACCAGCAAGAAGAGCAAAGGAATTCACAAGAAAGATGCTTACTCCTTGTTACAAATCCCTCTGTGTTTGTGCCCGTAAGCATGTGTGTGCATGGGGTTTGCACTTGCCTCAGCGTTTTTGGGTGGGCTGTGAAGCAAATTTCTTTAGCAGTCTACACCTCCTGCTATGCAAGAGCTGGCCTGAACATTTGTTAGAGTGGTAAAATGCATGTTTGTGGTCCCCTTTAAGCAACTGCCTCATTTTAGATAAAAATCTATTGTGATTTTTTTAGGGCTCTTGCAATTTATTGGTTCCTCTGATATCTTAAACCTCAACTCATCCACAAAATCTTGCAGAGAAACAGGATTGAGAAGACCTGAATGCCTAATCAGAGAAAAAAACCCTCAAAAACATAATAAAAACCCCCTGAGCAAGAATGAAAACAATCAAATAAAATTTAAAAATCACACAAAACCCCACCTAGCCCAAAGGTTTCAGGCTCTGCTTTGTATGCCATAAAAAGAGTGTATAAAAGTACAGCTGTTTTCCTTGGTTTTTACCTCTGCACCTCCCTTTTAATCAGAGCATCCCTAACCCATGGAGCTGCCACTGGAAGGACTGGGACTGTGCCGTAGAAGCAGATTGGGAGTGGTTGGGACAACACTCACAGCCCGAAGAGAGTCAGAGCAGCTGCATCTCATGGTCCTTTATAGCAGCAAGTGGTGCAGTTTGGGATCCTGTGGCCCACAGCTCTCCTTGGGCTGTTGCTGAGCAAGGGCCAAAGAAGACAAGGAGACACAGAGAACCTGGAACAGGAAAGAATTTTTCAGGCACCCCCAGCACTGCTGTTACACCACATTCCCCAGCTCATAGGCAGAAGCAAAGCCTTGCTACTACCTGCCATTCTCAAAGGTGCATTTCATCTCTATTCAAATAGTCTTTCGACACCAGGGTTTTTTAATACAGTCTCCAGAAGACTTTAATGTTAACATTAAAAAGATAATGAAAACAGGCAAATAGACAAATCATGGTGCCCCGTGCTCTGCTTCCTCATTGATAAAACATGAGAGCAGCTCCCCCAACCCCTGCAAGATTTTGCCTTTCCAGACTGCTAGTCATTTATGGTTTTATTTATGAAAAGAAGAAAAAATGAGTTTCCACCACAGCCCTTAAGCATAACACAAAGGGAAAGCTTTCATGCATTCTGCATGGGGCTGTGCTGTCAGGCTGTGCAAGTGGGTAATGGCATGATTTCTTTCGTTACAGCCCAAAATCTGCCTTCCAGGTTGATCACAGAGCTCAAAAATATGTTTGCATTCAATAATATCCCTGTTCTGCTCAACCACAACTTCTTGGTTTGCACTTGTTTCCCTTTGCAATGTTTGTGGGGCCGGTGCAGCCCTGTCCATATCACTGCATTGTTGCTGTTAACTACTGTCCTACAGGTAATTATTGTTAGAGGTCTCAGCTGTTACAGGCCCAGTGCATGCAAGAGGCAATCTCTGTTTGAGGAACTTAAGGTCTAAATAGGCAAGGCAGATAGTGGAAGTGTTATCAGTCTTATTTTTGCAGAGAGCTTAAATGACCTGCTGAAGGTCACACAGGGAGTCTGGTGGAGCCATGACTGGAATACAGATTTCCCAGGTTTTATTTAAGCATCTAACCCAGGTTCCTTGTTAAGGAAGGCAGATGTGAGAATGTGCCTCTTCGAGTGTGAACCCTGGGTGAAGTTCTGGGTCATGCACTGGATTTGCATGTGCCCTCCTGGTCTGAGCATGTCTGCAAGAGCTTCAGGTGCTGGAATAAATGTACAGTGAGCAAACAGCAGCCACAGGATGCACACTCACCTGGACTGCACAACTCTAAGTAGTTCAAGGACAGAGCCTTCAACAAGGTGGCAGATGTTGGCAGTGTTCATATTTAAGCCTTCACTGTTTTTGACTGTGTTACACAAATATGTTCAACACTTGTGAAATAGAAAGGATGGGGATCACTCTAATTTGGGGTTGACGAAGAGAACAGTCTGACAGTGCTGCGTCTCGTTGTGTGGGCATTGGTGTTCCAAAGCAGGTAAGTTAAGAACCAAAAAAGACAATGTTTTAAAGTGTTGTTGCAACACTTTGAAGTGTTATGACAAAATATACATTTTAAAAATACACTCTGAGGTGCACAGGTTCACACGTGATGGGAATGGGAAAGGTGTGAGTGCTGGCAGTGGCATCCACGGAGAAGAGTGACTGTCCTGAAGAGCTTCCTCCTGCCAGAGTGGGCTGTGGAGCCTGGAGAAAAGGTGATCTTTCCACTAATTCCCTTTTGCCAGGTCAGAAACTACTCTCGTCTGTGTCTTTGCTGTATTTGAGGATGTGTAAATGACTTCTCTTGAGCTTAAAGCCTGTGCATAGAGGTCCTCTGTTCTGTCTGGCCAAGGAAATGTCTATCATTTATGAAAACAAGACAGAGGTGGAACTCTAATATCACAGAATTAGCACAAGTGCCTGGCTTAGCTAATTGTTCTAAATTATGCTTTAAAGAACTATTATTTCCCTTCATGTTGCTGTCTGCTTTTCCATTGCCTGCAAGTACAAAATTCAATTTTCCTAAGTGTCAATTTTTATCTAAAATACAACACTTACTAGCAGTTTCAATGCATTTCCATGTATCTTTGTTTTTTGAAATGATTTCACAAAACCCTTTACACGTATAATTGAAATTGACTTTGATTTGGAACTCCACCTTAACAGAGTCAATATTTCTGCAATCTGCTTTACCTTATTTCTCAAGGAAAATGCTGTTGCTGTAAAGGGAAGGGAGGGGCATGATGTACCCTACAAGGGTTGGGAGACTCAAAGGCTAAAGAACTTTGGCTCCCTGGGACTGTAGGGCTTCTGTGCCCATGTTATCACTTGCTCTTAATGTGTGCTGTAGTCAGGGTTCAGCTCCACAAAGCTTTTTGAGAAATGTTGGCCTTGGAGTAGTAATATTGATGAAATATTCCTGACAAGTCACCAGTTTTTTTCAGTGGCTGAATTGGATTAAGGCTCCAGAGTTAATTGAAATGTGAAGGCAGACATTTGAGAGCTAATGCTTATTGCTGAAGCAATTCCTTTCCTTTTTTTTTTTTCCTGGATATAATGTGTTCTGAGATGAAAGTTGCCTTTATGGCCAAATAATTTCTCTTCAACTCCCTTTTGTAACTTACCTTTCAATTGATGCATTTTGCCATTGTTTTAATTTTAAAAACTTGATCATTAAAAAGCTCTCAGCACACTGTGAAAGGACTCTAATTGTGGAGTACTGGAAGTGGGTCCCTGTGTTAGGTATCCTGAAAGAGCTTAAAAATTGCTGCTGAACAACCTGAACCTCTTCCCCTGCACCAAAGTCAATTCCAGCAGCTTAAGAACATTAAAAAAACCCTTTTCAAATGTAGCATATAGGAATGCCCTGTGGGAGAGCTGGAACACTTTGGGAGATGAGTTCAAAAAGATTTAAAACTTTACACTGCAACCTGCTTGATCAAAGACGATACATCCATAGGATACTTGCTATATGATATATTCCTGTATTCCATTAGCCTTGGGAAATACAATTCCATAGACAAATGAGCATTACCAATTACTAGTGGAGATGCTTTGCCAATATTGAAATAATTGCATTACAGTAAATTTTTAACTTTTAAAAATACTCCAAATGAAGTTTCAGCTCTTCTCTGAAAGTCATCGAGAAGACAATGAGTTGCTTCCTATTCAGCTTTAGAGTTATAAATAATTATTGGAATTATTTTTACATTTCCAAAGGTTGTAACATCAGAGACAGCAAATAAAATTGTCCTTCTCCAGGATGTCTTTATTTCCTGTACTAAAAAAGAAGTTACTATATTTTTGTTAATAAGCAAAGACTTTGCCTTATGAAGATGCAGCATTTTAGCTACGACTTAATCTTGTAGAAACAACATTATTTAATTTGCTGCTGATTGAGGAGATCTGTGCAAACAACTAAATAGTGTTGTTGTGTGCCTTTGTGGTTTCACAAAAGCCACTTTGTTACTCTGTATTTCCAGGCAATAATCCATTTCAGAAATGTTCTTTGAGGCTGTTCTGTACTAACCTTCCCAATGTTTTGTTTGGGTGCTGTCTCGCATCTGACAGTCCACCACGAGCAACAGAGAAACTTCTCCTGCAAAACCCATGGTGAGTGTTGTGACAATTAGATACTCCCTGCAATAATTCACACAAAATGAGCTCTCCACTCAGCTTGGAAAACACCAAATCTTCAGGAGATCTATCCTGAGTTATTGCTGTAGTGCTGTTGCCAGTGCCATTGAGGTTGTTATCTGACCAAGAAAAAAAAGTAAATCATTCTTAGATTCCTTTTTTATTACAAATCTCTCAATTATTCTGGTTCACGGCCCAGCAGCCCTCTGGATACTGGGACTTGGAATTTAGACCATGGTAAATACAGGGGTAGGGGTAGGAATACGTAGAGATGAACAGGCTCAGAAAAATATGATAGTCTGGGTGAATTTCCCTATTAAAAATCTTGCTGCGGTAATTGAGATGATTTCTCTCTGAAGTTTGTGAAGACATTTAGGATCCACTGGCCTTGAAGATGCAGTACAAATGTGAACTAATGTGGTTTGAGATCACTTACCAGCCCTGGATCTTAGAGAACTAATCTGGGGAAATGCAGCTTTGCAGCGCAGCCTGAGTCACTCTGGGCTGTTTCTGGGGCACTGAGCATTTGAAGTACCTTTCTCAGTCAGTTCCAGTCCTTCAACTTGTACTCATTGATTTTCTTCCCTTCTCGAGCTCCAGCCTCGCTGCAGGATGGGAGGGAGGGCCTGTGCTTGATTTTGAGGAAATCTTCCTCTCCTTGTCCCCAAAACCTCCTGTCCATTTCTTGTCCTGAGCTCTAAGAGAGCTCATTATTTCTGCTGTGCCTTGGGAACAGGCATCCTGGCACAGGGGTGGAGCTTCCCTCCACATGGAGGCAGCTGAGACTGGGCAAATATTGTCACAGTGCTCTGGGGCAGCCTCCACTTAAAAAGTTTGAGGGCCCTCAAGTCTGTTTTGCACATGGTAGCATTAAACCTTTGCAATGAAATGAAATAATACTTGCTATGGCAGTTGTTTGCTTTTCATATTGTCTTAGTAAACTCCTTCAGAATTGTTCTTCCTCACCCTTAACAGAGTTACAAAGCCAAGAGCAGAGCCCTGGGGTAACCCTGAGCAAAGCCAACGCCGTGGTTTCTATTTGTGGCCTGCAATCTGGTGCAGGCTTCATATAATGGTTTTCTTTTTCTCAATGGAAAAGTGTAGATAAATTTTGTTAAAATTCTAGATGTGTTTAGGTTGAATGCTTGACTAAAACAAGATTAACCAGCAGTTACATTACTTAGAGGTTTTCTTTTGCAGTTTTTGTTCTTCGACTCGATCTTCTCCTTTCTCTAGTGATAAATAAATAAAATAGAGTGTTTTCTAAAAGGAGGAATGCTGGGCTAATCTTTGCCTTGAGACTGGAGAGAGTGAAAATGTACCCCATGGTTTCTGTGTGTTTCTACTATGTTGAGAAAATGGGTCTAATATGGACCTGATTTCAAAGTGTTTTGTAATCTAGGCAAAACAGCTCTATATCCAAATGTATCATTACTTTAAAAAACTTCAACAAAGTTAAAGAAAAATGTAGGCTACGGGCTTAGACTTTGGAAATCTTTAGAGAAAATAGTTTAAAACAGCATATTGGTAAAATTGTCAATTTGGTGTTGTTGACACACTTAGAGCTTAAACAATGTTCTGAGAAACAATCAGTGTTGTAGTTACAGAGGCCAGAACCAGCTTATCACTGGGTGGGTGTAATCAAAATTGTGTATTCTACACCCTCTGTTCATTTCTCAGGAACTGTTAACAATGGACCATTTGCAGCAGCTGCCCAGGGCACAGCTGACCCCTCAGGCTACAAGCTGGGTGTGAAAGAACCCTGGGAGACAGGGGAGTGTTTCTGTCTTCACACCAATGACTCAGCCTTGATAACTCCCCTCAGGAGAGTCATCAACATCTTCACACCCACCTGAGGGTCATGTCTGCTCCTGGGCCATCAGGGACTGGCACAATAAGCAGCTGCAACGACCTAGACCGTCAAAGATTCCAAAATATCCCACGACTCAGAGAGTTGAGTCACCCATTGTGGAACTCCCCCCCGCCCCCGGGGGAGGTATTGGGCATTCCCACCTGAACCTGAGTATAATCTTGGGGTTTGGGGACTTCTGGTACCACTCATGGGATCTGGAGTGGGGGCAGAATCTGAACAGGGCTGCGACTGCCACTCTCGACCAGACTAGGACCATCATCCTCACCAACAGGTTTCCTTTCCTTTTATTTTGGTCTCAGGAGAACTACGTGGTGCTCAGCACAGGGGCCAATGAACACCATTCTGTTCATGCCCCAGGGTGCTGGGTTATACATCTGGGTTTTGTGAGCTAAAACCAGTTTTTTCCCCTGTATAATTGTATTTATTGTAATCTTGGTAGTAAATGGTAACTCTGACTTGTAATCTCTCTTGAGTTGGGTTCATTTCTCCCACCTGTTTACCTTTAAATCAGCACAATCAGCCACTCAAACACACCTGAGAAAGAAATATTGTCTGTGTATACATGAATCCTTCAGCTCTTGATGTTGTGAGCTGAACTCCTGAGGGGTTTTGTTCATTTGTTTTGTGGAGGTGCTGGAAACTTGAAGCTTCCACTGAATCGAACAGGTCTCCAATGAGGTTCCTGGCAGGCTGACAAAGGAGGACAAGGATAGTAGAAACATTTTCCATCTCAGGCTTGCCTAAGGCACTGGTTGCGGAGCGTGGAGGTGTCAGTTGGATTGCTGTCTTATTGGTGGTGTTAAAATGGAGACAAAGGCCCAGAGCAGCTGCTGAGGCAAGTCAGAAGTCAGAAAGAGATTCATTGCCAAAGCTGCTTTTTGCCTAGCTCTGATCCCTCACCTCCACAAGTATTAAAAGTTAACTAAAATTATCTCACAATAGAAAGATGAGAAACAGGTGAGGTCTTCCCTGTGTTACAGGCTCGTTGCAATGGAAAGGTGATGTGCAAACCCCTGCCAGAGTGAGGGGCTGCCACTGGTACCACTGGAATGTTAAGAGGGAGAGAGAGAGGACAATTTTCTTGTAGATGAAATGCTGCTTTGCTCAAGGGACCATATTATTGCTGTTATTTATGCACTGCCAAAGGTGTGCACAGTGCTTTATAGAGCAATAAACAATGACTGGTGTCCAGTCCCTCAGGGTGCTGCACCACTGCTGAAGGATGGCAAAGGGGCAAGATGAAGGTTTGATTGTCCCTCTGTGATGATGCAGAGGTTTGTTATTGTCACAGCCCGTCCTCTGCAGGCTGCTTGGCTGGGGACATGAGTGGCTCTGTCACTGGTTTGCACAGTTGTCTGTGATGGTGCTTCCAAGGGCACGTACCCTGTTTGATATGCACTCAGAGTCTGGTGGCACTGGGAATGAGTGAACAATGCCCGGGGCTGTGACTTCTAAATTTTTTTTTAGTTTTTACAGATTCCCAGCCATCTGCTGCCTCACCAGCTGCTCACAGTGCAACATAAAACTTATCTCCATTCAGGAACTCGGCCTTTTGGGGAGGGCAGGGGCAGTGAGTCCATAACTGACCTCCTGTGCACTGTCTGCAGGACACAGACCCAGACCCAGGGCCAGACTCCAGAGAGATGGGGAGCAACTGCAGGGAAAGTGTGAAAGAACAAACATGTGGCCACATGAGCTCTTGTTCACTCCTTCCAAAATCCTGGCCATAGAGATGTGCAGGCCTGGAGAGCTGTGGGAGGGAGGCTGCAGACTGAGAAGAACAGAGGAGATGGCCCAGTCTCAGATTTGACACCTCTTTAACCATCATTAGGTTGGCAGAAGGGAAGAAAAAATGTTCCCTGAGGCCATAGAGAGGTTCTGGCTCTTTGGCTGTTGTGCTGCAGCCAGCCCTTTGCCCTGAGGTCGGTTTTGCTGGGGGAAGTGAGCCGGGGTTGGTAGCAGCTTAACTGGAGCCATAGGGAGAAAGCATCAAGTTCTGCCTTGGGGAAGCTCAGCAACCACCAGCATCTACAGGGGAAGGAGGAGCGAGACACAGCTACTGGAGATTTGTGGGGCCAGAGGGCCCAAGAAATCCTCCTGCCAAACAAGTGGCATGCGTTATTACTCACTATCTTTGAGACACCTAGCTGAAAACTTATTAGTTTCATTAAATCTTATTTTCATAATCCCCTTGGGATGCAGACAGCTGACCTGGATGCTCTCTTACCCTACCCTCAATTCCTCCTGTGCCTGCTCCCCAGAAATGGGGGTGATGCCAGAGCAGATGAGGGAAGAAAAGGCAGGTTGTCCACAGGAGCTGGGAGGGAGTGACCAGGTTTCCTCTTCCATCCCCAGAGAGCTCCTCTGCCTTGCATGTGCCATTTCAGACTACCAATTAAATCCTCTACGAGAAGGAAAGAGGCACTCTGAATCATTAGTATTAGTAATTATGCAAATGCTTCGGGGAGTTGACTGCCCATCATTACATATAATTAACATTTCTGGTTATGAATGGAGGGTTTGTTATGCACCCCCTCCCTTTTCTTTATGCGGGAATGGGATGGGGTAGAGGCATGAGGGGGAGATATTACTGCATTTAATTTGCATAATCAGGAGGCTTGATTGGGTATGCATGAGGCGGGGGGGACGGACCTTCTCCAATGTGCACACTACTAAACTGGTGGCAAATCTCAGGAGAGGGAATGAGGTGTGTGAAGTGCAGGCGAGTGCAGCACGGTGAGTGCAGACGGCAAGCTGGAATGGAGCTGTCCTTGGACTGGCAGGGCTCTGCACAGATGTTCTGTGGCTGGACATGCTCATCCTGTCCTTTTGCTTTACTTGCCTGCTATAAATGACACGGGTTTTCTGCAGAGAAATGCTATTTCTGCCTTTTTTTCTTGGGCATCACATGTACACTGTGTACTGCAGAGCTGGACCACTGATGCCCCAGACAGCACTGGGGGAATGGACTTGGAACCAATAGCAAGACTCAGCACAGCATCTTTTTGTGCCCCATTTCCCAAAGCCGTGCACAGAGATCCAAATTTGAAGATCTAAGTAGGCATGCTGGTTCTCAGTGGGTGCTCCATGCCTCTGGAAGGCAGGGGCTTGGGGGGCAGAGTATCAGGCTGGACTGAGCTGTCCATGTAAAAGAGTCAGAACAGACAGGGAAGTTGTAAATTTTTAGCACAGGGCTGTGCCTCTGAGGAGAAAGAATCAGACTGTATCCCACATCAAACATTACAAAAGCTGGGGATGGAAATTTCCTGTGCAAGTTCTGGCTACAATGAATGCCTGGGAAACCTCCTTGGAGATCTCCCTGCTTCCTGATACATGTGGAACAAATAGTTCTTCTCCACTGTAAAACATCTTCCTCATGTTCTTCCTCTTCCCTATCATTATCTTTTCCTTTTTGTCTCTTCTATTCCTCCTTTCTGTTTCATTCCCTAAGAAGTCCATTTGCCCTTGGTCTCCATGTCAAGCCTCCCTTGTGCCCCCTCCCTCACCCCTGGACATACAGAGCAGCCATTGGCCTTCAGACTTCCTTGGTTTTTAAGGATCAGCTACTGTGGACAGAAACAGACATCTGATGAAGGGGGTCTGGAGCGAGGGACTAAAGATTCTAGAGACAATATAGGCTATAGGGATAGTGCCCTGGGAGGGCACTGAAATGATCCAGGGTAAGGAGAACACAGAGGTTCTCAAAATAGAGGGAGATGAACCAAAGGCTACAGTGGAAATGAGGAAAGCATCCATGCAGCAGAGAGTCTCAGTCAAAAACCAAAGAGGGACAGCAGTTGCCTAGATGGAGTATGGAGGTCCCATGCTGACTAAGGTATTGTGTCCTCCTACTCTGTGTCAATCATTGCTTTCTGTCTTAATTATAATCCATTATTTGGAAGTTGGCCAGATGTCTTCTGGCATCTCCCTGTTTGCTCACCACGGACAAGGTGTGAGCTCTCCCCAGTGATGCAGTAATTTTCCATGTCTCAGCCAGGGCCCAGAGTAGGTAAGGAGAAAATCAGCTTCATTTCCCAAATGTGTTATCCCCACAACTTGTAGAAATAAGACAGAATTCCAACATGAATTCCAGTAACCTTTGGAAGAGATGAGGAGCAGGAGACACATAAAAGAAAGAAAAAAATCCAGAAAAAAAATACTGTTTCTGTGTATGTGTTTTTATATGGGTATTTGTTTTTAAAACTAAAGAAAATTCTCTGTGTGTTTGTATGTGTGTGTTTGTGCATAAGCTTTTAAAAGAGTAGAAAAGCAGGGAAAATTGAAACATTAAACTTTTAAAAAACACTGCCTTGGTAGTGGGGTGTCATAAAAGGACACCAGTTTTGCTCTAAAGATTGTCTTTTAGTACAAGAAACTTCAGGCAGTACTGCATTCTGTTGTTGTCAAAGCTTTGTTTTCTCTGACTTGAAGCTGCTTTGGAGACTCGTAGTTCTGAGGTTCATGTTGTTCAGTATTTTGTAAAGCATTTGTGCCCTTGTCCTGCTGTTGGGGAAAACCATTGGGGATGACAGTCAGAAGCACTTGTAAAATTTTCAGCATACTTTCATAATTTTCAGTTATGATTCACTTAGACCAAGAACTTCTCCATAGGATGAAAAAGGTTCTAGTGCTGATGAGTAAGGCAATCTCTGAAGGGCTGGTTGAAATCCCAGAAGCCAATTGCCAGGAGCACAATGGAGGTCTTGGGGAATTATGTGATTGGTACCAGCTGTAAAATCATAGCAGCAGGTGATGGTGCTTCCTTATATGACAGAGAGGGAGCCTTCTGGCTGTGAAATGGGAAGCTGTCAGTAGCTCTTCTCTGGTTTTGCTTTCTGTGACATTCATCCTACAACAAAATGTGTGACCAAGGCACCAGGACAGTGGTGACCGATGGAAACAAGGTGAGCTCAGGCTTTTGATCCATTGGCCCAAGCCTGAGTATGTGTTTCCTGAGGTCAAATCTGCTAATTGTGCTGTATCCTCAAAGAAGGGACAAGGTGAAGACTGTTGTCCCCCAGAGCCAGTACTGAGGTTAGCTGGGCTCAGAGGAGGGAAACAATTGTCAAAGCAGGTCAGCCTGGAGTCAAACTGAGGGAAGGAAGAGAAAGAGGACAGCAAGTAACATGATAACACCACAATCCCAGACTGTCTCATCACCCAGGAGGATGCTGGATGTCAACATACTGTAGCCATGGGCCAGAGATTATGAATTGCAGTACCAGGACCTGCAGTCACCCCCCTGACCCTCTGCAGGGTGTTCCCCTGCTGTGACACACTGCTCTGTGTTCCCTGGCGTTAACACATGAAGTGTTGATGATGTCACTGTGGAAAGAAGCAGAGAACAAGGTCCCTCTGAGCTGTGCTGAGCACTAACCCACAAGGTCACTGTTCTGTGCAGTCATGGAATTTGCTGTGTTTCCCTTTCCATTTTATTTCTTTGTGCTGCATGTGTGGGTAGGTCAGGTTGCACTCGGGCACGAGGACAGCACAGAAACACACACATGGATACAGCGCATGGATGCACAGACACTTGGGATTGCTAAAGGCATGAGTTAAATCCCACATCAAAGCACAGAGCTATCGGAGCAGCACAGTTCAAAGGCACCAGCTTCCTTCCCAGGAAAGACAGATTGTCACTTTGATTAAGAGATTTTAACAGGAAAGGAAAAAGAGGGAGTGAAAGAATGGAGGAGAGAAAAGAGAGTTTTCATTTATAGTTTTTTCCCCTTTGGCCATCCAAATAAGATTTTAGTTTGATCAAAAAAGGACCACAATTTAAAATAAGTTTAATATAACAATGAATTATTTAAGGAAGAAAAAAATACAAGCTGCTGCTTAAAAAAAAAGTAGAAAAAGCTATTATTGAAATGTCAGAACAAATACCCAGCTTGATCTGCATTAATATGATAAATACTAATATATTCATTTCCCCTGGTGCTTCTGGGCTTGTAGAGGTACATCTGCAGTGCGTTGCTTATGGTAATCAGGTCACAACTTCAAAGGGAGAAGTGCAAGGTATTCTGGGTGATGTTGTGCAAGTGGCTGTTAGCGACCTTGTGGATCATCATGCAGAGTTGAGGTGTGCTGATCAAGGGTCTTCTGGAAGATCTCTGATGGCTGAAGGAAATTGAAAATCTTGTTGTGTTCTTTCGTGGCTCACCAGTTGTGGGACAATACTGGTGTCTGGTTGTCAACTTCAAAGTTGCCATTTTTCTGTAGACAACTTAGGAAGAGAGGAAAAAAGACTGAAATGGAGAAAGCAGCTGAGCTTCCCACCTTCTGTCTCCACAGCCTAATTCCCAGCACCCTGTGGTTGGGAAGAGATGCTGTGGGCAAGCTGTAGAGCATGGCTGCAAGTCAGTCAACCACCATCTCAGCTCTCAATTCCAGAGTTATGTAGTAAAGTTCTCAGAAACAATTTAGTGGAGTTGATAGCCTGACCCATCAAAAAGCTTCACACAAGCATCTTTGTTTTCAGAATCTAACAAGCTGTGAACCGCAAGTAAGATGGTCTTAGTAGGGATATGTACTATCTTCTACCTGGTATCATCTCTTCCTACCCCATCTGTCATATCTATTGGGCAAAAAGTTCTCCTGTAATGTGCATCAGGCTGCTGACATCAGCACCACCTTGAGAGAGTAACCTGGAGGTCAGAGCCCTTATGGGGGGTCTATTCCATAGCCAAGATTGAGGTACCAACAGAAGCGAATAGTTCAGAGTTAAGGGAGCTTATTTGGGAGTGATGTGGTGTGGAAACTGATGTTTCCTAACATTACAGCTGACAGTTGAGTGACAGATCGGGAATGTGGTTAAATTAGGATGCAAATGAGTTAAGCTGGTCTTCTGGTTTGTAGAATGAGGAGAAAATGCCGGAGAGAAGCAAGAGAGGGCCAATTTTACATGAGAAGATTGGAGCAGAGAGAAGCTCAGAGGCTGAGAGTGGAGAAGAAGCATGCTTAGAAAATCATAGAATATAGTTACCTAATATGAACCTATCATAGAATGGTTTGGCTAGGAGTGACTCTAAAAGATCATCCAGTCCAATTCCTCTGCCATGGGCAGGGACACCTTCCTCTAGATCAGGTTGCTCAGAGCCCCATCCAGCCTGGCTTCAAACACTTCCAGGGATGGGGCAGCCACAGCTTCTCTGGGCAGCCTATCAACATGACAAGGTGTTCTGAGGTAAAAACCATGAGGCATTCAGTTAGATTTTCACCTTCTTGGTCAGGACATCTTGTGAAGCACCATTTCAATTGAGATAACTTAAACATAGTTAATTTATTGCTTATCTACTGCCACAATGAATCTATTATCTCATGAGACGTTGAGCCCTTCCTGACAGTGGACATCTAGGCTGCAGGCTGAAGCATGGCTCTGTGAGTAGTCCGTGTGCTCACCTCAAAGAGGGAGGGATTCCATCCAGGGGAATTTAGCTTGTGGTAAAGCCTGGAGTTGCCAGGTAGATAGAAATGTGCCCAAAGCCCAGGTAAGTCTACTTAGAGATCTGCAGGTACCATGCCTGAGAGTCTGTGCAGTAATCTGAGCTCACTTGAGAAACTCCTCTTCTGTGTGTGTGTTCCTTCCTGAAATGCTCTAGTTTCCAAGGAGCACTAATGTGCTTTTCTGGTAGATTTTACTCACAAATGCATAGAGTCTTAGTCTGTCTGCTTCTGTCCCTCTTTCCCTCCATTGCCTGAATTTGAATGTTTAATGCTGGCTGTTGGGCATGAGTGTGCTGTGCCCAAGCTACAGGCCAGCTCCTCAATTAAAGGATGCATAAGCTTTATTATTTATACCATTATTTTTCTAATTATTTTCTTTTCCTTGAGGTGCCCCACAGGGTCTACAGTTTGCTGGAAACCCTAGTGACAGCCCCTGGCTTTCGACTTCAGAAGGTCAACTGTCCCAGTGGCAATTTTTGATCCCTTCATTGGGAAAATCTGATTACTTCTTATTTATTGATGGTAAATATTCCTGCTTGTAGCCGCTGTGGCATTAAAGTAAAACGTTCAGCATTTAACACGATGAATGCAGAGACATGAGGCTAAATGCACTGCATAAAATCTTTATGGGGCTGTAAACAGAATCCCAGAATATTTCCAACTGTTTTGTTAGGAGTCAGGCCGGGGTCCCCTCTCTGCCAGGCAGCCTGCCCCCAGGTCTCTTGGGAATCAGCCAAGATGTGTCAACACACCCTTGGCCTCCATAGGGGAAGGGCCCTGGGGGACAGAAAATGAACTGGCATCCTGCTGGAAGGTATTGTGCTTGCCAAGACCGGCCTTGGCCACACTTGGTGGCTGTTGCTGCATCAGTGGAGATCTGGGGGGTAACTTGAGGCTGTAATTGCTTCAGAGCTCCTTTCTTCAGTGTCGGATAAACAGAGCTCAAGAGAAAATCAGTTCAGAGTGGGTTTTGTCAGCTTCAAAGGAGAGTCATTCCTGGTGTTGTCAGTCATGGGAGGCTGATGGCTGAGATTACTGAGGAAAGCAAGGCCTGTGGATATTAAAACAGATACTGTTATGTGAATTTAGGGTTTAAAGATCAGATTTAATCTGGAATGTGGGTTTGTACAACCTCCCTTCCCCCTTCCAGTTTCTCACTTGGAAGGCCTGGTTTGGGTGGGCACACTCAGCCTCCTGTGTGTTCATTGGCTGTCTGATCAGCACCCACAACTGCCCCCAACCTTCTGTATGCACTGAACACTGAAGGCAGGGATAAACAGAGAACTGCACTCATGCTTGGTCTTGTTCTCTGTTGGTGATGTGGTGCCTGGGCTGCGTCCTCACCCAGGGATAGAGGCTGCAAAATCCTCAGGGAAACGAGCACTTCCTGGCCCCAGGGACAGCAGCTGAGCTCTCAGGGAGCCAGGGTTCACACAGCTCAGCAGCTCCTCTGTGCTGAAACTCAACTGTCCTAGTTCAGCAGGTGGGACCAGTTTATCCCTGTGTGGATGTGACCAAAGCTGTGCATTCTAAACCCTCTGTGCCATTGCCCGGGAACTGGTAACAATGGACCATTGGCAGCAGCTGCCCAGGGCACAGCTGACCCCTCAGCCTGCGAGCTGGCTGGGAAAGAAGCCTGGCAGAGGAGCTGTGAGAACTCCCCTCTGGGGAGTCCTTGGCACCTCCACACCCACCTGAGGGCTCAGGTC
>JAOXXN010000150.1:1394667-1423297 GCA_026770055.1 Myrmophylax atrothorax
TGGAGACAGGTGGCAACACCCTCTGCAAAAGGGAGAACCTGAGTGTCACCCTGCTGGGCAATGAGCAGAGCTGGAGGGTCTGGGGTGGAGCCAGGTGGGCCTGGTACTCCTGCCAGGAGTGCCACAGAGGTACCATCGTGCCTGTTTCCAGACCACACCTGTGACAGGGTGAGGGGCCTGTCTGTGCTGGAAGGGAGGGAAGGAAGGAGGGTCTGTAGGGCCTCCACAGACCACAGGCTGAGGGTCACGGAACGAGGGAGAAGGGGCCCCAAAGCACCAGTGAGGTGGTGGTTGCTGAATGGATTTTTCCCTTTTGCTTTCTTTGTTCCCATGTTTTGCCCTGGGCGCTGATGTTTAGTAATTTAGACCAAGGGGATCTAAAGAGTTGCGGTAAAGAGCAGTTGAAAAATCAATGGATGCCAGCAAGGGTCAAATGATGCCATAAAGAGATTAACAACAGCAAGGAGAGATAATATTCCCCTGACTGTAGAGCTGGCCCTGTGAGTTTTATGACAGGGAAAGGAGAGAGCAGGGGTAGCCCAGCACCTCTTTCCCTGCTTGACTTCTCCCTCTCCTCACAGCTCAGAGCTGGTTGGGGACAGAGGGGACAGGACTGCTGGGGGCAGCAAGCAAGGGATGGCCATGGGGATAGGGATGGGGATGGGGATGAGAGGGGCAGACAGGGGCCATGCCGCTGCCTGACGAATTCTTCTTCTAATCCAGACAAACTGCAGCTCTGTTGACAGTCCCTGCTAAATCACCCAGGAGGAAATTACTTACTCAGCAATCAGCCACAGGTTATAGCATGAAGGTCAGATTTTATAAGGGTCCTCTGGAAATGCATGGGGGAAACTCGACATGGCTGTGTGTCACTGTCTTGGCATTGGAGCTAAAACCAGGGCAGGCAACATGTGAGGCAACAGACAGATCCAGCCAAAACAGCCTTCCCCCAGCTGCTGCCTTCTCCCCAACCCCTTCTGCACAGCCTCCTCACTGAGCTAGGGAATCAAATCAGGAACATAGCCCAAGGGACCTGAGGGCTGAGGCAGAGGTGACATTTAGTGATCAACTGAATGTCCTTGTCAGGAGCAGGAAGGCTGCTCTCTGGGGATTTGCTTTTGCTTCATTTCAGCTGTTCTTTGGTTCCATGGCATGTTCTCAGCACTGACAACACTCCTATGTAGGAGCACATTGAATGAAGCAGCTCTGTTTTCCCCTGTCTCTGTTCCAAGGCACTGCCTCTCTTGGCAGTGGTAGAAGCAACCACTGGCACTTTTTGCTTCGAAAGCACGCTCGATGCACAAATCTGTGCTCATGATGTGCAAAGGGGCCACTACCTCAGGTTTGCAGTTGGCTGGGCTCATGGAAAGAGCCTGAAGGAAGCAAAGAGGCTAAAACACACATGTTCAGCAAGGATTGCCTGGGAAATCTCAGCCTGACCCTCCCACGAAGGCTTTCCCCTTGGAGAGAAGCCAAAGGCAGCTTCCCCAAGGCCCAGCTGACTGGGGATGCTGGGCAGGAGCCAGTGACCTGCATACAGGGATTTTCCTTCAAAGCATGTGCAGTCCTTGCAGGAACCTTTGGGATCTGGTGGGAGACTCTCCAGGGTGGCAAGAACATGTGGAGAATGGGGTTGTATTTGCTGCTGCACTTAAATAAATCAATGTGTGGATAAGTGTGACTGGAAGAAATGTGTTGAAGAGTCAGCAGACTGATGCACTGTATTAGCAAACCCAAAGGGAAAAGAAAGATGGCTAAACCTCGGGAAAAGATGACCTTGATCCACTGCCCTTTAAGGCCGCAAAGGCATCTGTTTTCTGGAAGAGACAGCACATGCTAAGACGTCTGCACATGCTGAGCTCTTTCTAGTGCTGTGTTTGGGTGGCTTTGAGACAGTGCCAGCTCAAAGCCACCTTCCCCCAGGAGGAACCTGCTGTGATTCTCTTGCCCTTGCCCAGACGGACATTTTTCTCTCCCCCTTCCTTGCTGAATGCAGCAGAGAACCCTGGTGGTCATCAGGATGCCTGCTCCCTCCCAGAGGAGCATTGTCCCTGCTGGGAACACAGCAGGGCATGGAATTTGCTCTGCCCATTCCTATACCCTGGGATAAAATAGTCAGGAGCCCTGTGCAAGACTTCCAGATCCTGTCATGGACCACCAATTTGACCTTTGGTCAGGCCCCAGCGAAAGGCACATTTTACTGGCTTTAAACTTACATCTATGCTATACCATCTCTTCCCTCTCTCGCTCTGTTCCTTGATATCACTGTGCTGTTTAACCTCACTCTCTCTGCATTTCTCCATCTTCTATAGCTTTGCTTCTGATTCTCCCACATCTTCCCATTTTTTCCCCCTCTTCTGTGCCCTATTGGCCCTGACCACCCTCAGCTGCCAGCCAGCCATGCTGGGCCAGCTCCTGGCCTACCTTCTGTAAGGGTTTGTTTTCTTGCCTTGCACCCAAGTGACAGCAGATGAGAGTGGGGTGCTGCCACAAGATTTCTGTGCTTGCTTCCATCAGTGCTTCCTGCAGAGTCTGGGCAATTATTATCTCTGTAAATGACTGAAAGAAGTATAGTGATAAAAGGATTAAGCTAGATGTATTTTATTTTATTTATTTATATCTTGCTGCTCCTCCTCCCATCCTCCTTGACAAGCTGTGGAGCATATTGTGTTGCAGCTGTTCCAGGGAGGAGCAGTGACATGGGGACCAAGGGAGGGTGCAGAGGGGTCTGGGAGCCAGCAGAGAGCACAGATGGGTGCTTGGGCAGGGGGTACAAGGGGCTACTGCAGGAGAGCTATAGACTCCACTGTGAAGGGGCTGGGGATGCAGCAAGGCAGTTTGTTTTCTTTTTTTCTCCTGTGAGTTCCTCTTTTCAAGACAGGGGCAGAGAGCCCATAGAAATGAGGTCATGGAGCTGGACCTGAAGCTGCTCAGAGCCAAAGTTTCAGTGGATTATGAACCAAGAGGCCAAGCAGAGTGTCTCTGGACAGGAATTGTTGCACAGAAATCCCACAAATTACTGCTTGCCTGAGGCCCCTGAGGGCAAGATGAAGTGGCACAGCACCGTACCCACGAGCAGCCCTCAACAAGCTGTTCCTGCAGCAGATCCTTGCAGATGCTTCTGGAAGCAGCCTATTCCCAGCTGAAGTCTATTTCAGGTCTCCATGTGTGTTTGCTAAATAGCTGACAACCTACAGACTTGTACAGACAACCTATTCCTGTCTTGGAACTCGCAGAGCCCTGCCTGCAACTGTGGCCTCCCTGATGTCCCTTGTAAGGCCTCCCATAGTGGGGAGTCCAAGTGACTCTGGGCCCCGCTGGTGGCAGCAGAGCTGGATGGGGCTTTACCCGACTCAGAGTTACACACAGCAACTTACCCGAAGGTTCAGGGTTTGGCAGTGCACCCCCTCCCAGCTCCTTGGCACGGAGGGAGCAGTACATGATTGCAAACTCTCCTTGGATTGAGCCCTAGAGGAACAAAACTGGAGATTATATTCCTGGCAAAGACTCCTCTCTAAAGCTCATTTGTACCAAGGCTGTAAAATGTGATGAGCCAGGATCCAGTCTGGTTCTGCAGGGCTGTGATATGGTATGGTTTGTTCTGATACAACTAAATTTTGGCCTCTCCCATGCAGTTCCCTGGTGACAGTCCCTGGCTCATGCCATCCCCTGAACCGTATCCAGGCTCATCTGGGAGAGTGCTGGCTGACATGGGCCAAGGAAGCGTGTCATGGCTTGGATGGCTGTGACAGTGCCTGAAGCCTGTGCCCTGGCCCTGGCTTAGTTATCAATATAGATCTCTCCTGAGACACTTTTGCAGGGTAAAAGGGGTTTTGCAGACCTACTTGTTGGAGTCAGGCACGCGTGTTTTCTCTGGAGTGCTCTCACTGGCAGCACAGAGTCATCACAGAGGGAGCAGGAGCAAGGGTAAAGTTGTAAGGGAGTGGGAGAATTTGGGTGGAGGGGTAAGGGTGATCTGTGGCACGCTGGGAAGCCTCAGCAACCAGGAGTGGAGGGCGGAGGACCCTCTCAGTCTCCTCCTTGTAGTCTCAGTGCTGGCATGATTGCACTGCCTGTGTCAGTGGGAAGAACTTGGCACCTGCCATCTCACTGAGTGCTGCACAGAGACAGATCAGCTGCTGTGTTTGTATGACTAAAGAGACTCAGGAGCACAATCATTCAGGAAGTGAAACAAAAGGATGGCAGCTTTTGGGCCAATACCTTCAGCAGTCCTTGGCATATGGGAGCAATTCAGGCAGGTGAAGGAGCAGCTGAAACTATGTGGAATGTTCTCCTGGGCCCCTGAACCAGCCCTAAAGGGACAACAGTGGCACTTAGGAAGTCCTGTCCCTGTGGTGACATCGCAGGTATTTGCCTGGTAGGAGTGTGGTGGCAGCAGCAGCCCCTGATCGGCTCTTGCCATTTGTTCTCCCTCATGCTGCAACTGCAAAGCTGGGCCATTGGTGCTTCTGGACCTCAGCCTTCACCTCTATGCCCAGAGTTAAAGGACCTCTCTGGGTTTATGGTCAGCAGCAGAGGCTGTAGGTGGGACATGATCCACCAGCTGTCACCTCTGAGAGGCAGCACAAGGGCTCAAGGCCAGGGTAACTGTGCTGCCTGCACAGCCTACAGCCAGACCCACAGGTCTAAGCAGAAGGAACAATTTTGTCTTTTCAAGCAAGGCATTTGGGAGATGGTCTCCCATGGACTCTTGTCCATCCTTGGAAAATACAAGCTGGGTGAGATGGGCAGCCGTCACTGGAAGGTCACCTGAGGGATGGATATCTCACAGCTTGATATAACTCCACCTAAAGTCAGAGTGATTCCCCTGGACTGACTCTTGCTGTGGTGGCTTCTCCCCATAAATCCCTACTGGCATTTGCTTTTTCCTGCCTTCTCTGCTCTGCCATCTCTACCTTCCCTTCCACCAGTGCCTCCAATGGGCAGAGCAAGCAATCCAGCATGGCCCAGTTTAATATTCCACAGATCCTCACACAGCGATAAATGAGAACAAGAGAGGAAAGGAGGGGGTGGGAGCCTGGTGCATGGGGGGATAGAAAACCCTGAGCCTGTATTCAGAGCTGCAGAGATAACAATAAGCGAGAATAATAGTCTAACAAGTCGGAAATGTCACACGCGATCTGGTGCCATTAACACAACATGGATCTGAAATATCACATAATTAGTTTTGTGCCTGTTGTTCTGATTTGGAGAGAAAAAATATTAAAGGGAAGAGATCTGGGGGGGTAGAGAGGGGAGTGCCAGCAAAGTGAACTCATAAAAGGGTGAAGCCTACAGCGGCTAATGTTTTTGGAATAGTATAATAAAGCTCTATCTCCTTGCCCATGTTTGAGGCAGAGATTTTTATCTGGCAGTACGGGATAAAAAGAAATGAGAACTTGAAAAGGGTAGATAAAATTGCGATTGATCTCTCTAGGGCTGACTTTCCTCCTTTCAGGGAAGCTTGTGGGCCTCATGAATTGCTCCACCACTGAGACACACGATCCCCACGCCTTCCCATGCCACCTTGCTAAAAGATGAAAAAATGTTTCCAAGACTTCTTTCCCCATCCTTTTATAACCCAGTGCATAAAGCCCATGTTGGAAGGCTGTGAAGTGCCTCAGAAGCTGTTTGTCTCCTGAAAGCAGGCTAATGCATGGGTGTTGGGGGACCCCCACCGATGTGAGGCGTGCGAGTCCTCGTGCCTTCGGAGAGGCTGCTCGGAACGTTTGCCCTCCCGGGCTGGTGAGTGCCACCAGCTGCTGGGAGCAGAGTTCCTGCCTCTGCCTGCAGAGCCTGCTTCATGCCAAGGGCATTCTGTGTCTCTCTGAGGGACACAGGCACTATCAGAGGAGACAGGAATGCACAATGGCCAGAGTGGATTTGCCAGGTCATTCCGGGGATCGTAGTTTGGAGGGAAGACGGGAGGGATGTTTGCTCCTGCTCCTTGCTCTCGCCCTGTACGTGCAGAGCAGCTTCACACCGAGGCCCACGTCCAGCCCCTTTCTCTGGTCTCTCCCAGTGTGGGTGAAGGGAGAGCAGGAGATGTGCTAACCACAGATTTGACTTATAATGCATAACAAAACAAAGCTTTTGGTCATTTGTTTATGCATCAATTGCTAATCACTTCTAAACATATTCTGGGAAAGAGGTGCTTTCAAACAAAAGTGGCATGCCTGTGCCAAAGGCACGGGTTGCCGTGTCCAAATCCTGTCTCTGGGGGATGCCTGTAGGACTGGGATTCAATTAATTCAGCCCCAGCGGACCCATCGCTCTGCCCGCTGAGGGCTGGGCACTGACAGCAGCGTGACAGCAGCACTGATCTATCGCTCCCTGCTCTGCCCAGTGCTGGCAGGAGGTGCTGGCACCGCAGCGCTGCCACCTCCAGAGCAAAGCCTGTCCCATGGAATGGGGGATTTGCGAGGGCTGAAACGCAGCAGCTCTTTGACAGAGATCTGCTCCCTGCATTCACACAGGATGTGAAAAGTACTTCTGCATTTTGTTAACACTGAGCAGAAGTGGTAAATATTAGGACTGGGGAAGAAGCAACTTTTCCATTTGATGAGAAAGTCTGTGGCGTCAGTTTTTCTCTCGACTCTGAAATGAGTGTTAAAAATTCTGATGAAGCATATGTTCTTCCAAAATTAAACATTTCATTTCTATTTCAGCCTTTGCAGCTTGCCAGTAGTTTTAAAATACAAACACAATGGTTTTGTTTGGAAAAATAATTTTGAACAGGGCATTTTAGACTTATCAAAACTCTTTGTTTCATTTTTTAAAAGGGAAAGGCTACTAAACAGTCTATGTGACATTAGTATTTTCTGAGATGTGTTGATTTAAGTGAGTAAAATTGATTTTTTTTTTTTTGGGAAGCAACGCTTTGATGAAAAATTTCTGATCTGCTCTAGTAAGATGGGCAAGACTTGTTTTATATATTGGTGTCTATCCAGACAGTGAGACATTAGCTATCCCAAGAAGCAAAGGGAAGCTTGTGTGACCAATGCTATCAAAAAAATCCCAAAACATATAACTCCTCTGTGTCCTACATCAATGTAAAAAATTAAATTTCTTCTAAAATTTGCAGGAAATTTTATCAGAATGGTGCAAAAAAGAAATAGGCTGCAAGATGAGCTTGACAGTGCTAGTTTTCCCATCCATTTTAGTCTGCATGAGTTCTCAGCAGATCACCTCAGCCCTGACTTATTAGGAAGGTTCAGACAGACTCCTAACATCAAGGCAAGTGTCTGCCGAGACTATGGGCCCCAGGAAACTGGGCAAATCTCACCAGTTCGGTGAATTTGGGCCACAGGGCTGAAATCCAGTCTTGCTCCAGCCAAGAAGCTTAGAAAGGAGGGGCAGTTGGAATCAGAGATGTGTTCATACTGAAATTTCAGGTGGTAGCAAGGCCAGGGTGGGGTAGCCCACCAACAAGGCCCCTTGCTCAGCCCTGGGGAAACTGAAAACTGGTGGAACTGGCAGGGAGGATCAGGAGGAATCCTGATGCCAGATGAGCACTGCAGCACCTGGAACTCGTAACAGAGTAACAAATCCTGTTGCCTGCAGTTAGTTGGGTCGTTGGAGAGAGGTGTGCAAGCCAGGAGAAGTTTGGGGAGCAGTTGTGGTTTTTGTTTCAGTTTTGGGGGGAGAGCCTGAGGCAAAAGCCTGAGCAGGACCATGAACGGTTGATCATTTGAAGGGGAACAGCTCAGGAACTGAAGATATGCTTTGCTGGAAGTGTTTTGGTGGTGGTTGTGGCTGCACAGGAGGGCTGCCCTAGCCCTTGTTCCTCCCTTGTCTCTCTCAGGTTGGATTGTGATGGTGGATGGAGCTACAGCAGCCCCGTAAGCAGGGGCAGGCTGGGGGTGTGCAGTGAGGGCTCCACTGTGCTGGTGCCCAGGCACAGGGGCTCCCTGGCCTCAGGGGTGGTCCTGCATGTGCTTGGCTTCAGAGGACAAGCAAAGCTAAACTGCCTGGGGCAGTGGGCAATGGGACTGGATGCTTCCTGGGCTCAGGAGAGCAAACATGCCTGGTTTTCCACATTTGTGGAAGTTACCTTACCAACTCTTTCCTGGAAAATGACCTGCAAATGGTGTGAGTCACAGAATAAAGAGAATATAACATGTAAGCTTGCTCCCTCTGGCTCGCAGCCCTTTGAGGACCATTCTTTCCCCCCATAGCCATGAGGGTTAGAAGCATCCTGTCTCCTTCAGTTGATTCAGAAAGTGAGGTTAAGTGCAGAGCTGAAGACTCCAGGACCTGAGGGTATGCAATTCCCTGAACTCATAAAATCATGACTTGGCAAAACTGTGCTAGCTGCAGAGCTGTTCATGCTCTTAACCTGCATTTCTCCTAAGCCAATTAGGCTGAGTTTCTAGTGAGGGCAATAATGGCTGGGCACACTCTCTTGAACCAATAATGTGGGTGGCTGGAGCAGACGAGTGGCCTGCTAATGAGGAGCTGCCTGCTAGCCCTGCATAGCTAATGACCCTGGCTCCAGCAGTCCACGGCCAAGCAGAACAAAAAATCTATTTCCACCAAGTGCTTCATTGCCATCCAGCTACACCCAAGTGAACAGCTTGGTTGGTGGGGAGAGGGACTGACAGTGTGGCTGGGGTGGGGCTGCTGGCAGGGAGAGGTAGCGTGTTTTCGCCGGGTGACCCTGGATCGGCCTTGATGTCTCTTCGGGCATTGCTGTTCTGTCCCCTCCCTGCCTTTGCAGCAGTGCAGCTCCAGGGATAGTGTTGGGAGTGAAATGGGTTATGATACATGCTGCAGGTTATGGTGGAGAGGAGTGCCAAAATCTAGAGGGTTTAGTGCCACAGTTGGAGGTGCCTGCCTCGTTAGTGCCTGTCACCCCTTCAGCTTCTTCTCAGGGGCTAATACCCTTCTGAATTCAGGGAGGGAGCTCTGAAAGCAGGCAAGCCTCAGGATAAAAGGTTTGTAGTCTCTGTGGAACACTGATTCCTCCAGGATGCATCCTTTGTTGAAACCAGCACCAAAGATCAAGGTCTGGGCTCTCACGCCTGGGCTGGGTCTGCTGCATCTCTGCACTGGGAAAAGTGTGTGCCTCTGGAGCTGGGATGATGTGGTGCAGTGCAGGGGGAGGCACTGGTATAAGCTGCCAGGCTCCCAGTACCTGTATGCCCAAGTCCAGGCATGAGGGAGGCTGTGTCAGCACCCCGGGAGGGCTGAGCTTGCTCTCTGTGACTCTGTCTCCTATTGGCAGGGAGGGGAGATAGGTGGGCATGGTGCAAAAATCTGCTGAAAGAATTCTTCCTTTCAACAGATTAAACTCTTCTTGCAGAGCTCCTGTGTGTCTCCCCTCCCACTTGAAATTATAAATACATTTCTCAGTGAGTTAGTGAAAAATTCAAGCTTTCTGCTGTAAAGATCCCATCTTCAATTCAGGCCCTGCAAGGTCCACATGTGGCAGTTGATTTGGCCCCATTGGGCTGCTGTGATTGGTAAAATGTATTGAGATGCCTCCACTATGCTAAGCAAATATAAAAGATTGCTTTTAGGTTAATTTATTACCATTTAACAGAGAACAAATAAATTTTTAAGGTATAATGGAAAATTAAAAATCCTATTAAGCAAATTTGCTTACCTAGTACTTGGTAACAACTTGGGCTTCGATCCCACAGTCACTGAAATGTACATACAAGCTTACTCAAGTATGTAGGCCCAAAGAAATCTTAAATCTCAGTGGGATTGAGAGCATGGATGTTAAATGTAAAATAATAAAAAATAGAAAAACCCCACAAAGTTAGTCTTTTGCTCTTGGCACTGCTAGTCTCCACCTCACTCACTGCCCTTGCTTGGGGAATGAAAATTGACGAGGTCAGTTTGGCTTCTGTTTCTAGTCAGTGTCAAATTGTTGGCTTCAACCCTGGTTTTAGCAGGACTGTGGTATTGATACACCTCTGACCTGCAGCACTCGACATCGGCAGCAGGAAGACACAGAGGCAGTGCCTGTCTGTGTGTGGGGTCGGGAGGGCTGTGCTTGCCCTGGCAGATCCTGGGGATCCACAAGATCCCATGCTCTGCCCTCAGTCATGTAGGTAAGGATTTGGTAAGCTGGCCACTGCCATCCACTGGGCTAGTAGGAGGTGTCCCTGCCCATGGCAGGGGGTTGGAATGAGATGAACTTTAAGGTCCCTTCCAACACAAACCAATCTGTGATTCTATGATTCTAATTAGTAGAAATCAGTCTTGCTTTTCTTCAAATCTAGTTTGTACTGTAAATCAAAGCATTCATCTTTCTGCACTCCTGGGTTAGAGGCTGGCATTTATTTGTTTTGTTATCTACAGTTTTTCATGTGTCCTGGTGCAGATAATGGGACGTCCTCTCACTGATACAGCTTGGAGTTCAGTTGTGTTCAAGCTGCTTCTTGTGATGGGGTCAGGGTCATAGTCCTTCCCAGGCCTGAGTGAGGTGCATTGGGGCAGAGAGAAGCCACAGCCATGGAGCTTCCACACAGGTCTGTGCAGGCGTGAGCAGCACAAAGCTGCAATGAGGCCTCAGCTCCTCAGCTGAAATACTGCTGGGGCTGGTAATCTTTAAACAGGGAGCACGTCTGGAAGTGTTTTGAGCAGGGATGTGTGCCTGTGGTGGTTTGTGAAAGTCCCATGTGATTCCGTTGGTTCCACTGATAGAGCTGTTTCATCACTGAAGCTGTCTGTAAAACACAGCTCCTGAGAGCAGTACCCACACAGAGAGGTGTGCAAGCACTTTGTGAAGGCAGGAATGAGCTGCTGAAGGGGCTGGTGCGGGAAAGGGTGGTTATAGGGGGAATTGTAGTGGGCTTTGTATGGCCAAAAATGGTGCTCTCTTGGACACGTGCCCTGGGATTTCTAGTCCATGGCTGGCAAGAACTTACATCTCTTGGGATCCAGTTTTTAGGTGATGGCCTAAAAACAAAGAATGTAGAGCTGTCCTTATTTCCATTGCTCGGAATATGAAATTGTGGAGACAGTGTGAATAAGCACTCACCAAAACCAGCCACTGAGTGCAGGGCTGGGCAATCATCATGGCCACCAGCATGTTGCTTTTCTCCATACAAGTCTTATCCCTTGCAGATCTTCATGCTTGCAGAAGTCTTCCATCTCCTGGTCCCGTTGTGTCTGTCAATCCAGGTGACAGTCTGTGGCAAGATCTGCCCTGCTCATGCAGCATGTGGGGGCTGCTCCCCCAGGACTGGTCTCTATAACTCTTCATTAGTGGTTGACTTCATGAGGAAGGCCTGCAGGGAGGCTGGAGGCAATTCTTGCTCCAGGCACCCACTGGTTTGTGCCTCCTCTGTCCATATCTCAGATTTGAGATGTTAGTGAGTCCTAGTGCATGTTCTGGTTGGAAATGACATGTGCTATAGTTCCTGTAGCAAAAGATATACTTGTGAATGTGTTCCTCAGAAAAAGTGGTGAGTTCAGATGATGGCTTTGAAAAATCCTGCCTCACTCTTTGTACAATGACTTCTATTTATGTGAAAGTACAGCTCCTGTAAGCACCCTAAATTTGAGATGAGTCTGGTAAAAGGTTTCTTCAGCTGAGAGATGAATTTCTGATAGTCAAAACACTTTGTTTCAGATCCATGAGGCAGTTTTACATTACATTTTGTCCAGACTTCCCTGGAATGAATCCTTTTGCTTGGATATGACATAGTTTAGAGAAATACTTGGATGCTTTGATACAGAAAGTGTTTTTCAATTGGGAACATCCTGGGGCCCTTTTGGGAAGGGAAGTGTACTCATTCAGCACTCAAGGATTAATGCATCTCTACCTGTATCCCTCTTAGGGGCCAGCTGCCTTACAATTCCACAGCAGTGGTCGTCCAGGCAAGGAAGAGAAATCATGTGAAGTGACCCACTGCAGAGTGTGAATAACTACTAAAACCAAGGGACTTGGCTCCAGCTTCCCCACTGCGATTCTTACCTGGCTGCAGAGATGCTGGGTGGCCCCTCATGGCCCTACTCAGTCTGAGTGAAGCTTGAATTTCAATGTGCTGTGATTGAATTTGATAAAAATCAAACCAGGAGGTATTTCAATGCAAAAGTAACACCTTTCTATGAAAAGGAATCCCTCTTTCAATTTGTTGTGTGCAACAGTACTATTGCACCTTGACTCTTTTGTAGTAATTATCTGGGCAAATATACTTCAAAAGAGGTTTTTTATCTTCTGTGCCACAGGCAGGTGTTAGCCCTGGGTGCAGGAGAGCAAAGAGAACTCTAGTGAGGAAAGCAGGAGCCTGTTGGTGTATCAGTGTCCTTGGTGGGGTGGATCGTTTTCTGGGATGTGGGAGTGGGGCAGGGGTGAGTCATGCCTTGCCCTTGTCATTCCTTGGTTTCCTGAGCTATGCCCACTCATCTCTCTGAGCACAGGATGTGGCTGGCTTTATTTGGAATGTTACAAGCATCTCTGTCTGAGTTAATTGACCAAGACAAATTTTGTTAAAAAACCTTGACATTAATAATGAGAAATACGAGCTGGGAGGTAGAACACACACTCTCTAGACATGCATTAGCAGTACCCTCACCCTTCCAGACTCCTCCTGAGGTACTATGGCAGAGAGCTTAGGTCAGTTAGTTTTAAAATTAACTTCTAGTCCTCAAGGCAGCCTTTAAATAGAGTATTTGAGCTGTGACTATCACTAGTCTTTTTAGGCTTTGTAAGGGAGGAGTGAGAGAGTATAAATCCAGAGAAATCCACAATTCTTGGTGACTGATCCTGGGCAGACCCAGACCCATCATCCCAAACCCCCAGGTCCTGCAAGCTGAGCTGGGGTGTGGTGTACTAGTTACAGGAGTGGGAGTACTCCTCTTCTCCAAGGGACACTCTGCACATGCTGTTAGGCTGCCCTTTGCAGCCCTGATCCATCAAGGTCTTGCTGTGATCATGCAGTCCAAGAGATGTTCCTGCTTCTCTCACCACGGACACAAGTATGCTGAGGTAGCTGTGCAGAAGGCTTGGCCTTGCGTGCGTGTGGGGGGTCCAACTGATACTGCTTTGGGTACCAAACATGCTTTGAGAAGCTGTATCAGTCCATCTGAGACATGCAAAGCTGTTCCCTCCTCTTGGAATAGTGAGTGGGTTAAGCCCAGGAAACACACAGGTTTCTTGCCTGACATGACTTTAATGGGGAGAAATTCCTCAGATGTAAAGAAAAAAAGCCCCAGAGACCCTGCATCCCTGGTGAACAAGGTGAAGCTTCTCAAAAAACTTGGCTGGTGCAGTGATGGGACAGCCTAAACTGCAGTGACCTAGTCTGTCCCGTGTCAAAGCATGGCAGCGTTTATCTGCCTCTTCACCTTCCCTTTCCTGTCCGTGGGGAAGTCTCTATGGCTGCTCTGCTGCAAATCATATAACTCTACAAAGAAGCAAAGCTATCCCTGTTCCCTTCTTCCAGACCTGGATAGCAATATTTGATGAAAAGATACTCCTGAGTCTGTCAGGACAGCAGCGAAAGGAACACCTTCATTTACTTCTGGAAACGGACAGGAGCCCAGTGCCTGGGGTGGGTCCTGCCCAAAGCCATGGTGCTCTCCTGGCCTCTCTTGGGATGCTGTTCTCCCTTGCCTTCTTCTGGTGACGTGGACCTTGCAGGCAATCCATCAGCCTCCTTCTTTCCTGAAGTGTCAGGACTGCAGCTGCACGTCCGATCAATACCGCCCAACCTTGACATGGAATCAGTCACTCGTGGCCAGCTCATTACTCGGCTGACCGTGCGCCTGCAGCAGCCCCTAATAGCCCTGTCCGGCTGCTGCCGAGTCACAGCAGGAGTGTTTAGCAGCCCTTATTTACATGCAGCATTTCACCAGTCCCTCCTTTCCCTGCTTACAGCTTACCATCTGCTCCAGAGCCTCAGAGGAGACCGAGGCTGCGGCGTGGGGACAGACGGAGTTTGCAGGGTGGAGACAGGAGCATCGTGCCTGTGTTTTGTCTCTATGGTGACTGAGTACCTTTCCTGGTAGCACTGAGGGGGAGGCTGGTCCCAGGCCGGCCCATTTTAGGCCTTCTCTGCTAAAAACCTTTCTTTCTCTAGAAGATTTTGGCATTGTGCTTGGGTTTTATTCTGGCTTTGGAGCTGATTTTAGTTATAGCTATTTTAATCCACTGTGTCTTTCAGTCATCTTGTCTCTGTGTTTGCACTCTCCAAGGGGTGGGGAAGGCGCAGGATGCTCTTCCTAGAGACCAGCTTTAAAATGGCAATTTATTATTTATAAATTGGGGTATTGGAGCTCTGGGAGTGGAGTTCCTGTGAGTCTATTAGCTGGGCAGGTTGTGCCCTGTGTCACTGCAAAGATGCTTTCTTTTTTATCAGCAGTAAAGTCTTAGACTTGACTCCTGACCTTGGTTGTGAGCCATTAATGATCTCTGAAAGAAGCAATGCACTGACACATGCACTTTGGGGGATATTTGGTACATCTGCTAACATGCCATTGATTTCCATGCAAACTCACGAGTACAGGAGTTTTTTGAAATAGCTTTTCCTTAAACTGGAGCCCGAGTTTCAACCTTGGCCTCTGATTTTCATGAAAAGACACAATTTCCCCCTTGGGAGTGAAGATGAGGATGATGGTGAGAAATGATGTGTGTGTGCGGGCAGCAGGGCTGGAGAAGCAGCTGATTTTGGAGAGGAGTTCAGCAAGAATGGAATGGGTAAAAGCACTGGAAAAGAGGGTAGGTGGCATTTGAGACAAGTGCTGTTGGTTTGTGGCACTACAAGGGACCTCTCCTCCTCTTCCTCCTCATGCAGTGTTTTACAAGGCAGTGTCACAGGCCAAGGCAGCTATGGCAGAAAACCTAGGCAGAATGGATGTGTTTGTTGATTTGCTGGCTGTTGTGGTAGCTCTGATCCTTGTTTGTGGCACAGGAACCCCAATCTCTGGCACTGCAGTGGCACAGAAACAAGGTGTAGCCCTGCCCTCAAACTTCAGACATGAGCACTGAGGGTCAGTACTCTTGATAAATAAAGCTGATGTTTTTGTGAATCTTAACTAGTTCACTAAACTACTTCAAGTGATTATCCTGTTTTTTTTTCTGGTTAGGGAAAAATCTTTAAATACATAGAGGGTGAGACTATTCACAGACATTTGGGGAGGAATCAGCAGTGCTGTGGAATGAGCTGTGTTTAAGATATTGTCCTAGTTACAGGGGCTGGGACTAGTTTATCACTGTGTGATTATAACTAAAACTGTATGTTCTACACCCTCTGTGTCTTTTCTGATGAACTGTTAATAATGGACCATTTGCAGCAGCTGCCCAGGGCACAGCTGACCCTTCAGGCTACAAGCTGGGTGTGAAAGAACCCTGGGAGACAGGGAAGTGTTTCTGTCTTCACACCAATGACTCAGCTGTGATAACTCCCCTCCAGGGAAGCATTAGCACCTGCACACCCGGCCTGAGGGGTCATGTCTGCTCATGGGCCATTAGGGACTGGCACAGTAGGCAGTTTCAGTGACCCAGAAAATCAAAGATTTCAAAATATCCCATGACTCAGAGAGTTAAATCACCCATTGTGGAACTCCTCACCCTGGGAGAGGTACTGGGCATTCCCACCTGAACCTGAGCATGCATAATCTTGGAGTTTTGAGACTTGTGGTACCACCCGCGGGATCCAGAGGAGGATCAGAACCTCAACAGGACTGAAACGTCACTCTCAACCAAATTGCGACCATCGTCCTCACCAACAGGTTTCCTTTCCTTTTATTTTGCTCTCAGGGGGACCATGTGGCCCTCAGCACAGGGGCCAATGAGCGCCATTCTGTTCATGCCCCAGGGTGCTGGATTATACATCTGGTTTGGTGGGATAAAACCAGTTTTCCTCTGTATCACTGTAATCTTTTTAATAAATTGTAACTCTGACCTGGACTCTCTCTTGAGTTGGGTTTATTTGTCCCGCTGGTTTACCTTTAAACCAGCACAGATATATCTTTGGTGTGAAAAGATTGGAAGACTTGCTCCAGGACAGTTACAGGCAAGAAATGATTCTAATCTTGTGTCTGGAATCACTACCTTAGGGTTCCAGTTTATTTTCAGTGGTGAGAAGGAAACAAGGGGTTTAATTTCCTTCTCTCAGAGTCTTGTGGTTTAACCCCAGCTAGCAACCAACCAGTGCAAGCAGTGTTTTGAGTACTGAGGTGCTCTGTCCACTGTGTTCAATGCCAGGAAGGGAGAGGCCCTTTGTCTGGATCTTGAGCTTGGTGGGGATTGGAAATTGGAGAAAACTGGTAGCTAAATGTTTTCCTTCTTGTCAGGGTCTGTGGTCAAACAGCTGGCAGACTCTGGGAGCTTGACCTCTATAAAGGATTGGGTGCAGATTTGTCTCTTACAGTGTGGCACAGCACATCTGCACTGCACTCTGTGTGCACAGCATGGACATGAGGTACCTGGCTCAGTGGACTAAGGTTATCATTCCCACGTGGAAGTAGATAAATTGCTCCTGGGAAATGTGGATCTCTTGGGATGTCTGACAGAATACTGCCAGCCTGTGGGGGTAGGGCTGAATCTTACTGCTTGTCTTGTACAAAGACCAGGCTTGTGCAGGGGCAGAGCTCTCCCAGCTCTCTCTGCTGCTGCCTCTGCAGACCCTGTGAAGTTACGAGTTCTCCCACCAAGGGAGAGGCTGCGGTGTGAAACTGGACTGTGTTAGCTCACAGGATTATAGAGAGGATTATGGAGGAGAGGCTCAGAATGCTGAAATCACAGCACTCCAGTCAGCATTTGTGCTCCCTGCCAGGCCAGTCATTGAGGTCTGAGCCACAGTCATAGGAGATGGGGCTCAGCACAGCCTCTGCACCTGCCTTGGTTCTCTGCTGCTTCTTGTCTGCCCTGCTCTGAAGGACTCTGGCCTCATATCAGTTTCTAATGAAGGAGAGTTCTGTGTTTCAGGATAAGATTTGTAGGCCTCTGTTTCCCCTCTTGATTTCCACTGCTGGATATATGGTTTCAGAGGCAAGGACTTTGTGCTGGCTTCTCTCGTGTACAAAGGTGGCTCCAGAGACTTGGACAACAAAGGCAGCCTCCAATGGCTTTGCAAACCAAATTCTATGCAGGAAAGACCACCTGCAATGCAACCAAAGTTGTTTATTGTGTTTCTTTGAAAAAGATTCCCCCCTGTCCAAGTCAGAATTAGACAGCAGAATAATTTTCTTTTATCTGAGAAAAGCTGGTGCTTCTCTATGGGGTGAAGTAAAAATAGATCATCTTGACTTGTTGCATCTTGCATAATTTCCTGTATCTTGTTCCGTTTTGGACAGGTTGTTTGGAAAAACCCCACTTGTCCTTGGTTGGATGGATGGCATGAAGATGGATGGAGAGAAAGCCAGGCTAACAACTCCTCTCACTTCCCATGAGGCCAGCTGAAGTTTAGCATGTTCTGGGAATGCCAACAACCTGGGTGGCAGGCAGGCAATGGGTGAAAGAGGTTGGAGTATACATATTTTTTTATTCCAGAGTCAGAAGTTGAACTTTAGGCTTCTAATCTTTGTGGTCCCAGCAGCTGGGATGGTACATCCTATCTGTAAGCTGGGCACTCTGGTGCAAATGGGGCTACACTAACCCAAATAACATAGCACTGGGATATAGTGCTCCTCCTCTGACTGAGGCTGGGAAGGCCTGTGCAGTCCTAGTAGTGCAAGGTGATAAATGACATTAGGTCTGAGCAGCTGTCTAGTCCATCTCCTCCCCAGCCAGACCTCAGTCCCCTCCGCTGCCGTAATCCAGATGTAATCAATCTGGCACTTTCAAATATTTATGAATCATTGATGGATTTTTTTGAAGTTTGAAGTTGTAGCTTTCATGGAATTTGGTTTGATTAGCTGGAAAGTCAATATTTTCACTGCTCCATGGCTGAGCAGCATTAATTCCGGCCCAGGCAGCAGCAATAACAGCACTGCAGTGCTAATGGCTCTCTGCCTGCACCGGCTGGTGTTTAAGCAGTCTGGGATGAGCTTGGAGCATGAGGAGGAACCTTAGAGAGGTGATAATAAAGTACTACAGCTCATGGTGCAAATTGGCAGAGGCAGGTAAAGAAAAGGCCTATAGCAATGTTTGGGAGTCTGCAAGGTGAAGTCTTGAGGCTGCCTTTCTTCATAAGTCATCTCTTCTAGCACATCCAAACAAGGTGGATTGCTTTGTACCACAGCTCCCATTAACTTGTCTTAAAAGAATAAGGCACCTTCAGCAGAATGAATCAGAACCTCATGGGACCAGACCTTTATTCTTTTTAGCTGATGTGAATAGGAATTTGATAGGTGAGCCAAGTTATCCTTGTGTTTACAGATGATGGAGAGAAGCCATAAGGGAATTGTATGAGTTCAACAGAGGCACAAAAACCATATCTTTGTGTCACTTCCTGCCACAATGATCATTGCTTGCACTGGAGAGCCTACCTCTCTCTTTCATGCCTGTGATACCTGTCCTGTTCCAAATAACCTGTTCCAGTCCTGTTCCAAAGTAACCAAACAACTCCCATCCTAATTTCATATGACTGAACAGGCTGACTGAGAATTCATAAAGTCTCCACCATTATCGTGGGCTTCAGACAGAGCTTTCTGTGCTCTGAGGGTGTACAACTGAGATATTTGAGTCCCACATGACAGTGAACGTGTGTGCATCTGTCAGGGTCTGGATATTACGGTGTCATCCCAGGTTTAAATGCCTGCAGTGCAAAGTCATGTTCTAGAGTATTTCCTTTAAATCCACATGTTAGAGTGCATTTCTGTCAGACCAGGTAGCAATAAGAAACCCAGCGGTTTGCAGCAGGAAATGTGACCGATAACCTGTGCTCCCTTGGGCAGCAGCAACTGAAGGTGGGCTGAGGAGGTTCTGCTGCATATGAATGAGATCAGCCCTTGGGGTCTGGTGGTGCTCTGCAGTGATCCATGCCCAAGACTCCATCCTAGGAAGCAGCCTTAGCTCTGCTGCTGAGGCTACAGGGACATGAGGGCCAAGGCCTTGAGTCAGGCTTCTCCTGGATCTTTGAATCGGGAGCTGGGAGGCAGGGGACCAGCTTGGTGTGGTTGTGGTAATGGGATTACAGAGCACTTGAGGTGCAGAGCATATTTGGATAGAGCTTCTTACATGTTGCAGGGCTGTTGTGTTGCTGTGGTCTAGCTGAGAGGTGGCAAAAGGCATGAATAACTGTGACTGTGCTGCTGTGCTCAGGCTGGGCTGAGCTGGCATCCTGGTGTTAATAGTGTGGATCACAGGTGCTCTGACATAGTAGCTTAATGGCAAGGGATGCAAAGAACCGAAGAACTGAACAGACTGTGCCAGTGGCACACTAACCCCTGGCTTCCATGCTCAGGGCCATTTTTGAGGTGAATTTACATAGCCTGTATCATCCATTCCACTCCCAGCTGACCTGGTCTAAATTCCAGGGTACCCTTGTGGCACTGACAGCTGTGTGAATGACAGGAGCGATGACAATCCCACTTTAAACTTCAGAGGCTTTTTGGCAGTGTTAATGATGGCCAAGCTCTTCTAAAAGAAAAAATGCAATGGCAGACTGTGGAGCCTCACCTGACTGCTCTAAGGTTGTCAGATGCTGTGAGCTCTTAGTTTGAAGGAGTGTGTACAGATGTACATGTATAGCCCATCCTTCAGGAGAGAAACTGCAGTAAGTACTTGTGAGAGAGATGGCAGATCCACACAGATTTATGTTGATTATAGGGGTGTTAATGCCTGGCTTTTACAGCTTGATCTTGCTCCTGTCTTTTGTGCTGGCTTATAAATACATCCTCTTTGTTTCTTCTTGTGACCTTTCTTTAAATTTGGTCAAGATCCTGATGTATGGGTTGTCTTGCCCCTCCCCATGAAGAGACCTGCCCCGGGAAGACCCCAAGTCTCACTAATTTCTGCTGCAATGCATTATTTCAGACTTTATGTTGGAGGGATAAGACTGCACTGAATCATGCTCCACAGGGTGCTAAAAGCCCATGCTCTGGGTGATGCTCTGTGTAATCTGCCTTGTCAATACCCATTGCTCACATCTTTTCCAGTGGAGAGGTCTTTGCCAGCTGACTGGGTGCTACTGAACCTGAAGTGTGATGCTGACTTTCTTTCCATGACCTGATTCTCCTGCTTTCAATTCAAGTGTTTGCTTCTCATTCTGGGTTCTTGGAGCACATGACAGAAATGTGCCCCTGGGAGATGCTGACAGGGTGAATGTGGTACAAGGATTCCCTCATTACGTGTTAGGGAAGTGTCTCTGTACAAAGGTAGCTGTGCTGGGCAACACCATCTAGTCCTCTACCATAGCTGTTGGATCATGTTCCCATTAGTCACCTCCACAGGAGCCAGATCAATCCACTGCTGTTTCTCAGTCTTCCCTGAAATTGGCCGCCAGAGGAAAAGAAATGTCACTTATTTGGAAATTCTGCTTTCTTATTTTGACAGTGAATGAACTTACCTGGAACATCAGAGTTCCCAAGGCTGCAAGGTCCAGTTCCCCACTAGCTCATGTTGAGATAAACAAGCCTGGTCAAAGGGGAAAGGCCAAGGATCATGTTGAGAATGGCTGCGAGCATCTCTTCCCTGCAGGCTACAAATGTAGCTCACTGCAGGGGCTTGGCCTTGGTTTTCCATGGAAAGAGCCACATTTGGAGATGCTGGCTCGTTATTTTTGCAGGCACTTGTGCTTTGCTTGCTTCCAGTGGCAGACTCAACTGGAGATGGGAAGTCCTTGTCTTGAGGAGGCTACAGGTTAAAACAGTGTGAGTTGTCAGGGAAGAGGAAGGTCACTTGACAACAGAATTGGGTGTGGATGGTTATGGGGAGGGTCTAAACAGGCAGTTGAGACTTTATGAAACATATATGATATGCACAGCATCAAATGTAGCATGTGCCTGGCTGTCATCATTAGCATGATGTGCCAGTGACACAGGAACGCCTTTCCTGCTGAAAGCAGCCCTTTAATGAGACAATCAGTGTGCCAGTTGTGACAAGGTGACAGTGATGCAGTACATAAAGAGCAGCCTGGGAGTGGGAATTCATGTTTTCTGATACTGTTCAGGACCTTTGGGCTTGATACTGATTCTGTTTGCAAGCTACTCAGAATGGGATCTCTGAGTAGATGTCTGCCTAATGCAACATGCTGCTGGTCTGTCTTGAACCCTACACAGTACTGTCATAGGGTTAAGAGCAAGAGGCCACAGGTCCTTGTAGCATCAGTAGCCCTTGATATGCAAGAGTAGTGAAACAGGTCCCTGAAAACTTGTTCTTTCTATTTGGACACTTGTTCTCAGACAGCCGATTATCCCTGCTGGAGAGAAAAACCTGGCCATTGTATCTGCCTGGGGAAAAAAAGGTTCATTTCTTGAGATACCAACATCTAGTCCTGTTTTCTAAAAGAACCTGCCGTTCTTTCCACCTTCGTGCTACCTGTGAATTTAATAGGTTTCCTTTTTTCTCCTTCATTCAGGTCAGCAGCAAAAGCTCTGAAGATGGTGGGGATGTGACCGGCTCCTACAAAATCCTGTTTGTCAACATGATCCTCCTTTGTAGCAGAGGAGACCGCTTATATCTGCCCTCTACATGTGGCTTTCTTGAGCAGTTTTATGCCTGCCTTGCTGTTTCTCTTAAGCCCACATCCCCCTTTCTTATGGGAATGGCAAACTGGACAGCATCAAAAGCCCTCCTGGAGCGGAGGTGTCTGACAGGTAGTGCTCTGCCGAAGGGCTGTTAGGCTGTTGCAGGAGGGAAATGGATGGGCTTGGTATGATTTGTTCTTGACAAATCTATATTGGCTGCAACTCATCTTCTTGTTATCTCATTGATTTTTGGAAGGCTTGGAATTGGGTCTTCAGGGAAACAGGGCAGTGTGTATGAAGGTACAGCAGCTTCCCATCTGCAGCACGTACGTGGTGGTGTTGGCCACTGCCTGTGTAGTGTCTCTCCTGGACCCCAAATGGCTTGTTCCTCCTCAGCACCCCAATGGTGATGAGGTGGGTGTTTGTCCGTGTCCCCCTAGTGGTGTTTTGTCACACCCTTGTGGCCATGGATGTGGTGCTGCCACAGGCTTCAGGGGACTTGCTTTTCACTCTTCTTTTGAAAGACTGGTCTTGGGTTCAGTTCCCCCTTGGTCACAACATCCTGATTGTCTCCTTGCAGGCACTGACAGCATTCAATTCCAGGTCATCTCACACTGAAGCAGCTCTTGGGGTGCTGACCAGCTGTGCTGAGTGGAGGGTGAGCTTCTTTGTGCTGCTGTAGCAGCAATTACTTTCTCCTGTGTTGATGATGCTTCTTTTTTCGCTTCTCTCATGACAAGGCTTGGCTATGGAAAGGCAAGAGGAGATGCAATTTCCTTAGTCCCTTTCCTCTGAACTTCCATCAAAAACATTACAATGCCAGAAAGTGACTCATGACAATGCCAGCAGAAATGGCAGCACCAATTCCTGCCCACTTCTGGCTGCTGTGGGATCTTTTGTGTGATGCTGGGTGAGATTCCCGTAGCGGGGATCTGCTGAAGGGTTGAGGGTCTGAACCTGAAACCTAGTGCTAGCTCAGGACTGTTGTAGGGAGGGACTGGAGGGAATGGGGGGATGCTTGTAGATGATACTCATGACAGCTGAGAAGTGATACCTGGTGATGGTTTGTGCTTTACCAATCCTGGCCTCTTCAGGTCACAAAGCTGCAGAGGGATGTACAAAGCCAGCTTTGTAATGAGGGTGTTTATAGCAGCAGATGTGCTGACTGGCAGCAAGGTCCATCTCTGAGAGCTGGAAGTGACTGGATCCAGGGGCATAGGGGCAGCAGGTCATTCCTCTGTTCTTTGGAGCCTCAGAAATGCAGCTGAATCTGGGGAAAAACATCTGGGCTGTGCTTGCTTTATTTATGCTTTTACCTACCTATATCTCTGTTGAGAAGCAAATCATGCACTTGAGTAGAAACTCAATATATGTCTCTACCAGTGCTTCAGATTCCCCCAGAGAAGGCTGAGATGACCAGTAGGCTTGCTCTGCAGCAGTGCTAAAAAGAAATGTCAGCAGCTTCATTCAGGGTCACTGAAGCCTCCTGCTGTGGGGTCACTTTGTGGGTGCTCAGTTCCTGGGCTTGCTCTTCTGACACACTCGGGGTTTTCCTCTCTTCCTTAGTCACTGAAGAGTGAGCAGAAATTCTGCAGGTACAAGCCACTGGGGAAGGAAAGCACTGGAATACTTGCAAAGCAATTAATATTTTCCAGCACAGATCTAGCAGTGCATTGCTCTTGCCAGTCACAATCCCTGCCTCTGGCCCCCTCACCACCTGCTGCACTTTGTGGGTTTTCCTTTATCAGTTGCTTTTCATTTTCACTTGAGCTGTTGGTGAGAGCTGAAGTAGAAGTTCAGATTAAGTTGCAGCTGAGATGTGCTTTGCTGGGGATTATGGAGCTGGCTGTGTGTAGCTGCCAGGCAGGGCAGGAGGAACACAGTTCTTTAGCAGACTGTGAGCAGACAGAAGCCTCTGATTTCCAGGGCTGAAAATGGTGCTCCCAGGCTCCACTCTGCACTGATGTAACCAGTATCACTCCCTTTATGGAACTGGTTGATTCAGTCTAAATAGCATAACTAGCTGTGTTGACCTTCTTGGTGAATTGGAGCATCTGTGCTAGCCCAGAGAGCTGTCAGCACTGGTGGAGACTCAGGCAGCACCTGGAGAAGGGTAAAGTCTGCTTCCACTGGTGCATTCTGGTCTGATGCAAGTTCTAGGTGTTGTAGAGGGAAAAAATTGAAGCTTTGACATATATCTCAGCTTTTTTAATTGTTTGGGTGAGCTCAATTTCTGTAATTGCTTCCTTCAGGAAGCTCCCTGGCTGTGCCTGTCAAGGAGATGCATCACCTGAGGATTAAAATGCAACTACCGTGAGCTGGGAGGCAAAGCAGGCCAGAGCCAGCAGCTGCTGAGGAGGGAGAGCTTGGGCACCAGCAAATGGATGTACAGGGCTGGCCTGAATATGTGGGCTGCACTGAGTTAAAATAGCCAACACTGAGTGGCTGTTTCTTTCAAAATGTTAAAAATATCCCAGCTTCTCCATAAATCCAAGAGATGCAACCACAGTTGCCCAGCACAAGTGTGGATGACTGTCCTCCCTCAGAGCCCTGGTGAGAGCTCTAATACTTGTGCTAAGTTGATATTTTAAAGACCCTTACAGAGCAAAATGCCTGAGTCTTTAGTTTGGCAGCTGGGCTGACCCAGGTGGGATGTAAACCAGTGGTTCAGTGTCCTCTGCTCCTTTTGGTGGCAGGGTGGTGATTGGACCACATTCATTGCTCTCATGGGGGCAGAAGGTCCAGCCCATGAACTTGTATGTGATTGACACTGCATATTTTGAGCAGACCGTGATGTTTTACAAAGGATCCTCCAGAGATGTGAGAGACTCCCCCATCCCAGGGTGGAAGGGCTTTGCTCTCAGGCTGGGCCAAGGCCTCCCACTATCCCCATCTCTGGAACTGGCTGCAGTGCCACAGCACTGGGGTTATATTGCTGCTGCTGCTGCTGTACAACGTGAGCACAAAGAACACAGTGATGCTGCTCCTTCACACTGCCCCTGTGGGCACTGTGCCTCTCAGCCTGTTGCCAGGTACCAGTGGCATCCTTTCCTTCTGAGCCCTGGCTGATGGAAGCCTGATTTCCATCCTGCCACCTCCAGACCTTTCTTTCCCTGCTGCTCTCATTTCCCTGAGTTTCTCCAGGAGGAATTCAACAAGAAAAGCCTGTTGTTGCTGGAAGTACTGCTATTTTTAGAGCTATATTCTCCCACCTTACCTGTTCCAAGCTCCCAGTGTCACAGGCACAGCCTTGCTTGCCACATGCTTCCAGCTCTGGATGCACTTGGAAGGAATGCTGCACAGCTTAGCAGTGGCCAAGGTGATCACTAATAGCATCTGTGTGTGGTTGAGATAGTGCTTATCTGTCTGGAGGACAGTAAAGGAGTGAGCAGGCCTGACCTCCAGAGCACAAATGAGACTAAAACCTCATATCTGAATCTCTCAGATGATCTATCAGATCTCCCTCTGCTTCAAGAAACATGAAAAAAATCAGTAAATATGACAGCAAGGCACTAGAAGATGCTTGGTGGAAAGATGATTGTACTAATGGAGAGCCGTGAGAAGTAGCGTGGTACGTGCAGCCACGAAAGATGCTCTAAACTGGGTCCTGTGTGATGATGAGCCACTGTTCCAACATATGGCAGCCAGTGTGGGTTGTGAAGTCTGAGCCCCTCAGTGGGTGCCTACTGCCACCCAAAATGGCTCACAGCCATCTGCTGTGACTACCCCTCCTCCCACCTCCTGCTGCAGGCAAGGCCTCAGCCTGTGCTTCCTGCTCGGAGCCTTCACAGAGCAGTCGCATCCTTCTCTTGGAAGAGTTTGGAAAGCTGTAAACCCAAATGTTTCATGTAAACCTTCATGTCAACAGCATGTTCATGTGTTGGAGATGTTGCAGATTCTTCCTGCCCTCCTCAGCTGTTTGCTCCTTCTTGAAAGGGATGGGGGTGCTGCAAGAGCAGCAGTCCCAAGAGTTTGTGTCCAGGCTGAAATTCCTCAAACAAGGGATGACAGTGAATGTTTGTTTAAAATTCCCTTCCGTCTAATCTCCACAGATGCTAGTGAGATAACAACATTTTTTGCAGGGTTACCGAGCAACAAAAAAATATTTGGGTCAAGTTGAACTGTTTACATTCATCTTGGTTTATCCATCTTGTGGGGAATGAAACAAGTTTCTTGTTAAGTTTTTCCCTCTTCATTTTATTTTTATCTTGGTGCTTTGTATAAAAAGTGTTCCATGTGAATCATGGATATTATGATTCCAGTCATGATGGAGGCCTTGTGACATCTCTCTGCTGTGGTGGTGGCACACGAGGGATGAGTAAGAGTGTTCAGTGCAGCAAGACACAACCTGGTGTCTGTCTTCTGCGCTTCCTTGGCCGCCTGGTTTTGAATGGAGAGGTCCCAGTTCGTGAACTGGGGATGGTAATAGGAGTACAATTAAACTCCTGTCTTCTAATGAGGTACCCAGTGCCCCAGGGTTTCACACACAATTCTCCAGTCTGTCTGTGAAAATGCTCTCAAGGGACCAGACCTGTTCTTTATACTCATGTTCTCATGGACTCCTCACTTTCTGATTCAAAGTGAAGTTTTAAATAACAAAATGTCCTTCAAAAGTCAGTTTCTGCTTTTTGTGTGATCACAAAGTCCTGGTAAAGAGACTTACTGAAGGATTGAGTATGCTGGCCCTGGTCTTGTGGAAGGCTTAGTTGTGATTTATCCATCCTAAAAAGCATCATTTTATTGAAGATTGTCCCATAGCTATAGAGGAATATCCTATGCACATCCCAAAGAATTGGCCTCTCTCCTGGGGCTCTGTTGGTCTCATTGAATTAAAATGATGAAGTCTGGAAAGCTAGAAATGATCAGCCATCACTGAAAGAGACCATCCAGTGTGAGCCCTCTGTGCTCCCCAGTACCTCCCTTTGGGCCTCTCTGGAAGTGCTGCCATAGCAAAGGAATGGACTGGAGGCAAATGGTGCTGCACCAGCTCCAAGGTAGTGTTAAGTCTGCCTGAATAACCTGAAAGCCTTGTCTGTAATTAAGGTCAAGGATGTTTTCCTAGCAGCCAGGGGCCTGCCCCACACACAGAGCTTGTGGTGCTGCCACAGGGCTCTGGGCAAGGTGTGCGTGGCTGCTCCCAGGGGTCCCTGGGACTCCCATGGCAGGGCAGTGTGTTGTGTGCACAAGAATGGAAAGTAGGTCAGCAGTGGGGAGCAGGTCTTTGTGGGCATTAACATGTTGGGGGTGCATGTGTATATATGTGTGTGTAAAACTTAGGGAATGAAAAAAACTGCAGCCAAAGCCTTGTTTTATCCTCTCCTTCCCAGTGTGTGCTGTGAAGGGAAGAAGGGGTCTTCAGGGACAGCAGGGACAGATCCTTCTCTGGAGCAAATCTTTGTAGCTCTGTTGATTTAGTTGGCACTTTGCTGATTAATACCAGTTGAGAATCCAGGCTGGAGTGTTTTCTATGCTTGTAAATAATTGAATGCCATGTGAATACAATGATGTAAGGGAGGATGGGAATAAAGCAGAGACTCTGAGAAATTTCAGGTTTTTGGAATGAGAATTTTATGTGGCAACATATTGGCAGCTTGGCTGTGAGGCACTGTGGTTGAGTGTGAGGGGTTTTTCATCGTAATTATAAGGACTAGAGCTGGAGAGCTGTTGAAATTGTGAAAAACGGCAAGCACATGTAAGATGGGGAAAGGGAGGCTGCTGCCAGCTGTTTCCCCCTCCCACTGCCTGACTAGGTTTGATAAATATGCATTATTTTTTAATAATAAAAATGAGTCCTAGTTCTGGCAAGGTGCTAAGTTGACAGACTTGGAGATTAAAGCCCTTGTTATCTAGGGTGAAGTGGCAACAGCACAAGCTCCCCCTGTGTGCCAAGGGACCCAGTTAATGTGCTGCTGCCTTGGTGGATGCTGGGAGGTGTAACTTGTGATGATGGTGTTTTGTGGTGTGGGCTACAGGGTCTTTTTACACACTGACTGCCAAATCCCTGCCTGTAAAAGATGGCTTTTGATGGCAGGGTTTGGTGGGAGCTGATGTTGACCTGTCCCTCCTCACTGGTCTGGGAGCAGTTCCCAAATTCATGCGTCTCCTGTTTGTCCCTGTGCAACACAGCTGTGACAACTCCAGCCCCTGCTCACAGGGTGATGTGAGATTAGGAAACCAACTGATGTGTTTAAACCCATCTGCATGTGTGATTTAGGGATGAGACACAAGCCAAGTCAGTGGCCAGTGAGCTGGTGACAGCACTCGGCTGTGAGGCAGGCACTCCAGGGAGCCTGGATGGAGGGCTGCTGATATGCAGATGTAGCTTCAAAGCCTGGAGGCATCCCAGGAGCTCCGAAGGGAGGAGATGAAGCTGTGAGGTCTGGCCTGCAGATCACATATGAGACTCCTAGAGCTGTGTGTTATGCATGATGTGGCTCACATGCAAAGAGGGGCTGTACCTGCCTTCTGTCTTCTCACAAACTGGGAAGAGGAAAATGGAGATATTTGGAGATAGTTAGTCTTCTTTCTATAGATTAACACCTGAGTTCCAGAAAGATCCAGATGTGGTTAAAGACTGTGGCCTTGTCTTTTTGCCTATCACAGAGTAGAAATTAATGTCCCTAATTTCTCGTCCCCCTCCCGAGCTGGGGCTGAGGCACCTGGGCAGCATAGAGGCAGGAGCTGGAGGCAGGAGCTGGAGGCAGGAGCTGGCTCTGCCTTCTTGCAGAAGCCACTGCCATTTTGTGTGTCATTCCACTCAGGCTGCATGATGAATTGCTATGCTTTGCCTCTTGGGGAGGCTTTATAGCCTTCTTTTCTTTGTCACTGTCTTTAACTTAAAATAAAAGTCAATCAGGAATGAATGAGGAGTTTGTGCTGAGTGTGGGGCAGCGTTAATAGTTTCTGGGACGAAGGGCACAGCTTCACACCATAAGCCATTTTTATCCAGGGCTTGGACTTTTCTCGTTGTAGTATTTATCAGTTACCTATTCACTACATTGCAAATCACCTCCTTCTGCAAGATACTTTTGCCTGATCCCTGCTCTGCCAGTCTCTCAGGTGGGGCAGCTTGCTTAGAGCCTGCACAGACTGTGGTTGG
>JAOXXN010000150.1:1433666-1466794 GCA_026770055.1 Myrmophylax atrothorax
GCTTCTTCCCTTGTAACCCTCCTTTGTTTCTGGAATAGCCATGATAGTGTTTTTGGAGAAGAACTCACTTGTGTGTTTGTGTTTGATCAGTTGTGATGCACCAGGTGGTGGGAAGGTGAGTGGGTGCCCACTGTGTGCTGCACCACTCCTGAGCTCCCAGATGTATGTGTCCCTCATACAACAAGGCCCTGATCCTGCACTGACCCACACTGATGAATTCAATAAAACTTGACCAGTAAAGCTCAGAAGTCAACTGCAAGGTCTGGAGTGAAGGTGGTAAACTCTGAGGCTTGGAGGTGTCTTTACACTGTATGTGTGTTGTTAGGGATTTTTGTTCCTGCTTGCAGCCTCCTGTTATCCTTGCCTACCAAGTTCAATATGGATTCACTGTATAGAATGTTTTGAGCTGAAAACAGCTCAAAGCAACTCCTGGAAATGGTAGGAAAAGTTTCCATGCTGCGAATAATGAGGAGGGACGCAACGGGAATTGCTTGCTCCTAGAAAGTTGCTCTGAGCCCGAATTTCAGTGCCACAGAAACCTTGGAGGATTTAATACATGGGTCTGGGTTTGCTGGTTTTGTTCACTCCTGAATTGGATCAAAAAGCTTTGCATTTTTTTAAAGGATCCCAAATTGTGCATGATGTTATTCAGAAACACTGCAGCTGCTGTGTGTCTGGTTCTTCCTCAGCTGTCGGGGCTGCTCATACTTTTGGGACTCATTCCTTGGGGTTGGTGTTGTCTGGCACGTGGCCTCCAGTACCAGCTACTTGTCCAGGTCTGTGGACCCATCCCTCTTTTCCAGGGACCTTGCTTGCTTTAGGCAAGAGGAGCTCATCTCCAAGCTCCTTGTCTCTGTCCCAAGTAGCCCAGAAGTTGTTTATCTTTTGTAGATTCTCTGCCTTGTAAATATTTGCATGTAAAGCCAGAGTTATAGACCATGTTATTTATGTGGAGGAAATGGATATTTAAGGCTGCTCCACTTTGTTATTACCCATGTTATTTTGGGGAGGCCAGACCCTTTTTTCCAGGGAAGCTGCTGCCATTACCAGGATTTCTGAGCCAGCTGCTTTAGGGCTTTAGCTCCTGATGCCTCTCACCTGGTGCCTGCAGGAGGCTTGGCTGAGCTTATATGGGGATTGAAGTGAATTTTTCCATGCACTGTGATTCCCTACCTCTTTCCCCTTTGATCTTCCCTTCCCAGACAGATCTGTTTTTCTTCCCTTCTACCTTAGACCCCATCAGCTCTCAGCCACCCCTTTCTTCCCCCCAGTTCCCATAGCTTTTTGGACATACTGTTGATGACTTCTGGCTGTTCTGGTCCTCTGGTTCAAGCACAGGGCTGGCCCCGTGCCGTGCTTCCACTGATGCTGATAAGCTATCCTTGGCAACACCTCCACATCAGCAGAACATTTCCCTCCTTCTGATCCCTCGTCCCACAGATCTCTTGGAGACCTGTCCTGCCTTGGCAACCCAAATCATCTTTCCTGGTCTTCTGTCTACCTCTTCATTTGTCTTGTCTCTCTGAAGATGTTTATCATGCCCACAGATGCCTGGGTTCAGGAACTGCTCCCCAGCGTCTGGTCCTTTGCCTGGACCTGGATCTAAGCATCAATGTGCTAGCACTCCATGGATGCCTGAAGTTTACCCTGCACCAAGGGCCAGCAGTGTTGTCTGTGGAGGTCCCTGTGCTGGCCTGCTTCGTTCCCTTGCCTCAGGTTGCTAAGGTACAGCTAAAACTCTCATCTGGAGTGTCATCATCTCACGGCTCAATTCCTTCAACATCCTTTTCTCTGGCCTTGACAAGTGCAATCTTCTCCTAGTCCTGCCTGTTCAGAGCTCTGCTGCAAGGATGGTTTTCCATGCCTGTCATTTTGCTTGTGTCACCCATGCTTTACTTGTTTTTGCCGGTTCCTGCTGGCAAACAGCAGTTACCTGTCTCTGCTCTCCAGCCCTTTCACAGTTTGCTTTGCTGTTAACCTCATAGTCTCTCTCCACACGTGGCTTCTCCCTGTCAGTCAGCCGCTGGTGACAGCCCCTGCCAGCACTCATCGTGTTTCCAGCTCTCTGCTTTCTGCTCCAGCACCTCTCGCTCAAAGATGAGCTCCTGGATACCCCCTGCAGAAATGTGTCTCTGCCCTTCACCCCTCCTTTGCCAGCCTCTGCCCCAAATTGGTGATGAGGGCTTGGGTACAAATGTGGGAACCGCCTGTCTGTGAGGCAGTGACCCTGTTTTCTCCTGCTGGTTCTTCTCAATTTCTGCTTAGGCTGAAGACCTCCAGGGCAGGGCCTTTTCTTAACAGCAACTGCCTAAAGAAAGATGAGCTTGTGAGATCCTCTTGGCTCCATGCCTGTGTGATGTGTGCCTATCCTGATGCCATGCTTTAAGAAAGCAGTGAATTCAAGCTGAATTTGGCAGGCTGGGTGGAGATGTTTTGTCCCTCCAACTTCAGTGAAAAGTGATGTCTGAATATCAGAAAGGGACCTTCTCTGGCAACAGAGATGACGGGTGGCTTTGCACTGGGTTTGTACAGCTCAGGTCTGATGGGGGACAGACTGAGCCCCTGCCCCATCTTGCTTGCTGCCTGCTCTGTCATTCCTGGAGCTGGCCCAGGGCAACTTCCCTGGCCCTGAACCTTGTCTGGACACCCCAGGGCAGTATTTGCTGTTGCAGACCAAGTCTGGCCCCAGACACAACTTGCTTGGACTAACCTGGAGCAGGACAGGATTGAGGGGATCCTGAGCAGCATGCGGAGCCCCACCCTGTACTGCAAGTGCAGGAGGGAGAGAAAAACACATCAGTGCCTTCATCTGCCCTTATGGATTTTTCCCCATATTTTATAAGCATTCATTTTTATTTATGTGAAGTTAAAGTCAGTCCAATTTGGAAATCAACTTGTCTAAGGAGCTCCCCTCAGATCCCATTAGCTTCATGTAGTATTTCTATTCATTTTTTCTAATGCCATTCACCAGGCTGGCTCTGGTGGCAGCTGCAGGAGCTGCTAACCCTCTCCTTGCTAGGCCACTGCGGCTGTGAGCCTGGTGGCTGTGGGGATGGCAGCATCTGGCCACGCAGAGGAGGGCTGGAGCTCCCAGCTTTCCACCTTCCAGCAGCAAGGGAGGGCAGATTCTGACCTCTGCTCCCACATATCCCCCTTGCTGCACCAGCATCACCAGCAGCCCACCCATCGCTGCAGGCCCAGTGGGCACCTCTACCTGAAAATCAGCAGCTGATTTGGACAGAGAACAGTTAAGAAGTGCTCAGGCTATCCTTGTAATTAGAGAAATTCCTGGAAGAAAATAAAACTGAGTACCTTGAGGGCTTTAAAAGCAAGACAGGATACCTGACTCAGGAAGTCCTTCAGCTGCAGATTATTGGTGACTGGAGGAGCGTCCTTGGGATGTATCAGTGCACACTTTCACACCCATCCCCTGGCATTTGCTGCTGGTCCCTGCCAGAGAGAGCATTGGCAGGATGGACCTCTGCCCTGGAGCTGGATCAGCACTGTGTCCTTTCCAGAGTTGTCATTTTGGTAACCCAAATTTGCTGCTGCGATTGCAGTGCTAAGGTGAGGGTCAGCTGTCAGCACCAAGCAGGAGTGATGGTTGCTGCCAGCATGGGATGCATCCCTCCCCTGCATCCCTCCCCCTCCATGCAGGCAGCACCACATGCCTCTCCTGAAGCATCCTGGCTGCCCTGTCTCTCCCTGGTGGTTCGATACTGGGTGACTGTAATTAAAAGAAGAAAAATACACACAATAAAATGATTTCTAAAATGGCAACACGCTGGATGCAGTGAAGCAAGGAATGTATTAAATATTTATTGCCACTGGTCTGCTGAGGGGGAGGGAATTAGAATTATTTAGCCTGAGAAAAACATTTTAATTATTTAATTTGAGGGGAAACCTCCCCCACAGCCCTCCTTAGTACTAAGCCTCAGACAAATGACAGCATAATGTAAGGTTTGATTAAAATCTGAATGGGATGAAGTCCTGGAGATTGGAACAAGGGATGGGGAGCCACGTGGTTGCCGTCTGAGCCAGAGGTCCCCTTGCTGTGCTGCAGCAGGTCTGTGTGTGTGATCTTGCATCTTGCAGGTGAATACTTCCTCTCCAGATGAGGTTCATGCTTGGCAGCAGTTAGCCAGGGGTTTCCTCTGCACCTGGGAGTCTGAGAGCTGGACAGGAGCTGAAGGGTGCACCAGTCATGGGGTAGGACACAGCAGTGAATGACTTGTCACCTGCAGCAGGCAGGAACTCTCTGTGCCCATGGGTTGTTCTGAAACACTTTGCTGGATCAGGAGCTCTGGTGCACCTGTCCCACCAGCCCAGCTCAACCACACAGGCTCTGCTGGGCTCACCCCTTACCAGGCATCTCTCCTGTACCTGGCACAGGGCTGCTTGAACCCCTGGCTCCCATGGCATTTATACAGTGCCTCTGTGAGGCTTTTCCAGGAGCCTCTGTGCCCCTCAGCAGGAATGGCACTGGGGCTGGCATCCCACTGGCACCACCACATGAGGCTGGAGCAAAGATCTCCCAGCTGCATATCAAAGACTGAGAGCAAAGCGTGGGGTCTGGCAGCAGCTGATTGTTTGTTGAGAGAGGAGGGGCTCTGATCTTTTCCCTTGTGCCTCCAGACTGACAATCTCTCATTATTAGCCCCCTGGAAACAGGCACTTTGACTGAAAGAGCCATCCCAGCCTTCACTGTAACAATCAAAGCGGCTCAAGAATAAACATGGCTTGGCAAGAATAAACACAAATTGCAGTGCTTGCTGTGAACAGTGATATCCAAGGGAGCAAACATCAAATGAAGGATTATCCCTGTTTGCAAGGAAGCTCTTCTAGAAAGGGATTGAATAAGGACCATCTGCAGCCCAGAGCAAAGAGGCTACCAGGAGAACCTGCTCATGCCATCAGGGGCACTCCCCTCCGAAGCTCACATGGTCTCCTTTAGGCACTGTCTGGTTTAACTTCATATGCTCTGTCAGCTGATGAATCCTTGAGCTCCTTGCAGCTACCTCCATGTTGCAGACAGCGTGGGCAAAGCCAGAAAGCACAAGGAGGGAGTTACGAGGGTCAGAGAGCATGAGAAGAGTTTCCCCGAGGTGGGCAGAAGGGGCAGGTGCTGGACCTGTCTGGGGTGACCATTAGGAAAAACACTGAGCAGCAGTAGGAGCTGGAGGAAGATCACATCAACCAAATGCTGCGGGAAGTTCTGCTCTCTGCTCCTGACACTGATGCTGCCAGTCTTGGGGCAGGAGCCCTAGAGGCAGCACTTAACCAGCACCTGTGCCCTCAGTGCCTGCAGGCAGTGAGCACGAGCACAGCCTCCTCCCCAAACCATCGCCGAGAGGAAGCCCGCACGGCATAAATCAAATCTGCAGGCACAGAGGTTCCATAAAGAAGCTTATTTTCTGAAGCCAGGTCCCAATATGTTATCTGTCACTTTATTGGGGTTTCTGAGCCGTTTATTTTTATGTATATACATCAGAGCTGGTGAGCTGCTGTTGGCCTGAGAGTATAAAGCTGACAAGACACAGTAGCACCGTGTGAAACCTGTCAGCAGAGCAGTCGCCTGTGAAATGAACATGAGAGCCGATGCTGATAATTTTATTTATAGGGAATCTTGGGTAGTGTGTGCCAGAGCAGTGGGTGCTGTCCCTGGCCCTCTGAGAGGGACCAGGACCAGAACTGTTGCAGGCAGGCATGATGGCTCCAGGCTGCTGGAAATTAGATTTTCTTCTTAAGGAATATCTTAAGCTGCTGAAATACTTTTGTCACCCAGAATCTGTATAAAAGGACAAATTTTCTTGGGATGGAAGGATTTGATGGAAAGTTCAACGACACTTTGCTTTCTGGTGTTGTTCATCCTGGTAATTGTTCTCTTAATGTTTTGTTTGTTTCTTTGTATTTAGATAAATTCAGATTCAGTGTAAGGATTTGTTCTGAAACGTGAAAAATGGAGTTTTCTTATATAAAAAAATCAGGGCTTTTAAATGTTTTTGAAACTTTTTTTTCTGGTTATTTTGCCCCTGGAGTGACATTTTGCCAAACTCAATAGTCTTTACAAAAGCCTAAATTAATAATTGTTTCTGTCATGTTCCAGGAGAAAAGTATTCAGATCAGCAATTTTTCCTCTCAGTTGGAGCAAACATTTTGGGTGTGAGATAGTTTTATGGGTCATTGAAAACCCTAAAGAATTATATGGATTGTTATCAGGGTTGATGGTACCAGACACAGACCCTGCTCTTATCCAGTTGTGACCTTGCTCTTAGTCCTCTGGTTGAACACAGAGAGGATGTTGGTGTCATGTCCTGGTCCTTCCGCAGGCAAAAAGTGCTTGGAGCACTTTGGAAAGGCAATTGAAGGTTGTCAGTGGCCGTGCTGCATGGGGAGGTTGGTGCTCCCTGCTTGCTCTTGCCAAATTTTCATCCTGCATGAACACATTTGGGAATGTACCATGCCACATGCCAGCCCCACTGCCACAGACAGAGCAGGGGCCCTGTGGGGCTGGTCCTGCCTGAGCTTGTCTCAGGTGCATAAAACCTGAGACATGTTCCATTTGGCAGGAATAATACTTAAAATCTTAATCTAGACTTCCAGTCTGCCCTCATGGTTCATGAGCAGTAGCAATGTGTCATCTGCCTAGAGCCATCCAGGGAAATGCCTCTGGATCAGCTGTGTGTCCTATGGGTGCCCATGGAAATGTAAAGGCATGGGTTAGATAGTGGCATATTTCCTCCTCAAAGCCACAAGCCCTAACTGATCAGTAGGAAGTTTCTGGTATTGCCTGCTGAAAAGCAAGTGGTATTATTTAATTTCTCATATCTCTCTCTGGTTTGTGTGAGGAGCATGTTTCCTCCCCTGCTTCCACTCACAGCCTGTTCCACCACCACAGTGTATGCTGGCTGGCTGCAGGAAGGGCCTCTTCACCCTTCTCCATGAGCCAGTCAGGCTGATTGATCTGCTGCCTTCCAGCTCAGATCATTCCTTTGCAGGTCTGTCTCTCACCTGCCTGGGCAGTGCTAAATCTTCCCTGGAAGGAACAGCAATTTATCAAGTGAAATAGGAAGGCTTTAGTCTCATGTTCCCCAGTGCCACTTAGCAGGGCTCTGGCTGCTCTCTGGACACTCACTTTCCTGTGCTGGTGGGGCACAAGAAAGAATGAAGGCCACGGGACTTTTGTGCCCCATGTCAGCCCTTATGGCAACCACTTTGTGTGCCTTGCCTTCCCCAGCCTGGAGAGGGGCCACATGCCTCAGGTTTACCCGCTGTGGAGCAACGTCTGTGGTCCCCTGCCACCGCCTTGCTCTTTGTGCTGCTCTGCACCAGCCCATTTATTGACTAGAAGCACAATTGTGCTGCATCATGTCTAATTGGTTTGCTCTGTCGCTCTCCATTTGCTTTCCTTGTGCCCACCCCGCTGCCCTCCATCAGCACACCAAGCTGTGAGCGTGAGCAGGGCACGAGGCCACACAACTGATTGCTGCAGGAAAACAAGGTGCCCAACTTCCTTCTTTCTTCTCCTAAATTCAAATGACAAGAAACAGAGGAAAACAATTTTGCAAACCCTTGGCAGAGGGCCAGCACTGATAAGGAGCCGTAATTAATCTCCCTAGCTTTATTAGAATATCATTACAATTAACTTAGCAATCTTCTGTTGATCAAAGCCATTGTTCCCTGCAGAGCACAAGAAGCCAGCATGAGCCTGGGTTGTGTGGTGCTTAAAAGCACCAGCCCAACAGCAGCTCCATCCCTCTGGCTGGAAGCACAAGGGCCAGCAGTGCTGTGGGCACAGACCTCTGTCCTCAATGGGTCTCTTGAGCCACTTGCAGCTTTGATTTTTATTTTTTTTTTCAGCTCCTCTTCTTTGTTGAGGTATTATAGCCCAGATTCTTCCCAGGCACCTGTGAGTCCCTTATTCCCTGTGTAGATGCCTTTGGGTCCAGCCTTCTAAGCACTAGCTGGATTCCTTTGTGTGTGTTCATACAGCTCTTAGCATGGCTGCTCCTTACGCTCAGCTGGAGATAGTGACTGCTGCAATAATTCAGTTAATGGAGGCAGAGCGGGGAAAGAAACCAGGGGAAACGTTTGTGGAAGCCACATCTGAAAGAAAGGAGAGCTGTCAGAATGAAGATCCATAAGCTCTACAGTTAAATAGCCCAAGATATGTGCTATAGAAAAGCAGAGAAAATGAGCACTGTTAAACTAACCCTTTCCTCCTTCTCAAAGTGTTCTTTTAATATTGGGTATTTATCTGTAATTTAAGTCTGTGATCAGTTTTATCAAAAAGACAGTTCTGAGGCAGAGATCTTAAAACTGATTAGGTGGCTGTTTGAAAGACAAGAACAGCTCCATTTTACTGCAGGATAAAGATGTCTGTCTGTTTGCTGCCTTGAGCATCCATTTGTGAGGGCCTTGTGTTGGAAGGAACCTCCAGCTCCACACAGATCCCAAACCACGTCAGACTTTCAGAGCACTTCTCATCCTTCTCAGAAGATGCCAGAGCAGGACCTTCTTGGGCAAGATTGTTTGTCTGCGATGATTTTGTTTCTTCTTTCTCATCATGCTTCTGCTTTTGGAGAATAGTCAGCTTTGGTGCTGTTGCTGGAGCCCTGACAACACAGCCTTGCTGACAGCTGTGCCCAGACCTGGGGGCACCAGGAATGTGGAGACACCAGCAGTTTTGCTTCAAGGCCATCCCATCAGAGGGGCTTGCTCTGAGGGGTGGGCTGGAGAGCCTGCAGCCTGTTCCCCATTCACTCCTGCAGCTTTCTGCCTGCTGGCAGCCCTCTGCCAGGCTGGAGCAATGCCCAAGGAACTCCTCTGCTCTCTGGTCCTTGGTGCACAACCAAGGAGGTTTGTTTCAGAGAAACAGCCTGGGCCTGCTTCTGTTCCTAACCTGATGTAAGATGGCACAGGTGGAGGTTTTATCCCGAAAATGACTCTGCCACAGAGGATTTACATGCTGTGAGCAGACTCAGCAAGTGTGAAAACCATGCTCAGAGAGAAACACAGGAACTAAAAAAGCTTTGAGTCTTCTCCCCTGTCATCGAGCTGTCATGGAGCAGGCAATGTTAAGCTGCCTTGCCAGTCTACCTGGGAGGGGTTGTTAGATGAAGGTGTTTGAAGATCTCACTCTGGCTTTTTGTCCTGAATTCTCATCTGTTTGAATTGTCAACACTTGTGAACCCCAGAAGAAAGAAAACAGAAAGAAAAGGCAGGTCCAGGCTTGGATCTAATCATCCTTGGCATTGTCCCTTTAAGTGGCCACCTAGGAGAAGGAAGCAGCTGCTCTAGTCCATTTGTGGGTGCAGATCCAGCCTGGCCTGTTCTGCCTAGCATCACCTGCTCTCTCTACGTCCTTAACCCTTCAGAGCTGGAAAAAAGGGAGCTGTATTTGCAGTGTAACTTCATGTGTGCAGTGCAGGGCATGCTGAGCAAATGCACCTTGCTAGTGGCAGTGAGCAGCATCCAGGGGTGGCACCAACTGCCACAATTCCTGATGCAGGCCAGGGCCATGAGTACATTACAAAATGAAATCAGATGACTTTGAGGAAGAAAGATTTGTAAGGACTAAAAAAAAACCCCAAAAAACAACAGTGCAGACACTGCCTGGCTCAGAAGCTCCATAACCCCATATCACCTAAGACTGGGAGGAATTGCACAGAATGAGGGGTACTGGGGTTACTTTGTATTCACCCAGCCTTTCCCTCTGCCATAGAGACATCCCATGGATCCACAGCCCTGGGGCTGCCTCAGCATGGCCCTTCTCAGGGTGTGGACATTCCCCAGATCCCAAACCCTCATACAAAAAGCTGAAGATTTTCATCCTCTGCAAGCCTGTGTTCTTAGGTATGGCAACACAACCTCCTCTGGGTGATGTACACTGATGCCTCACCTCTTTGGACCACTGAGGAGGAGTTGTGGCTAGATGAGGGTTAGTTTGATGTAGGCTGTCACATTAGGACCCCCTTCCCACCTCTCCTTCCCTGCCCCTTCTATGGCTGGAGATCTGAGGCAATAAAAAACCCTAAGAAGAACTAAACAAACCTACAAGGCCATAAGGCCTCTGATGAAAGGGGTTGAGGGTTTGTGTGGAGTGTCATCGTGTCCAGGAGGTCCTTTGGCAGTTGGTCCCTAAGGTGAGAACCTGTTCTTTCCCACTGTGGACACAGCATTCCTCACCACAGGGGTGGGCTGGGGGCAGCCTTGGCTCAGAGGGAACAGCTGCTTTAGAGGCTCTTCTGAAGGACCTAAAGTAAGGCTTGTCTCCCCATGCCATCTTCCCTGGGAGGCAGCAGGCACTGCTCCTCCACAAATGGCCGAGGACATTGCCAGGCTGTCTCAGCTCTCTGGGTGAGATGCAGGGGCTGAGTGTCAGGTTGTTATTAAATATCATTAGTAAGTGCCAAAACTGTGTGGAACTCTTCAGGCACAGACAATGGCTGGAGGAGGGACAGTTCACAGTGCAGGGAGATAAGTGAGTGGTAAAGGTCAGGACACCTCATTCTGTGCTGCCTCTGACTCCATCTCCTGCTCATTACCTGGTGGCGGCAGGAGGGGAGGGGATTTCCTCCATCACAGGCACAGGTTTACAGGGAACCCCAGTGTGTCACCAGGGACTTCCACAGGCCTAAGGGAGGAGTGCCCAGCATGGTCTGTGAACGAGGAAGAAGGACCTGAAGGACCTGTGCGGCCCCCAAATCTTCCTCTTGTATCACTGGTTTTTAGGGACTCCAGTATGGGGCAAGGCAAACTCCTACCCATCACAGTGGAACTGTTCAGGGGAAAGGCTGTTTTAGCCTCTCTTCTACTCAGCAGAGGCACTTGGAAAAACAGTTTTTCAGATGTTTTTCTTGCTAGTTTCCATGCTTGGTTCTAGCTTTCTTCCCCAGAGAGATATGGAGATGGTGCATCGTTAGGAAGGCAGCACCCAAACCTGCAGGACCAGCACCTCCAGGAATGCTGCCTGCCTACTTTGGTGCCTGGCAAGCTGTGGAGCTCTGGGGAGGAGCTGCCTTTCAGTGCAGGGACACGAACCAAAAACCCCAGAAAGCACCTGTCCAAAGGGCGAGATGAAGGCAGAAACACCTCTGGTGAACACGCCTGGAATGGGAGCAGAGGGACGGTGAGTCGTGTAATGATGTGCCTGAGGCAATCGCGGGCTGTCAGCAGAGCGCAGAGACACTGCTCGCGTTTATTTAAGGCGAGATGCCCTAGTTTTGTGCCTTCAGTGGAGTCCCTAATTATTCCTCAGTCTTTGTAGTGAGCTAATTACTTTCGCAGCACTCAAGGCTGGGGAACACTGATAGGCTTGCAAAGCACAAACTGAAGGGATGAGGAGGAGAAGAATGCAAGTGGGAAATGGCTGACTGGCAGATGGGAATGGCTGGGAACAGGGTAGGGTTTGGAGAGCTGATGGAGGATGGTCTGGGAGGATGATGGAGGAGGCAAGAGCCATAGTCTCATGTCAGGCAAGGTGCTGGAGCATAACAAGGGACACAGCAATGAAGCAGTAGGTGGTAAATGAGGAGGATGCAGGTGGGGAGGGAGTGAGGGGGGATGGCCCAGGGGAAGAAAGCAGTCACAGAGCCCAGTGAAGGGCTCAGGGGGTAAGATCTGCATGGAGGGGTGCACAGCACTGGGCAGGGCAGCAACTGTCCCCTTGCATGGATGCATCCTTGGGCAGTTGCCTTTTCCTTCCTGTCCCATCTCTTTTCTAGCTTAGTGGTGGCACCAAGGAGCTTTGCTGGGAGAGGCCAGCCTGGTCCCCATCACATGGAGTGGCTGGTCCCCAAGCTGGATGCTCAGTGTTCCACCTGATCAGAACTGCTTCTTTTGGAGGAAGCCACCACATATAAGGTCACCTGCACTGATGAGCAGCCCCCCGATGTTCCCATGCAGACATTCTGCTGTCTGATCTCTGTGTGTGGATGCTCTGTTGCTCTGATGGCACAGGGTTGTGCCCCAGAGCCCACGCTCCCTACACCTGCACTGTGAGCCCCAGGAGCTCATTCCAGATCTTGCTGTCATTGGGAATTTCCCAATGGCCACCAAGAGCAGTGTGTGACAACTCTGAAGTGCCCAGATGGCCATGGATTTATTAGGATATTATTCTACCAGTGCTGCAAATGGTGTCATCTGTCTTCTAGACTTTGCACTTTATTTCAGGGAGAGAATTTAGTATATCCTGGCAATATGCTGCAGTTTTAGCATATGATAAAGCCCTGCTGGAAAGTGTCATTTTATTGATTTTGTTATTAAACTGCCACTGGAATAAATTTGCTCATTTAAATGAAATGTCTTATTATCTGGATCATAACAGACACATGATGAAACCTCTGGAGGGACTGGAGCTACTGCCTGGTGATGGGAGCTGAGATGGGGCAGCTGACAGAGGCCCACACCTGCCACCCTGTTCACCCCAGGGTGGTCACTCTGAGACCCTCAGCACCTACCCAAATCCACAGGGAAATTCTGCTTAGAAACCTCAGGACAGGAACAAAACACAGTGGTGGGTGACAGTGTTTCCATCAAGATTTGTGTTGTTGCTCTGATCCTTTGTTCAGGTAAGGTTGTTTTAAAGGGACTTGAGGAAAAATCTCTTTCATGAGAAAGTATTTCTTTAGTGCCACCAGCAGTGGGGCTGGATTGGGAAATGAAGCACACCCCATTTCACTGGGACCTAACTGTACAGCCCTTACTTTCCAGATTAAATTTGATTGCCTTAAATCCTGGGGATTATGCAAAATAAGAAAAAAGGCCTAGTAAAATTTATGGTGTTTAATCATAAACTGATGGAATCACAGTAAATCTATCATAAGCATGCAGATACAGACCCAGGAAAAAGAGAGGAAAGTAATAGGCCTGCTTCTTCCTGCAGGAGCTGTATGTACCTTGGCAGGGCCATGGAGAGGGGGGACAGGGCTGCTCCCCAAGCCATCTCCTCCAGGCACTGAGCTCCTTTATCTCAAATCCCTACTCCTCTACCATGTTCTGCAAAAACTTGGCAGAAGGAACTGCACTGCAAAGTCCCTGCCCTGTCTCATGGCAAGTGGGCTGGGCAGGGCTGGAGAGCATGTGAGGAGTGAGGAAGGGGCAGGTGGCAAAAGAAGGAGGGGGAAGAGAGAAAGGAGAAAAGGAATCAAAGCCCAAAGGTCTTTCCCCCACATGCCACTGAGCTGCTTGCTGTGGTAGGAGCAGGATGAGACCCTGCCAGGGGACGAGAGAGGCAGAGACATGGGGGAGAAATGTGTGTGCAAAGGACTGCAGGACTGCAGGAAGCACAGCCATGGTGGAGAGAGAAGAGTTCTTGACAGAGAAAATGGCAGGAGAGCAAAGGAAAAGCACAGAAGGCAGAAAGTATTAAAAAAAAAAAGGAGAGAGCGATAAGGAAGAAAAAAGGGAGAGAGTAAAATATTGGCTCTGAAGGAGAGATAAGAGACAGAGGGCAGTTAGTGAGAGAAGGAGTAAAATTAAGTGTGATAAGGCCTGATAGAAGCAGGGGAAGGCAGCAAACTCAGGCAGAGAGCTGAGGAGATGGAGGCAGAGAAGCCAGGGGCTACAGGCAGGGAGCTGAGGGGCTCAGGGAGGCAAAGGGCTAGCCCAATCCCCTCTCCTCTGGCCACCCTCATGTGTAGGCAAAGGTGTTAGTCCCAACCCTGGGCTTTTGTGCTGCTCTATGTGCCTCTAGTGATGCATGGAGAGGAGCTGAGAGGGCATAGAGGTTGATGGGAGGGTCAGGGAGTTGCTGGGTGTAACTGTCTGTCCCACAGAATGCTCATAACTCTGCTCCTGCCTCAGAGGCAGAGGGGTGAGCTGACAGATGCCAGCCACGGGCTGTGGCAGTCGAGGGACATGTGGAGCTGGTGGGGAGGTGAGGGCCTGGGGCAGATGATGTTCCTGGGTTGGAAGTGCTGATTTATCCCTCATCCTCCTCCTGTTGCAGCCCCACACACACTGCTGGTCATGGAGATCCCCATGGGGCGCCCAGTCTGGGAAGCAGAGGAGGTAAGGCATGTTTGTCCTCCATGCCCTAAGCACATCTCTTCCTGGGTTTTTTGCTACCTCTTTTAAGCTTTTTTGGTAAAGTGCTTTGAATTTATCCTTATTCAAAAGAAAGAAGTGAAGGTGCTGTCTGGCTCTGACACATGGGCCACGGTTCCCTGAAGAACAGTGCTGGAACTCAGCCTCTGCTCTCTCACCCCTGATTAAACAGCAACAGAACCAGACTGTAAATCTCAGCAAAGGAGAGAAAGAGAGTTTATTCTTTGGATTTGGGTTTTTTTCTCATCTTTATCAGCCATGAAAATGGCTGAGCTGAGTTGCTGGCCACTCTGAGGTGCTTTTCTTCTGCTCCACCCCTCTGCTTCAATCACATGGCGACTGGAAAAAAAATAATTATCCAGTTCAAAAAGCATCAAAGATTAAAAAAATCAGTGTGGGTAACAAAGTGTGTAGCAGACAGCAGTGCCACAGAGTGTTGGGCACACTCACTAATGAGGGATTTGAGGGGCAGCTTGGATGTAGGGCAGCAGCATGGCCCTGCCCAGGAGGGTTTGGGGCAGCAGAGGTGCTGGCGCTAGGGCCATGTGTGGGGCTGTGTGGCAAGGCTGGGCTCGGAAAAATCCTGAGATGTTCCATGGAAAAGAAGTAATTTTCTCTCTCCTTCTGATTTTTTAAGCTTTTCTTTGGCAGTGAAAGACTTGATTTCCCTCTTTGATTGCTGATGTCCTGTATTATGTTGCAAATACCTCACTGGACTTGGTTATTAGTATCCTTTTAAATCTGTATGTGTTGAATTAACTCTTTTCATTACAACATTAAAAGGGGTAACTAGAGCCAACTAAGTAAGCAGGTCTTTTGGATGGCCCGTGTCCAGGATCATGGAGACCTCCCCTTCACCTCTCTGCTGTCTGCTGAACCACGGGTTGAGTTACTGTCAGTAATGAAAGCCAGGCTCAGACTGAGATTTCTGTGCCTAATGTTCTTGCCCAGTTTGGCATCGTCCTCCAAAGGGCTGAGGCCTCTGTGCCTCCCTGCCTCTCCTGGGGGTGCACTGTTCTTGTTCTGAGCCCCTGGAGTGGGATCTGCAGTCCCTGCAGTGTGCCTGCCTTCAGCTTCAGCCCCAGGCTTATGCGTTGGTGTTTGTGGTTTCGTGTTTACCTCGCTGAAAATGTTGGTTAAACACTGGTGGGAGGGGAAGCCCATAAAGAGCATTTTGCTTTGGCTCTTTTAAAAAGCAAAACAAAAGCAAAAGGCTTTTAAAAATTGTTTTCATTTCAGAATTATAAAGGAAAGATGGGTTAGAGATGAGAAAAGAACAAATCAAAGCTTGTGAAACCTGCTGTGGAAGAAGAAACACAAGATGTTTTGTTTGAAGATGAACAGAAAGCTGAAACCAGCAAAAATTCCCCCTCCCCACCAGCACAGATGCTTCAGGTGGGTTCTTCTAGATTGGCACATTGCTGGAAGAAAAGCAAAATCATTCTTTTCCCTGTTGGGGCTTCAGGTTCCTGTTGCTTACATTTTATCATCTTTTAGTGACTTTGATTCCCGAAGACTCTTTAGGGGCTTTACAGATCAGGTATGCAAATCTTGGCTCATCTGTCTCAGAGACACCACCAGGGCTCAGTGAGCCAGGGTGCTGCTGGTCAGTGTGGTGCCACCCTCCTGGTAGCAGCTGGGAAGGATGGGAAGCTGCTCACACAGGAAGGCTTATAAAAGCCTTTAGTGCACATAAACCCACCATTTGCAGGGATGTTTTGTGCTTCCACCTGTGGAAGCCCAGTGGCCAATTTAACCCCCATTACTGCATTTTCTTTGTGGTGGTCCCTTCCAACCCAACCCACTCTATGAGACAACACAGACCTTCCAGATCTCCTGATCCAGGTCCCATTGCTGAGCAAAAGTAGGTTGCTGCTGCTGACCAGACCACAAGGTGATGGGCACACTGAAGCTAGACCAGGGCAGTGTGTTACAGCCTGTGCCTGTTCTCTGGCTCAGCCTGTGCCTGTGTTTATAGACCTATGCAATTATACTTTTTCTCAAAGTATCCTGTGATCCTGAAAGCTGAATTCCCTTGCACATGCCTGAGAGTGCTTGAGAGTCTGGTTGCCAGCGATCAGGTCCCAAAGCTGCCATGAGAGTCATCACAGACAGGTGGGGAGCAGCACTGGAGCCGCTCTGGCTGCAGGGAACCAGGTGCTGGGGACTCCCAAGTGGGTGCTGCCAGTGAAGTGCTGCATTCTTGCCCATGGGGACAGCTGTCCAGAGCACAAGAGCCAACCTGTTCCCTGTCGAAGAGGAGACACCATGGCACTGCTGGTAAAGGCCAGCAAAAAATCCTCTCCTATGAAAGCAGGAGGATCCCCAGCCCTGCCTGGGAAAAAGCCTGGCCCCGCTGGCTCTCAGCGTGGAGGCCACGGGCACAGCCAGCTGTCACCTGCCCTTCGATGGGCTCTGCATCCTCCTCCCCACACAAAGGGCAGAAAAACACACCCTTGCTCCATGCTGCTTGCTGACATCACTGTCACAGCCCTCCTCCCCAGGCTCTGGGGATGGGCAAGGGAACTGCTTACAAAACCACCAGTCCTGAGGGAAAAAAAGTGAAACTCCTCTTGGTGCTGTGCAGGGCCCAGGACACCACAGGAGGTGCCTTTGGTGTTACGAGGAGACTCACCCTGGCCTGGGGGTGCTCTTGGCAAGGCGTCTGGGAAATGCCTCTGTGGTGAGAAAGAGAGTGCTTGCCAGGTACAGAACTGGACAGATGAAAAAGTCAAGATTTTGCATTCCAACTATCTATAGGAAATAGGGTTTTTTATTATTTCAAGTTTTCATAAAAATCCATAATTATTGAAATTAAAGTTACAGAAGAAAGTTCGTAACTTTTTATTGATTTTATTTCTTTTTTCTTTCTTTTTCTTTCCCCCCTCTTATTTTTCCCCTCTCAGGAGTTGTATCTGACACTAAAGTCCATCAAAGTCCTTACAAACACAGGAGTCCTGAAGACATCAGCTGGATGTTTTCCTGGTATAAAGAAGAGGAGGAGAAAGAGGTGGTGACAGTGCGGGTGCAGTGGGTTTAGACAGGGGCGGAGGGCATGGTGGAAGGAGAGAGGTCGGTATGTTTGTAGCACTGTTTGTTAATTATTTTTATTTGTTCATTTGTTCTTAAAAAAAAACAAAACAACACCATTATTATTTGCAAATTGTTGCCTGGTTAAATCATTTTCATATTGAACTTGCGTGGCGCGTCAGCAGAGCTGATGCCCGCGTCAGATTTCCGTGGCACGTACTCAATTTCAATATTGTGCTTGGTGTTGCCTTTCCCCCGGCTCCACAGGAAGAGGAGCACCAGACAGAAGAGCACGACGCCCAGGAAGGAGATGAAGCCCATGGTGGTGGCGATGATGAGAGTCTTGATGTCAAAGGGGAAAGGCACGGTGGCGCGCGTGCTGTTGGCATCGCTCTCGTTGGGCTGGTTGGAGATGAACGCGAAGGTCTTGTTGGGCTGGTGGGGCCAGTCTGGGGAGTAGCTGCGCACGTGCAGGTGGGCCAGCATGGTGTCGTTGCCACCTGCGTTGCTGGCGATGCATAGGTAGGTGCCATTGTCCTGGATCTGGGCGTAGCGCACCTCCAGTGTGCCGTCAGGGAAGACAGTGAGCCGCCCGTTGGTTTTGGTAGAGATGAGGTGCTTCCGGGGAGAGAGCCACATGATGGTGGGCGGCGGGTCCCCATCTGCCCGGCACACAAAGTGGACTGTGTGGCCTTCGTCCACGAAGATCTGCTGAGGTTTGCGGTCCCGTATCCGTGCTCGGCGGCAGGTGAAATAGTTGGGCAGCAGGACATCAGGGAAGTCTTTGAACTCCTTGCCCTGGACAAACTCAGGGGTGGAGCAGGTGGGCTGCTGCTTGTTGAAGTTCAACCTCCATCGCCGCCGGAACACCCAGAGCAGTCGGCAGTCGCAGGCTAAGGGGTTGTTGTCGAGGATGAGCGTCTCGAGGTTGCCCACTGAATGGAAAGCTGACTCCTCCAGGGTGGTCAGCAGGTTCCCTGACACGTTCAGGATGCGCAGATAATTGAGGCCACGGAAGGCGAAGGGCTCAACTGTGGTGAGCTGCCCTCCAACCAGCTGGATCTCCTGGAGCCTGAGCAGGTCATGGAGCATTGAGCCCTCGATGGTGACGATGGGGTTGTAGGACAGGTTCAGGAATCGGAGGTAAACCAAGTGCCTCACTGACACATACGGGATGGACGTCAGGTTGCAGTGGGTGATGGACAAGGAGGTCAGGTTCAACCCATAGAGGCAGTTGGATGTCATAGTATCCAGGTAGGGCCAATGTGAGATCTCGAGGACCTTGAGCCGGTACAGCCTCTTGAATGAGTAATCCCGGATGGTGTTGATGTTCAGATGGCGCAGCCGCAGCATGATCAAGCCATGGAGGTGAGACAGAGCCTCTGTGGGGATGGAGGTCAGGTTGCATTTCTCCAGAGTAAGCTGCTCCAGGCTGTTGAGGCCACTGAAGGCCCGATGGGAGATGTAGACAAGGTCGTTGTCCCCCACCTCCAAAGACTTCAGGTTGTACAAGTCCTGGAACATGTAGTCTAGGAGGATCACAATTTTGTTCTCACTAATGTCTAGCTTGGTAAGATTGCTGAGTCCAGTAAACACCCCCAAGGGGATCAGCTTGAGTCTGTTACTCCTGAGCCCCAGCGTCCTGAGGTTGAAGAGGTTGTTGAAAGCCCCAGGTTCAATGGCACTGATAATGTTCTCATTTAGCTCCAGCTCCTCCAGGTGAGGGTAGTTGGCAAATTCATCCTGGTTGAGCGTCTTGATGCGGTTCTTGCCCAAGTCCAGCAGCCTGGTCTCGGTCGGGATCCCTTCTGGCACGACCATGAATCGCTTGCGGTGGCAGAGGACAGCGCGCTCCTGGGCAGAGCACTCGCAGCGCGGCGGGCAGCCCGTGGCAGAGCCGGACAGGATGGACCCCAGCATCAGGAGGAGAATCGGCTGCCAGCAGGCCAGGATTGGGCTGCGCATACTCGCCTCCCCAGCTACCATCCTATCGCTCACCTGCAGTAACAGCGGGGAGAGAAACGGCAAGGTGGACATGAGCAAACAATGGGCATGGCCACAGCCAAAGGTTCTACTGTCCTGGCAGAGATGACATTAAAGTGAAAGATGTGGCCAATGCAGAGCAGAGGTTCTAATTTTCCAGTTGAAATGCAGCCCTTGGGCTACAAGACCATCCCTTCTCCCCACCCCCCGACTTTTTCCACTTGCTGATTGAACGTGCACAGACTTTTGAGTGGAAAGCCTTGAGGAATCTGTGTCAGACAGCTTCCTCGGTTCCTTAAAAAAATAATTTAATACGAAACACATCTATCTACATCCTATTTTAAGCTCATGAAATTATTCTGTTCCCTGTAGATGGAGCCTGAATATAAAGGCTGCTTAGCAAACACTGAGGAGCTGAGCATGGGATCGAGCACCTGGGGGAACCCCGCCTGGGGTCAGTGATGGCAATAGCTCTGTGGGAACCAGCCCCCTTCCTCTGTGCTTCCCCATGGGCAGAGCAGCCCATGGGTGTGTCCCCCCAGGGTCAATCCCTTGTCTCCTACCTCTGTCAAGGCAGGAGACCCTTGCAAGCACTGACCCACACCGTTCCCCCCGGAGACACAGCAACTGGTCAGACACTGTCTACAGAGTGGGCTGGAGCCTGAATTCAGGTCCAGGGGGACTGCAGGGTACAGGGAGGCTGCCTGGTCTCAGCTGGGAAAGACCAAGCCTCCTGTTGCCATTCCTGGGGAGGATTGGGAGTTCATGGTCTGGCTTGCGCCCCAGCCCAAAGCCCTCCCAGCCCACTGGCAGGCAGAACCGGACACTCCCTGCCACACTGCCTCTGTTGCATTTATTTCCTTGTTCAAGCAGTTGGGAGGAATCAGATCATATTAATATTGCATATTAGATCTAAGGCTACTCCAGCACATGTTTATATCTATTGTTATGTTACTCTCTGCACTGCTCCCACTAATGCTATTTATGGCTATCACTGAACACACCCAATACATTATTTCCACTGGCTCCGTTTGTATCCATCAATGTATATCCTGTACATTACTTTCCCTGCTCAGCACTATTTATGGGGCTGGGACATGTTCTGTGCATTCCTATTACTGTGTTTGCTCATATTTATCATTTCATACAGATGTATGACCCAAAGATAACTTCTGTTCCCTCCCAAAATATTCAAAATTTCTTTGCGGGATGCAAGGATGGAAGATGATGGACTGGCCATAAAAGTATCCACCAGCACCATCTCGGAAACCACTGCCCTTGGTATAGCTGGAAATGGGATATGAGGGCCTGGAGTCCCCCCAGAAACCCTCTGTGGTTTCCTTCCAGTTCACTGTCCTACTCCACCCCTTTTCCCTGCTCCCTCTGCAGTGGGGCTGCTCGCTGGGGACCACACCCACAAACCAGAGAGGTGCAGGAACAGGAGCTGATCTCACCAGCTCTCCTGGCAGTGGGGCCCAGTTCCCTCCTGCTGGCCACGGGCTTGCACATCCCAGTCCAGCAGAGACATTTTCAGCCTGGGCCAGGCTGCAAAGAGCCATTTGTTGTGTATTTACAATCCATCATCTTCCATGTCATCACCTCCCCTGGTGTTGGGCAGCTGTACAGAGACAAGCAGGGCTGCTGCTACTGTTGTGATGCCACTGGGGTGGGGTTGGGCCCAGGGCCTGCCAGAGGAATGTGCAGGTGCCGTCGAGCCAGGATGGCACCCTGGCTGGCACAGATTTGCTCCCTCAGCTTCTTGTGCTGCAGCACTGGGTGGGGACTGAGCTGCCGGGGGTCCCTGTGCCACCTCCTCTCCCTGTGGCTGGGACCTTCCTGGGGCACTGCTCTCTCTCTCCTTGTCAACATGCACCAGCTCCTGCAACCTCCATCAGCCTGTGTTTCTCAGAAACCAATTCCTGTTCCTCTCAGCTTGGTACAAAAGCCATCAAAGACAGCAAAACACAGCGTGCAAAACAAAATACAGTCTGAGGGGCTTAATTATAGCATGGCTGAAACCACTCAGCTCATTAGAGTGCCAGGCACTGGCCTTATTTGGCTGTGTGCTGGGCCAAAACCCCCGCTCTGCCTATGTGGGCCACTGTGCTCGTGCCCGCTGGGCATGGGGAGAGGGGAGAGCCGAATTCTGCCACAGGACCCCATGCATGGCTCCTGCACCCCAACCTTCCCTGTCTCTCCACCAGCAGGAAGGGGACTGCACCTCCAACACCTTTGGTTTGTTGCTGTCCCTGCTCCGGCAGAACCAAAGCTGTGCAGTGTTGATGAGTAAAATACAAGCAAAGAGGCAATAAATGAATGAAGCAGAAATCCTTGCAGTGTTACCGACGAGCACAGCCTGCCTGCATAGAATTAAAGTCTAGACTCACCTCACATGTTATTAGTTCTCAGCTAAATTTAAATCTGTGATAAATACAATCCCTGACAAAAGCATCCGTAATCTTAATAGCCAGAGTCACAGAAGAGCTTTGGGAGAAAGACAATAAATAAGCTGGAAAATTCTGTGCTAAGATGAGCTTTAAATCACTTCTGGTTCCATTTATGTCTGCCTGATTTGGAGAGGAATAGTTGTGCCTCAAGGTGAGGTGGATATTAAGAGATGCCCTTCTAAAAATCACTCAAATTGTGATTTTAGTGTGAACTGTGGGTCAACAGCAGCCTTTACAGCCCCCTGTGTTTGGACTGTGGGTGGTGGCTGGGCAAGGGGCTGCAGCTGCCTTCAAGGGCTTGGGTGACTGTGGGAACAGGGCTTGATGTCACTGGGGGAGAGATGGTAGTGGCCCCTTGCAACTGCCACCTGCAAGAAGGGCTTCCCACAAACTCCACCCAAATTTACTCTGAAACACGTCCAAGCATCCCCCCAGGGTGCCAGCCACGGCCCCAGCACGAGCTGCCAGGCAGGATCAGGCTGTGACCGTGATGCACAGCCCAGCCCGAGAGAGCTGCAGCCCTCTGGCACGAGTGTGGCTCTCCTTCCTCACACACAAAAAGAATCGATAAAAAAGCAGCAGCTGCCAGACTCACTGCCTCTAGGCAATGAGCAAACCCAGCAAAAAACTCATGCTCAGAGCCATGGCAGCCACTGACCCCTGTCCTCACCACCTGCTGCCCAGGGCTGAGGGCTCCAAAGTACAGTTCCTTGCCCCAGGAAGGTGCCGGACTCAGCCAAAGAGGCACAGATGGATGCACTGGAGTGCAGTGCCTTGGTGCTAAATACAGTAGGATCTGCTGAGTGTCTCTGGCTGGGCTCAGCACTAGGAGGAAAGATACTATTCTGGGCCTGTGCCTGGAAATGCAGCCCGAGGCTGGGCTGGACCACTGACGTGCGTGGGGTTCACTCGGTTGTGACAGGCACAGGCTGCCCTGGCGTGGGAGGAACAGCCCTGAGAAAACCAAAACCAAGTGATGACCCAAAAGGGAGCCCAGGCTTTGCCCCTGGGTGTGTTCCTGAGGATGCCCCAAGGGGTGGGCAGCTGCCTGGCCATGCCCACCACTGTCACCGCTGTCCCTGGGCTGTGCCCTGTTCGCTGACCCCAGAGCAGGGCTGGTGCTCCTCGGAACTGAGCGATCTGCTGCACTGACAGCAAGGGAGCGGCAAAAATGCCCGAGTCAGCTTTAAGCCCACCTGGCAGCCATAAATTACCGTGCAGGAGACGTTCACCCTTGAACCAGATGCTTCTGAGAGCATCGAGTGACAACAGGCAATTTAGGACAAAGCGAGCCATATCCCAGCAGGGAGGGGGGAAGCCCGCAGTGTTCGGGGGCTCAGTATCCCCACCCTGGCTGTTCCTCCAGGAGTTGATCTGGTGCTCCCAGCTCTGCACAGGGGTGAGCCAGACCCTGGCACTGCTGGACATCCTCACTGGGCTATGGTGTGGATACAAGTCCAGCTGTGGGCTCACCCCCATCTCTGCCCTGACTGCTTCACACAAAGCCAAGGAGACAGCTCTCGGAGTCCAGGCTCTCGTCTCCTCTAAGCTTCTCCAGCTAAATCAAATTTTATTGAACTTTACTATATTTTAGAGATAAAGACTCCAGGTTTACAAATAAATATTTAACAACCTTTTCTGCTGCTAAAAGAGTTTCTTATCCAGACCCTGGACTCTGCACTAAGTGTTCCTGTAGCTATCTGCAAAGCAGCAAAACAAAGGGAGCGGCTTTAATTTGCCAAACACGTTCGTGCCCATTTCCTCCTCTCTCCATCATTCCCCTGTGCCCAGCATGCATTTGTGGGCCCTTTTGCTTTGTCTCTCCCTCCTCCTCACTCCATCTGCTCCTGCCTCCTTCTCTTTTCCCACCCAGTCCCCAGAGTGCAGGCATTGGCAGTAGCTGCCCTTCTCCCTACTGCCCAGGTGCGGGCAGTGATGGGTGGGAGCATCAGGCAGAGGAGGTGATATCCCTCCTGGGATTACTCTGCTCCACAGGGCTAAGAAGAAAACAGAGGGAGAGCATAAAGTGAGCCCTGAACACTGCCAGGGCTGGCTGGTGGGCACACGACTGGCTGGTGGGGGCATGAAAACACTGCCACAGTGCAGAGGGCTGTCCCATGTCCTGGCATGGCCCCAAATCCTTCAGAAGCAGTACAGTAGGGTGAAAAAATGGGGGAGAAACAGGCAGAAGATGAGAAGGACTTCTCAGGGTGGTGGGAACACACAAGCAAGTTGGGAAAAGCAGAGAACCATGGCAGGTCAGCCAGAGAGGAGACCAGCCCCAGCTCCATCAGCTGCCCAGAGGCACCACTCCCCTCACCCATGGGAAGGCACAGCTCTACAGCTGGGAGCTCTTGCTCAGCCTCCTCAAGTATCTGCTTTCATCTGCTCTGAGGCAGGAGCCTGGAATAGGTGTGCTGCAACCTGATCTGCTCTGGCAGTTGTTTTAAGGCTGGAAAAGAGCACGAAGAAATATTGAAGATGCAAATCCCCTTCCGGCACCGACACTGCCCGGCTGGCACCAGATCCCAGCCATGGCTGGCCCATGGGACTGGACTGCCCTGCAAAGGCATTTCCTCACGGAAACAGGCTCTGCCATCCACAACATGGTGTCCCCAGCACCACAGTAAGTCATGGCAGCACCAAGCCAAAGGGCAAAAAGAGCAGAAAAAAGAGAAGGGGGATGCCCAGGGAAAGAGACCCTTTGGTCTAATGTGGGCTGAGGTGCCAGGATGCTGTAAAGGCGAGTCTATGGCCCAGTTGCCCACTGGTTTAGCTCTGGGCTGTGGATCTGCCAGAGCTGATGCAGGGACAGCTATGTACAGCAGAGGGACAACTGGCAGTGGCCCAGAGCCAACCTGGATAGTGGTTTTCAGGCTCAGCAGGCAGGTTATTGGAGCAGGGCAATGGAAAGGAGATCCCAGTCATCTCTGAAGCTAAGGACAGTTTTTGCTGAGGCTGTTTCTTGCTGTGATCACATCTGTGCAAGAGCTGCTCACCCTGCTCACACCTTTGCTCATTCCTTTTGAACATATTTTCTCTCTTTTTCTGCACATGCTTCAGCGACCCATCAGCAAAGAAAACATCCCGACAAGAGATCAATAAGTAATCGTGAAGGCAGCTGTGGATGCTGGGGGAGTAAAACCCTGAGCCAGCAAGAGAAACGTGTGGAGGGTGAGGGTGCAACACAATGTGGAGCTGGGGCTTATGGCCAGCCATGCTCCCCTACTCCTGGGCAGAGGTGGCCAGGACACGGATTGGCCACTGCTGTCACAGCCACTGCTGGGGGGTGGTTCAGAGCTTCCCAGGCCAAGTGAGGCTGGAGGAGGCTCATTTTTTTCTGCTTGTGAGCCAAAGAGTGGGAGATATTTGTTTGCCATGGGGATAGCTCCCATGAGTTGGCCTTGGGACTCCAGCACCAGAGATTTTTAGGGCTGGATCAGCAGGAGAGAGCTGGAGACTGGTGGGCACTGGGAAGGTCATGCACCAGCTAGTTGAATGTGGTGTCTTCTTTTTATTTATATCAACAAATTTCCTTGGGATTCCCATCTCTGTGGATGTGGGCTGGGTCACCAGGATGTTTTAGGTGCTCACTGAAGGCACCCAGCTCAGCAAGCACTCTGATCAGTAAGCACTGGGTACAGGAGGTTCCAGTATAGCATGAGGGTCTCTGCAGATGGCTCTTCTTCCCTCTCTGTAGCTGGCAAAGGGGGATGGAAAAACTCCATGCTCTTCTTAGGGCTATGGAAACACTTGCATCAAAGAGAAGAAACAAAGTCCAATGAGAGCCACCAGGGTCACAATGACATTGCAAAGGCATCTCCTGTGCTCTGCCTTGATGTGCCCATGACCCAAATGACTCCTGTGTTTCCTTGAGCTCCCCTGAAGTACCCTGAGCAGCCCCAGCACCGATGAGGGCCCTGCACAGGGCTCTACCTGAGCAGCAGTGGTGGGTTTGGGGCTGGCACAGCCGAGGCAGGTGGCAATCCTACCCAGCAGCTCTGCATGCCCTGTGCTGCCATGGTGCTGCTGAATCAGCCAGAGCCCAGCTGTACAGAGCCTGTGCTGGACTCTGCGCCAGTGTCAGGGCAGGACACCATCTGACGTGGCACAAAAGCGGCTGGGACAAAGTCACTGCACTGCCAGAGTGCCTCTTCTCCAGGTCAGGAGCAGATGGCATGGCTGTATGGGCTTGCCTTGATGGTTGGTCTGGTGACAGGGGCTTCCTGCTCCTCCAAACCCAGGCTCCAGGCCCCCAGGACAGCTCCTATGCTGTGGCCAGTGCCAGTGTCCCAGCTCTGCCCACCCACACATCACAACTGGGGGCACCAGGAAGAGCAAACTGCTCCCTCCCACTGCTCCCTGCCTGGGAACATCCCTTCCCCTCCAGCCACCAGACTGCCCAAAGGCATCCCATGGCTCAGCAGCTTCCCAGAGCTCTGCTCAGTGCCTGGAGCAGGGCTGGGGCACCATCAACTCCAGTAGCAGAAACCCAGGACCAGAAGCAGAGATGAGGGAACGCCCCTAGTGCCTCCTGCCCTCCTTTACCCAGGGCTGTCTCAGCAGTACAACGAATGTCCCCTGAGCCATCCGGGGACAGTGCTGAGGCTAATTGCCACCAATCCAAGCTCCTGTGTCCCTACTGCATCGCTGCCACTGCTTAAAGGTGGAAACCCCAGATCAAAGTCCCAAAGTCAGGGGAACAGCAAGTCCAAGGACCGGTCACATTCCTTAAGTTTAACTTAAGCTTACTTACAGGACAACTTTGGTTCCCAGGCCACATCCCCTGAATGCCCATACAAGCAGCACAGGATACCAAGCACAAGGGCTGCTCCAGAGCACTGTGTCTTCCCCTGGAAACCTTTGGGATAGCAGCAAGACAACTTCAAAGACACAAAGCTGTCAGCTTCGCTGTCCTCAGGGAAAGCAGCTGATTGACCTCCCTTTAGGACTGGCTCTGATATTTTTATACTGCTACCTAAAATAAGTGGCCTTGGAAGCCTTTGGGAAAGTCCAGCCCAGTCCAGTGGAGACTGCTGTGGGATCACCCAGCGGTGGGACAAGCGGCACCGGGCCATGAGGCTTTGTGTGTGCCATGCTGCCTGGGCCAACGGTGGCATTGGCAGGGCTGCCCTTGCTCCATATCCTATGGGGACAAAGGGCAGAGAGGGGTGCCAGGCTCAGACAGTAGTGTGGTTGTGTTTCAAGGTACTGTGAGAGATGGAAGCCCCAGTTCTCCCCATCCACTCGCTCCCACAAGCCAGGACTCTCTCTCCCCCTCCCAGTTATTATTAAGTTTTGTTCACATAATCACAACTTTAGCATCGCAAGAATTTCCAGAGAGAGAGAGAGAACTGGCGAAAAAAGGGAGGCAAAGAAAGCATGAGCAATGGCAAACATGGAGAGAAGATTCCTCTTCCCAGCCTGGTTTTCTCTGGGCTGGTTTTACAAGTATAATTCCTTTTTCTTTCCCCCTTTCTCACTTGTTTGATTTTTGCATTATTTATGGCTTGTCTTCAGGGCCTGTATTTGCTGTTATTGTTTCATTCAACAATAAAATGGATTAGACAAAACCGAACTGCGCTGAGCCGCTGAAACCACGGAACGCGGCAGAGCGGGCGAGGGACTGCCAGCCCTTCCCAGCCCACACCCCTGCGGGGAGGGAGGTGCTGTGGGATGGCCTGCGCAGGATCTGGGCTCCAGGTGCTGCCTGCCCTGCTGATACAAACCCTTGGCAAAGCACAGTCAGTTTAATGCCCATGAGAAGGGGTGTCAACACACTGGCAGACTCAGCCATGCCTCAGCCTTTTCTGTCTCCCAGCACCTGCTAAGCCCGTGGGCATGGAAAAAACCAGAGGGACACCGTGAGGATGGAGTGGCTCTCCCTGCTGCCCTAGACAGAGGGCAGCTTTGGGGTGGGGTTGCTGTGTTTTGCTTGAGCTGAAACCCATTCTTTCTGCCCGTTCCTCCTCCCCCAGTGCTGTGGCTAATAACACGGAGCCTGCACTCTGAGAACAAAAGTAATCACAGGGAAATGCAGTGCATCGGAATGCAATCGGAAATGCAAGGCCAGGGTTTCCATTTCCCTCCAGCTCTGTATCGCTTCCCATTGAAAAGGATAAACAGACTGAGCACAAATCAGTTTAATGGCAGCACCTAATGGCAGCGCAATTCCATGTTTCCCAGAGCAAATCGTAGCTCAGCCCTAAGCAGCAGGCCAATGCCAGCATGCTGGCTCTGTGGGGTGGCCACCACACAGCACAGCCCCAGACAAGTGCTGGGGGTCCCCGAGGGCCCCCCAGGACTGGCTGCCCTAAGCAGCAGCACTGAAGTAGCCTGGTTCACCAAGGTACAGTAGGGGCTGGTGTCCCTCTCCAGCCTTGGGGATGCTCAGGCCCTGTTGCGTGCCTGATTCCCAGAAGAAAAGAGGTGTCCCTATAGGTGTCCCTCGCATCCCTGAGGTCCTTGGACCCACTGAGAGCCTGTGGAGTGCTCTGCCTTGCTCTGTGGTACAGCACACCAATCACTGGCCAGGGGAGCCAGGGCAGGTACAAGCCCCGCCAGGGCAGCACTCACTGTAATGATGCCATGGCTCCTCAGGCTCACATTTTGGGTAGACCAGATCAGTCTGGCTCTCTATGACTCCTCCCAATCCAAAGGAGGGGTGGAGAAAAGCTGGGTTCATGCATGGGAGGGAGAGGTTCAGCTGCCGAAAGGTAAGAAGCGCCTCCCGACTTCTCAGGTTTCGCTCGCCACCCCCAGGTTGCCTCTGAGGTCTAAATCAGTTGTTTCCCATTTCACACTTGACATCTCAAATCCAAACAAAGAGCTGAAAGAATAGTTCACATCAAAATATTTCAGCTTCTCCCTCCTACAAGAATTCCCCATCAGAGACCAATTCAATTAAGGTGCTGGTTATGAAATTAACCATAATTACCAGAGTGATATTTAATGTTTTGCATTCTGATGAAGAAACAGAATGGAAATGACAAAAAAAATATCAATGATTGTGGGTCCTACTGAGATAACTAAAAGCAATTTAGGGTGAGGAGAGAAAGGGCTGCCAGGGGAGCAAGGGCTGTGTGGGGTGGCAGGGGCTGGGCTGTGTCATGGGCAGTCACCCTGCGGACCCCACAGCCCCAAGGACAGAGCTGGGTGCTCATGGGCACATCCCTCAGGGAGCCAGGGTCAGCCTGTCTCCCCGAGCAGGGGTCAGCACAGCCTGATGGCTGTCACAGGTATTTTGCTATTTGAGCATCCCTTGGACAGTGTTGGACCACAGGAACCAAGTCCCAGGAGACGCAGCCCAGTCCTGCACCTCCTGACCCTATCTCTGCTCCCTGTGGGGAGCCTCTGGCTCACACACAGGACTGTCCCCAGCTCAGGACACAGACCCCAGCCCTGAGACAAAGGACATGAGCGCTTTGTAGGCAAAGCCTCTGCCCAGGACACTCCTCTGGAGCCCAGGAGAGGCATGTCCACGTGTGGACACATGTCCATTGCAGGATGCTGAGGCACTGATCATCTGACTGGCTTACAGAGACATGTGAATAAAATGATGGAAAAGAACATGCAGGCTGGTTAAACAGAACCATTTCTGTGCTTAACCATGAGAATGATCAAAACCAAGCCAAGGTCCCCAGCCCCTGCAACAGGGATGCTGACCTGCTGCCCTGTCTGATCCATGCTCAGATAGGAGATCCTGTTTGGATGTGATGCAGGCCATAGAGGGAAAGAGACAGTGGCCATGACGCTGGTGAGGCCAGAGGGAAGACTGAGCCCCTGGTGGGGCTCATGGCAGGGCTCCCTCCAACATGGTCACGCTGCTGTCAATGCACCAATACACTCCATGCATCCCAGGGCCCAGAAGGGTCCCATTAGTTACCTCTGATTGCTGCTCCTGAAAGGTGGGAATCACACCGGTCTCGCCCCAGCACAGTGGCTGCTGGGCTAATGCAGGGCATCCCCCCCTCCGCTGTCCCCCCTTCCCAAGCCAGATGGAGTGACCTGCTGCCCTCAGGGGTGGAGGGAGCCACCCAGGCCAAACAAGAGACAGGCTCTTGGTGGCATTTATCACCATTTATTTAATTGCCCAGGTCAAACTGACAATTAACACTGCTCAAACACACCACCTCTGACCTGGCTTTCTCCTGGCTCACAGTGACAAGAGGGCAGAGGCCACATCACACTTCTGACAGGGGCTGGGAAAGCACTGGGAAAGGAGGACTACAGCTGGTGTCTGTCCCCTTCCCCAAGCCAGCCCCACCCCTAGACACCCCTCTCTCTCTCTCTGTATCACACATGCCCTGACTGACACTGTCCAACAGGCTGCAGGTTCCAACAGCCACCAACACTGGCTGTGAGTAAGGCATGTAGCCAGGCAGGGTCACAGGGAGCTGGACACATCGCAGAGGCACAGAGATCTCCGTCCCCGCAGCCATTCCCTGCTGTAAGCTCCAGTTTTTACTCCCCAAGATGGAGAAAGGGGGAAAAAATGACTCAGTAGGAAATTGAGGCCACAGCCTTCTGTTGCTTTCTCCCTTTGTTTTTGAGTTAAGCATTTGTAGCCCTTTTCTCTCTCATCCCAGCCCTTCTTGCTACCTGAAAAGCTCTTCTGGCTCTTTTCCCACCAAAAGCCATTTCTGCTCATGCTAGGATGAACTCTGCCTGGGGTTCAGCAGAGAATGGAGGAGAGCTGCTGATTCAGTGCATGGTGTATGCTGGAGAGACAGGCAAACACTTGCCCTCACCAAGCCATGTCTCAACCTGCACCACCAGCTGCGACCTCCAACCAACCACTGGCACGGTGGCCAGTGGCGAGTGCAGGGACACTGAGGTCACATTAGTCTGTACCAGGGAAGGAGAGCCAGTGACACCATTGACATCTGTATCAGTGCCAGCACTGCCCCAACACGCAGCTCAAGGGGCCACAAGGCCAAGGGCTGGCAGGACTCAGCTGAGGTGACGTGGAAAAGTGTCTTTCCAGCAGTTTTGACACCTGAAGCATCTCAATAGAGTTGGTACAGTTATGTTTCCCACACAGACATTCACAGAGATGCACCGATTTCCAATCCTGCCTTGAGGGGATGGGCTCCCACCCCCAGCCCTAACACTGATGTCCCCTCACAGCTGTCACAGCAGCACCCAACATACCTCATCCAACCCCAACAGATTCCGTTGTGTTTTGTAGTTCAACAACTGTAACTACACAATAATCATGGTGTTATTAGAAAGTGATTTGTCAACTCCTGAAATCAAACCTCAAGTTGGAGGATTTTATACTTGGCACATACACGGAGCAGCACAAACTTCAGCAGCACTACAGTGGCTGTGTTAGGAAGGGCACTAAAGGAACCAGAAGTCCTTCTATGGTGCTGTTAACCTTCCAGTGATAAGGAACAGTGGTAATTAGAGGTATCAGAGAGTAATTATGTTACAGGTGTAGAGTAACTGCAACACATTACAATGTTACAGCAGTACAGCCATTTGTTTAGTAATTAAACACTCCACAAAAAGGTCTGGAAAACCTGACTCTTTCCCAGGAGCTGTAAACTCGGCTCCACTGTCTCCTCCAGTCATTTCCTGCTCATCCTGTGAGACCCAGTGAGAGCTGGGGCTGCCTGAGCATTGGTGTGGGCAGGTATCCGTAAGAAGACGTGGAGGCTTTAGCCCAGGGGCACATTTCTCTCTCAGCCTTACCCATCAGCTGAGGCCCCCTCTCCTCCATGGCATTCGCTGGCTGGGCACACGTGATCCAGGAAGGAGGCAGGAGCAGCAGGTGAGAAGGCATGGTCAACCCAGACATCTCAACTCCCTGAGTCCCAGCCCACTCTGCTGGGTTGGGCAGAGCTGAGTGGGGCCTCAGCAGGAGCCAGGGGACCAGAGAATGGACAGGGAGGAAGGGGGTGCAAGGAAGGTTTGGGCAATGATGCTGGTGTGGGGCTGGGATATCTGCTGATGGGCTGGGGATAGGCTGGCATAGCTGATTTTGGGCTGGGGATGGCCTGGGATAACTGCTGTGGGGTGGGGATGAGCTGGGCAGCCCCAGTACAGTCCACACAGCCCCTGTGCCCACGGGGATGGCTGTAGGCATGGCCACACCACTGTTCCACAGCCGTCTCTGGCAGGCGTGAAGGTCACGAATGGGCTCCTCCAAGTGGCAGAGCAGCAAGGAGAGGGTTAAGGCCGGCAGGAGGGCTGAGGTGGGGCTGTGGAAGGGATACCATTGCAGAGCCAGAGCCGGGCTCCGGAAGGTGGTTCAGAGGAAGGGGAGATGGAGGAAGAAGGACATCCGTGGAGTGGGGCTGTTGCTGGGAATGTCCGAACTGCTGTGCCCCACGCTCCCGCTGCGCGCCGAGCCCCCGGAGAGCAGCGCGGCTATCGCACCGATGCCCTGCTGCAGCCCCGCGGCGAGAGTCGCTTCCACCAAAGGGCGTTTGCCGGGAAGGACCGCGGACGGCGATTGCCGGGGCGGCAGCCGGGGTAGGGACAGGCGGAGAGAGGCAGCAGAGCCTCAGCGACGCAACCCAGCCCAAGCAGACCCGAGCAGATCAGTGCCCACGCTCACCCACTATCCCTCCCTCCTCATGAAAACCACTTTCCCCACGCCAACACTCCCATTCCTTCTCAGAGGTGGCACCTCCAGCACCTGGAGCAAGCCGTGCCTCTACCCTTGGGCTATTTATACACCCAAGGCGCAAGGTGAAAAATCCAACAACCTGCACACAGTTATCGGAGAGCAACAAGCTCTGGCACTGCCGGGGAGCGCTCCCACAGCCCTTCTGCCAGCAGGCTCCTGGTCATCCTCGAAATCCCCACTTGCCCGTTTACTGTTAACCCCTTCTTTTTTTCTGCCAGACAGGAATTGAGGGCTGAGCCCGCGCCGGCAGCCTGACCCTGCCCAGCATCTCCAATTCTCTGGGCTGGCTCCTGGCTTCGGGGCGTGGGGCTGAGCCCAGGCAGGGGGACTTTCAGTGGCGCCAGAGCCATCCGGCAGCAACTCCCCACGGCCACGACTCACTGCCAGGATGGGGAGGCTGGTGATGGCGAGATGAGACGCTGCCCTGAAAAAACACCCACCCCCCTCTCCCGCCATGGCTCCTGCCTTCAGCCCGCCGGTCGCTCAGGGCTGGAGAAGCTCTCCCTGCCCGTCTTTAATCGTTAGTCTTGGGGATGGGCAGAGGGACGATTCCTCCTCTTGAGTTAACCCTTGTTGGCAGGGAGCTGGGCACAGCCAGCTGGAGGCTGGTCCCTGGTCCCCAGCACTGTCCCGGCTATCAATACCCTACCCTACCTGAACATGGCATCTGATCCAGGTCGCCCAATTCACCCGGGAACTACCGGCAGAGGAGGAGGCTGCTCCCCATCAGGATGTAGCCCCAGCCCCTCGCTGGGACCTCAGCCCCGCACTCCGGCCCCGCCTGGCTCGTAGCTCCCGTGGGGGCTGCGCCGAGGCTGCAGGAACGGTGCGGGGAAGAGGTGGCCAGAGGGAAGCGCCCGGGCAGAGCGGGGCGGGGAGGCGGCAGGATCCGCACCGGCGGGGCTATGAGTCAGCGCTGGCCTGTGCTCAAGGCCCAGACAGATTCCTCTCAGGGATTCCGAAAGCACTGAGTGATTTTG